>SJXQ01003982.1:7592-101805 GCA_006408695.1 Aepyceros melampus | reverse complement strand
ACTTACTGTCCATCCTTGCATCACATTCACCCATATGAAAGGGTGAAAGAGCATAAAGAAATGGAATTTAAGAGAAACTTCAAACCTCATTAAGTCAAGAGCATCAGAATATTTTCTCAATCAAGTACTGGACATAACTGACTATTTGAGTATTTCTATTTTCCCACTCCTGTGTTCTTGCCTGGAGAATCCCAGGGACAGGGGAGCCTGGTAGGCTGCCATCTATGGGGTCGCACAGAGTCAGACAAGCTTGAAGCGACCTAGTAGCAGCAGCAACATTCTCCCAAAACATTCTAAAAATAGATAGCTCAATAGAGATAGTGATATGTGGAATAAGGTAAAAATATATTATCACCTGGGAAATCAGTCTATCTTCAGTATTTAGAATAAGATAACATATATATTGGTGAATAAAGCACAAAGATTATGTACTTACTGTTAAAACATAACAGATTACATAATAAACCAGATCAGAGACAAAGAAATGTTTTCACAAAAACAGCTCCCAGCATTTGTCTGTTAGCAATCTATCTAACCTAAACTAGGGAAAGAATATATCAATCAACAGAATAGCACAGTATTCTGGTCAGCATGAGAAGTATAGGGGGAAAGTCAACGTGGAAAATATTGTCATTACCCTTTCAAATGTCATCTAAAGAAATTAGACAACAGAATAAGTATTCTGATCCCAGTAGCCAACCAACATCTTTGTGAATCTAGCTAAACTGAATGTGATTAAACATGTATATCATCTCTGACTCCTTTTTTTGTTTTGCTGATTTCTGATATTTATGGTAGTGCTGCATATTTTGAATACTCATTCTGTGCTTTATTCCTATAATTTTCCATATTTTTATATTCTTATAATGTTGGAATTTCCATTATTATAAGTCATAGTTCGTTACTATGAAGTCAAAATTCAGATTCCCGGACTCCTAGATTCAGTTCTGATTTGTAAGGAGTTCAGAAGTCATTATTTCATTCCTTTACATTAGACAAAGCTAAACAAATGGAAAAACAATCTCTCTTTTTAGACTATTAGAGCATACGTGTGTGTGTGTGCATGCGTTCTTGGTTGTGTCCAGCTCTTTGCAACTCCATGGACTATAACCCACTAGTCTCCTCTGTCCGTGGAATTTTCTAGGCGAGAATACTGTAGTTGGTTGCTATTTTGCCATTTCCTACTTCAAGGGAACTATGTGCTGCAGGGTAAACCTTCAAAGCAATATCTGACGATACAGGCAAATTCAGGGAGGCAGAGCTAGGGTCAGCTAATATTGAACAGAAGTCACTGGAGTCATAAACTGATAGGAAAATTTAATGGTAATTTTGACGAATTGCCAGAAACTGAACGTAAGCTAGAGTAACAGTGAAAATCTCCCGGGGACTAGGCTTAGGGGAGGTCAAATTAAAAAAACAGAAAGTTCACTTTTTTTTTTTCTTTACGTTTTTGGCTGTATATTTTTATAGGCTATACAAGGTGCAGAAATTTAAATTGTTCTTTTTTTTAATTTTTATTTTTACTTTATTTTACTTTACAATACTGTATTGGTTTTGCCATACATTGACATGAATCTGTCTCAGGTGTACATGAGTTCCCAATCCTGAACCCCGTCCCCCCACCTCCCACCCCATATCAACTCTCTGGATCATCCCCGTGCACCAGTCCCAAGCATCCTGTCCCAAGCATCCTGTATCCTGTATCGAACATAGACTGGTGATTCATTTCTTACATGATAATATACATGTTTCAGTGCCATTCTCCCAAATCACCCCACCCTCTTCTTCTCCCTCTCCCTCAGTCCAAAAGTCCATTCTATTCATCTGTGTCTCTTTTGCTGTCTCACATGCAGGATTATCATTACCGAGTTTCTAGATTCCATATATATGTGTTAGTATACTGTATTGGTGTTTTTCTTTCTGGCTTACTCACTCTGTATAATCAGCTCCAGTATCATCCATCTCATTAGAACTAATTCAAATGTATTCTTTTTAAAGGCTGAGTAATATTCCATTGTGTATATGTACCACAGCTTTCTTATCCATTCATCTGCTGATGGACATCTAGGTTGTAAAGATCCCATTCCAGATCTTTGTGAAAATATGCCCGGAGTTTTCAACATAACAAAGGCCTACTATTCAAGGAACAGATTTTACCAGACTCTTCCCAGTAGGGCATTTCTCCTACTCCAACCACCTATTTTCAGTAAGGGAAAACAAAAATCTAAAAAAGCATATGTCATAGACTCTAGGCTAGAGGACAATGGACAAATAAAAGACTGAGATTAAACTATAAAACTAGAGAGTGCTATTTTTCCTGCATATCTTACTATCACACAAAAAGCACACCAATATAATAGTTAATTTTACATACAACTATATAAAATATATGTATATATTTTCCTCATTATTTTGTAAACTTAACAGTCTCCTTCATTCCCTATTTTAGAACAGTATGGCAAGCACTCACCACAAAGTGATCTTACTCATTGCATATTGAGCAGTGTGGATGGGAAGAGGTAAAACAAAGCATAATGAAATAAACAGGAAATTTGTGGTTTATTTCTTCGATTTTTTTAAATATATATTTTAAAGATTTTATTGAATGAGTTCAGTTCAGTTCAGTTGCTCAGTCGTGTCCGACTCTTTGCAACCCCATGAACAGCAGCATGCCAGGCCTCCCTGTCCATCACCAATTCTAAGAGTTTACTCAAACTCATGTTCATTGAGTCAGTGATGCCATCCAACCATCTCATCCTCTGTCATCCCCTTCTCCTCCCGCCTTCAATCTTTCCCAGCATCAGGGTCTTTTCAAATGAATCATTTTTTCACATCAAGTGGCCAAAGTATTGGAGTTTCGATTTCAACATCAGTCCTTCCAATGAATAGTCAGGACTGATTTCCTTTAGGATGGACTGGTTGGATCTCTGCAGTCCAAGGGACTCTCAACAGCTTCTCCAACACCACAGTTCAAAAGCATCAATTCTTTGGCACTCAGCTTTCTTTATAGTCCAACCCTGACACCCATACATGACTACTGGAAAAACCATAGACTTGACTAGATGGACCTGTGTTCACAAAGTAATGTCTCTGCTTTTTAATATGCTATCTAGGTTGGTCATAACTTTCCCTCCAGAGTAAGTATCATTTAATTTCATGGCTGCAGTCACCATCTGCAGTGATTTTGGAGCCCAAGAAAATAAAGTCTGTCACTGTTTCCCCATCTGTCAGGCAGCATTTAACAGGAGGCTTCCTATGTGCTGTTTTGGCTCTGTCAGGAATTCTCTGTTCCTTATTAATTCCCGAATATTCAGGAATTAAGAGGAGAGGCAAGCCTCTCCCCAGGGCTGAGGAATCCAGGCATTTCTTTCCATAGTTTTTCTATACGGTGATAAATACTCTCTTTCTTTTTATGAACCATATCGTAAAAGTGATTATTTACAACTCTCTCTCTTTCACATAGATGATCTCATGTTTCCTTGATAACTTGTAAGTTTTGATTTCATCTCTGCTGAAAATAGCTACCTTGTAAGACAGTATAAATACCCACACAATGTTGAATAAAACTCCTTTGCTCCATCAGAGCTTTGGTCCCCGAGTCTTGCTTTCTCTCTCTCTCTTTCAGGTTGATTTCTTGGAGTGCAGAGGCTCTCCGAGTTCACGTTCCTGCCTGGGCTTCTAAGACCGTCTTGAGAAGGCACTCTGTACCTTCACCCCATCAAGAGGGCACCTGAGGCCTCTGTGAACAGAGCAAGCCCCATGTCAGGGACTTTACTGGCTTTCTGCTGAAACCAAGAAATATCAGCCTATTTCTCTCTCCTTTACTTTCTTATTGGTTGACTCCAGACCATCAGGTTCCAGTCCATTAAAGGACCTCAAAACCCATCTATTTACCATGAAGTCATGGGACTGGATGCCATGATCTTAGTTTTCTGAATGTTGAGCTTTAAGCCAATTTTTTCACTCTCCTCTTTACTTTCATCAACAGGCTCTTTAGTTCTTTATCTGCCATAAGGGTGGTATCATCTGCATATCTGAGGTTACTGATATTTCTCCAAAAATCTTGATTCCAGCTTGTGCTGCATCCCACCCAGTGTTTCTCATGATGTACTCTGCATATAAGTTAAATAAGCAGGCAGGCAATATACAGCCTTGACGTACTCCTTTTCCCATTTGGAGTCAGTCTGTTGTTCCATGTCCAGTTCTAACTGTTGCTTCTTGACCTGCATAACATATTTCTCAGGAGGCAGGTCAGGTGGTCTGGTATTCCCATCTCTTTCAGAATTTTCCACAGTATGTACAAATCCACACAAAGGTTTGACATAATCAATAAAACAGAAAGAAATAGATGTTTTTCTGGAACTCTCTTGCTTTTTTTGATAATCTAAGAGATGTCGGCAATTTGATCTCTGATTCTTCTGCCCCTTCTAAGGCCAGCTTGAACACCTCAAAAGGTTTAAGGTTCACGTACTGTTGAAGCCTAGGTTGGAGAATGTTGAGACTTACTTTACTAGCAAGTGAAATGAGTGCATTCTTTGGCCTTTCTTTGGGAAAACTGACCTTTTCCAGTCCTGTGGCCATTGCTGAGTTTTCCACATTTGCTGGCATATTCAGTGCAACACTTTCACAGCATCATCTTTTAAGATTTGAAATAGCTCAACTGGAATTTCATCACCTCCACTAGCTTTGTTCATTGTGATACTTCCTAAGATCCACTTGACTTTGCATTCCAGGATATCTGGCTCTAGGTGAATGATCATGCCATCATGATGATCTTGGTCATGAAGACCTTTTTTGTATCATTCTTCTGTGTATTCTTGTCACCTCTTCTTAATATCTTCTGCTTCTCTTAGGTTCATATCATTCCGTCCTTTATGAAGCCCATCTGTGCATGAAATAGTCCCTTGGTATTTCTTATTTTCTTGAAGAGATCTCTAGTCTCTCCCATACCATTCCTTTCATCTATTTCTTTGCACTGATCACTGAGGAAGGCTTTTTGTCTCTCCTTGCTATTCTTTGGAACTCTGCATTCAGTTGGGTATATCCTTCCTTTTCTCCTTTGCTTTTCACTTCTCTTCTATTCACAGCTATTTGTAAGGTCTCTTTAGACAGCCAGTTTGCCTTTCATCATTTATTTTCTCTCGAGGATGTTCTTGACCCCTGTGTCCAATATATGTCACGAACTTCTGTCCATAGTTCACCAAGCACTCTGTCCATCAGATCTACTTCTTTGAATCTATTTGGCACTTCCACTGTATAATCGCAGGGATTTGTTTTAGGTCATACCTGAATGGTCTAGTGGTTTTCTATACTTTCTTCAGTTTAAGTCTGAGTTTTGCAATAAGGAGTTCATAATCAGAGCCATAGTCATCTCCTGGTCTTGTTTTTTGCTGACTGTATAGAGCTTCTCCATCTTTGGCTGCAAAGAATATAATGAATCTGATTTTGGTATTGACCATCTGGTGATGTCCACATGTAAAGTCTTCTCTTGTATTTTGGAAGAGTGTGGTTGCTATGACCAGTGCGTTCTCTTGGCAAAACTCTATTAGTCTTTGCCCTGCTTCACTCTGTTCTCTTAGGCCAAATTTGCCTATTACTCCAGGTGTTTCTTGAATTCCTGCTTTTGCATTCCAGTTCCCTATAATGAAAAGGACATCTTTTGGGGGTGTTAGTTCTAGAAGGTCTTGTAGGTCTTCATAGAACTGTTTAACTTCAGCTTCTTCAGCATTACTGGTAGGGACAGAGACATGGATTATCATGACATTGAATGGTTTGCCTTGGAAATGAACAGAGATCAGTCTGACGTTTTTGAGATTGCATTCTACTGGAGGTCAGTGGAGAAATAACTCCAGAAATAATGAAGGGATGGAGCCAAAGCAAAACACAATACCCAGTTGTGGATGTGACTGGTGATAGAAGCAAGATCCGATGCTGTAAAGAGCAATATTGCATAGGAACCTGGAATGTCAGGTCCATGAATCAAGGCAAATTGGAAGTGGTCAAACAAGAGATGGCAAGTGTTGTGGATGTGACTGGTGATAGAAGCAAGATCCGATGCTGTAAAGAGCAGTATTGCATAGGAACCTGGAATGTCAGGTCCATGAATCAAGGCAAATTGGAAGTGGTCAAACAAGAGATGGCAAGGGTGAATATCGAGAAGCTTTATACAGTCAGCAAAAACAAGACCAAGAGCTGATTGTGGCCAAATTCCAACTTAAAATGAAGAAAGTAAAGAAAACTACTAGACCATTCAGGTATGATCTAAACCAAATATCTTATGATTATACATCTCTTTTACAAGCTAGAAAATATGGGAGATTCATCTATTCATTTGAGCTTCCATAGTCTCCTTTCTAAAATGGGAATAGTAATTAAATCCCAACTGAACTTTATGACAGCCTACCAAATAGATATTGCATATTCAATGTAGAGCAAAGGTCCAGGAGCATCTAAATATTCATACTAAATACTCAACTAAATACTCTAGTTACAGTTCTTTCAGCAAGTCATCATTTCTGATCATAATGAAAGTAAAATAAACTTGCATTCATTGATTAGATAATCATTGGTTATCTTTGTTCTTGTAGAAGAGAAGGATTGGAAGGATTCTTGAAATTTTTTACCTAGGAAAAAAAGATTATTTTATCCATAAAAGAGATAGTAAAATATCTCTTTCCTGGAGAAAACTATCTTTAATTTTAAAAAAAAGAATGTATACTATTTTTCTGTATAGCATTTTTGGAAGTCAATTGGATTTCTTTTTTTCAGCAAACATTTTTATGGCGAAATGCCTTTTACATTTCAATTTCCTCAGTGGTAGTGTTGTTGCCAGAGTATGTGTTAATCTTGGTTAGTTTATTGAAAACATACATCATATACACCATTTTCTAAATGAGGGAGCATCAGAGAATAATAATCTCAGTCTTATACAGCTGCCTCTTACTCAAACAGTTTTTGCAACTTTCTCTATAAAGACAAACGTTATCCTGTTGGAATCACCAGAATTTCTCTTATATACCTCTTTCTTTCTTTCTTTCTTTCTTTCTTTCTTTCTTTGTTTCTTAATATCTCTGGTTTTTCAAGAATCTGACTAATCTCTGTATTTTCAGAATCAGGCTGAATTCATGTGACAACACATGTTCATAATCAATAATTAATAGAGTAAAAGACTAGTCCTAAAATAGCTTTTATCAAACTCTATGTCATGAGTCATATGGACCATGTAAGTCTCAAGGTCCCTTAAAAGGTCTGTAATGAGCTCTCACTTGGGTTTTACTTGTCCTCTCCTACTGCCAAGCATGGTATAATCAATTTGTTCCAATTATACAGTCTATTTTGTTGATAACTTCTTAGACACGAGTTTTTCAAAAATGTAAAATGTGTCTTTCATTGCCCCAAATAAATAACCAAAAAAATAAATTTCTCAGTGCATTTCTTATATAGCTGATTTATAAGCATAGATCACATCCTTTGAGGATGAAGACTTCTGTGTAATGATATCTGTTACCTTTCTGAGTGTCATATTCATTCCTACTAGTGATTTGCTTTGGCTGAGTGTGACTGGATGGCTTGGCCAGCCTCCATCCTTCTCATCCTGCCCTCCCTGAAAACTCAATGTAATATTCCACATATTAGTAACTTCTTCTTATGATGAAGATTGCCAAAGGGCTGAATGCTAACAAGGTCCTAGAATTTTCAAATACAAAACTATAAGCTTTCAGACTCACTTAGTTCCCTCCATTGATTCTTTGTTTCAGTCTACCTCTCACAGCATGCCATTTCTCACCCAGAAAGGTTTTTAAAACTCCTGTGGTTTCCAGTACCATCTGGAAGCTGATGACTCATAGTTTTCTCCTCCTATCACTCACTTTCTCATCTCCTGAGCAATAGACTCACATATGCATAAAAATCTTTCTCCAAATTCACCATTTACCAAACAGGAGTCTTCTTCCAGAAATGGTCAAGATGGCTAAAAATAGTTTAAATTGAATCTGAAAATAATTCTCAAGGTCATCAACAGATAGCAGAACCATAGGTTTTTGAATGAACCTCAATGGCTCTTCCCCATTCGATCCTTATGCCCTTTCCACTCTGTTGGTTGAGTTCTGTTGGTTCTATATCTGAAGCACATTTCAGTGTTATGAGTTTGTTATCTAGTCACATACAACATTATGTCCATTCTTTGCATTAAATCTGTGACAGATGCATTTTCATTCCCTTATCAATGAGAAAATTGAAGTGTGTCTGAGCTCCTCAGGCTAGTAAGTTGTAAACTCACAATTTGATTTTAAGTCTGGCTGAGACTATAGCTGATATAATCCAATATGCTTCCTTACCACCATTCTTTTATTAAGAAGATGAAATTTAAAATCTTCCAGTTTGGGAACTTCTCTGGTGGTCCAGTGATTAAGAATTCACCTGCCAATGCAGGGAACACAGGTTCAGTTTCTGGTCTGGGAAGATCCTACATGCCACAGAGCAATTAAGCGTGTGCACCACAACTAAATGAAACCCACACAACAGCCCTGCTCTGTAACAAGAGAAGCCACCACAAGAGAAACCCTCAGAGCACAAAGAAGAGTAGTCCTGGCTTGCTGCAATTAGAGAAAGCCCCCACACAGTAACAAAGACATAGCACAGCCCAAAGCAATACATAAACAAACTTACAGTTCTATCCCTACATTACTCTGGCTGATGATTTAGGGTTATCTAGATAGTATATTCAAAAGCAGAGACATTACTTTGCCAACTAAGGTCTGTCTAGTCAAGGCTATGGTTTTTCCTGCGATCATGTATGGATGTGAGAGCTGGACTGTGAAGAAGGCTGAGCACCGAAGAATTGATGCTTTTGAACTGTGGTGTTGGAGAAGACTCTTGAGAGTCCCTTGGACTGCAAGGAGATCCAACCAGTCCATTCTGAAGGAGATCAACCCTGGGATTTCTTTGGAAGGAATGATGCTAAAGCTGAAGCTCCAGTACTTTGGCCACCTCATGTGAAGAGTTGACTCATTGGAAAAGACCCTGATGCTGGGAGGGATTGGGGGCAGGAGGAGAAGGGGACGACCAAGGATGAGATGGCTGGATGGCATCACGGACTCAATGGACGTGAGTCTGAGTGAACTCTGGGAGTTGGTGATGGACAGGGAGGCCTGGCGTGCTGCGATTCATGGGATCGCAAAGAGTCGGACACGACTAAGCGACTGAACTGAACTGAACTGATAATACATTTATATGGTTGGATGTCATCACCAACTTGATGCACATGAGTGCGAGCAAGCTCCAGGAGCTGGTGATAGACAAGGAAGCCTGGCATGAGGCAGTCCTTGGGGTCACAGAGTCGGACGCGATTGAGCAACTGAACTGAACTGATAATATATGCAATAATTTTGAATTAATAACTATTTTAACAGGTAACATAAAAAAGTGTGTTGAAATTATCCAATGTTTTTCTTGCCTGGAGGCAATTACAGTTTTTCACAAAGAAATTAAAGCGATACATTTCCCCCGCTTAAGTGACCCAGGCACCCGGAAGAGGGAAACGAGTCTGCTTAACGCATTTCAGGGGCTGTTGAATTATTGTGCTCTACTACAAGGTCGCTATAATTCCTCACTAGCTATCAATTGTTTGACAATAGGGTTTCATCAATCAGCCTGTAACTTTCATTGCCAAGCGCATTCTATTTTTATATACCCATGAACTCACACATTTAGCAGTGACAGGAAGAAGTCTTTCTCTACAGGATAAGCAATGAATTGTGTGTTTCATCTGAAATACATTATTTTACAACATATTATTCAGAAATATCCTTTGCCATAGACAAAAAAAGACTGAAAAAAATTGTAATATATTCCTCCTTAAAAACTATTTTTTCTATGAAGGTTTACTACGGAGAGCAGACTGGGGGGAAAAAAAGCCTCCTATTCTGCCATTTTATAAAATATGTCTCAGCAAATAGTCATAAATCTGTCAGATATTGCAACCCAGTTTGGTATTATATACTAGGAAAATGAACTCAATAGCAATATAATCTTACTTTCCAATATAACTGAACTCAGGGAAAATATCTCAGGAAGAATGCAGGCATAGAGAGCAAATAAAATCTAAGTACCATAGATATAAAGAAGTTTATGATAGCATATACAACTTTGGATATTGGTGTTTTCTTTTTATTAATTCTAACACAAACCTTCAATCATATCCTTCATTTTAATTTCGTTTAGTTTTTTTCACTGCTCTGAGAAAAGTGATATTATATTTTATTATCTTTTGTTTGTTTGTTTGTTTAGGTTTATTTTTCTATTTAAATTATTATTGAGGCCTTATTTAGATATTAGTCTATTTACACAAGCACCGTTTTCTCAGAGTTGATGCACTGGTATCCATATCACTGAGATTTATGGATTTCTCTTCCTTGCAAATCAGATAGTGTGCTTTTATTTATCAAACGGGAACTTTAATTGAAAGGTGAGCAAAGCTGGTTCAAATTGCTGCTTTAAATGTTTCGGGATTTCAACTCTTTAGCTGCCCTTCTTCAGTGAAAAGAAACACAAATATATTTGGCCAATTCAATTTGACAATTCAACAAAATTTCACAAGACATTCTTATATAGTGTAGAGAGTATGTGCTGACTCTGAGTTTTTACCACTTAAGTCTATGGGTAATGATCACCTAAGTGACTGACTACAATTCCTTTTTAGAATAGCTTTGTCATTCATTGATACCATAACACCATTTAGCAAGTATTTACTGTGGAATGTAGAAGTCAGCATATCCATGAGAACAGAAAATTGAGGAAAAGAGTATAACATAATCAGAGCTTCAGTAAGTAGGGCACTGGTTAATTTATTTGCTAATTAGTCAGAGGAAAAACAGCTTCTCATTTATCTAAAATACAGAGTAGTAAACCCTTTAATTTGACTCACTATGATTTTTATAATCCAGTGACTCATTTGCTTTTAAGTCTCATCACTTATGACTATTACACTTTTTCTCCCTCAAATTCTATGCTCCACTTGAAAAAAAATTTCTTTCAGTTTTATTTAAAGACTCCAACTGTCTCCTTGGAAACTTGTATACATGTTGTACTCTTCGTATGATTCATCCTCATTTTTCCATCTATCTCCCACTATGTCCTCTTCCTTTAGATCAGAAATCAAATATGGTCTCCACAAAGCCTTGATAAGATGCCCTATTTTAACTCCCAGACTACTGTACTTCCCTTATCCTGGCCTCACAACTTTATAATTCCTTGTTTAATTATCTGAATTTCCTAAAGTCCACGAAAAGGCACAATGGTCATCTTGCTCAGTGTTAAACCCTACAGTGAATGCTACACATTTCAGGTGTAGGGAGGATGTAATAAAAGTAAAGGATTAAGGAGTATTCTAGGAAGTACAGAGGAATCATGAGAATCTTAGATTTTCTGGATCAAGAGACTTTAAAAATTAATGTATAAAAGTTACTTCGGGGTTAGATTATATTTTAACTTCAATGCCAGGAAAAATGCTTTGAATTTAAAATGAGTGGAATACTACTGCATATCATTAGACTGAACAATGTGTTCTGAAATTCAAGAACTAGAGCCATAAACGTGTTGCATTTAATGCATACATGGATAGGCATCAGAAAATAAAATACATACTAAACAAAAAATTTGCATTCATAGTAATACCTAGAAAGGAGAGGAAATTAGAATGAAGAACCCAGTGGGATTCCCAGGTGACACTAGTGGTAAAGAACCCACCTGCCAATGCAGACATATAAGAGATGTGGGTTTGATCCCTGGGCTGAGAATATCCCCTGGAAGAGGGCATGGCAACCCACTGAAGTATTCTTGCCTGGAAAATCCCATGGACACTTTAGGGCTTTCTGCATAGAGGATCATATCATCTGCAAACAGTGAGAGTTTTACTTCTTCTTTCCCAATCTGGATTCCTTTTATTTCTTTTTCTGCTCTGATTTTTGTGGCCAAAACTTCCAAAACTATGTTGAATAGTAGTGGTGAGAGTGGGCAACCTTGTCTTGTTCCTGACTTTAGGGAAAATGCTTTCAATTTTTCACCATTGAGGATAATGTTTGCTGTGGGTTTGTCATATATGGCTTTTATTATTTTGAGGTATGTTCCTTCTATTCCTGCTTACTGGAGGGTTTTTATCATAAATGGATGTTGAATTTTGTCAAAGGCTTTCTCTGCATCTATTGATAATCATATGATTTTTATCTTTCAATTTGTTAATGTGGTGTATTATGTTGATTGATTTGTGGATATTGAAGAATCTTTGCATCCCTGGGATAAAGCCTACGTGGTCATGATGTATATACTTTTCAATATGTTGTTGGATTCTGTTTGCTAGAATTTTGTTAAGGTTTTTTGCATCTATGTTCATCAGTAATATTGGCCTGTAGTTTTCTTTTTTTGTGGTATCTTTGATTGGTTTTGTTATTAGGGTGATGGTGGTCTCATAGAATGAGTTTGGAAGTTTATCTTCCTCTGAGACTCCACCAGAAAATTACTAGAGCTAATCAATGAATATAGTAAAGTTGCAGGATATAAAATTAACACACAGAAATCCCTTGCATTCCTATACACTAACAATGAGAAAACAGAAAGATAAATTAAGGAGATGATTCCATTCACCACGCAACAAAAACAACAAAATATTTAGGAATATATATACCTAAAGAAACAAAAGACCTATATATAGAAAACTATAAAACACTTTTGAAAGAGATCAAAGAGGACACAAATAGATGGAGAAATATACCATGTTCATGGATTGGAAGAATCAATATAGTGAAAATGAGTATACTACCCAAAGCTATCTATAGATTCAGTTCAATCCCTATCAAGTTACCAAAGGTATTTTTCAGAGAACTAGAACAAATAATTTCACAATTTGTATGGAAATACAGAAAACTTTGAATAGCTAAAGCAATCTTGAGAAAGAAGAATGGAACTAGAGGAATCAACTTGCCTGACTTCAGGCTCTACTACAAAGCTATAGTCATCAAGGCAGTATGATACTGGCACAAAGACAGAAATATAGATCAATGGAACAGAATAGAAAGCCCAGAGATAAATCCACATGCCTACGGACACCTTATCTTTGACAAAGGAGGCAAGAATATATACGGGAGAAAAGACAATCTCTTTAACAAGTGGTGCTGGGAAAACTGGTCAACCACTTGTAAAAGAATGAAACTAGAACACTTTCTAACACCATACACAAAAATAAACTCAAAATGGATTAAAGACCTAAATGTAAGACCAGAAACTATAAAACTCCTAGAGGAAAACATAGGCAAAACACTCTCCAACATAAATCACAGCAGGATCCACTATGACCCACCTCCTAGAGTAATGGAACTAAAAGCAAAAACAAACAAATAGGACCTAATCAAAATTAAAAGCTTTTGCACAACAAAGGATACTATAAGCTAGGTGAAAAGATAGCTTTCAGAATGGGAGAAATTAATAGCAAATGAAGCAACTGACAAAGAATTAATCTCAAAAATATACAATCAACTCCTAAAGCTCAATTCCAGAAAACTAAACGACCCAATCAAAAAATGGGCCAAAGAACTAAACTGACATTTCTCCAAAGAAGACATACAGATGGCTAACAAACACATGAAAAGATGCTCAACATCACTCATTATCAGGGAAATGCAAATCAAAANAGTCTGAGTGAACTCTCGGAGTTGGTGATGGACAGGGAGGCCTGGCGTGCTGAGATTCATGGGGCCGCAAAGAGTCAGAAAGGACTGAGTGACTGAACTGAACTGAACTGAATGCATATATATGGAATTTAGAAAGATGGTAACAATAACGCTATATGTGAGACAGCAAAAGAAACACAGATGTACAGAATAGTCTTTTGGACTCTGTGGGAGAGGCTGAGGGTGGGATGATTTGGGAGAATGGCACTGAAACATGTATATTATCATATGTGAAACAGATCGCCAGTCCAGGTTCAATGCATGAGACAGGGTGCACAAGGTTGGTGCACTGGGATGACTCAGAGGGATGGGATGGGGAGGGAGGTGGGAGAGGGGTTCAGGATGGGGAACACATGTACATCCATGGTGGATTCATGTCAATGTATGGCAAAACCACTACAACATTGTAAAGTAATTAGCCTCCAATTAAATAAATAAATTTATAGACACACACACACACACACACACACACACATATATATATATAAAGAAAATCCCCCGGACAGAGGAGCTTGACCAGCTACAGTTTATAGGACTGAAAAGAGTCAGATACGACTGAAGCAACTTAGCACACACACATGCATGGAGTACCCACTAATGACAGATACTTCATAATATATCATCTCTAATGCTCATTATTCCTCTCTGGGGCAATTCACTGTGTTTCTTTTTTTAATATGAGGACACTGAGGAGGTTGTGAAAACTAAACTCCAACCACTTTAAGTGTAGGACTCTTTTATTCCTTATCTTCAAATGCCTAGAACACATACTAGAGCTAGTTATAAAATGGTCCTTCATTACATTTTCTTTTTCTTTTTTAAATTGGTGGATAATTGCTTTAAAATGTTGTATTGGTTTCTACTGTATAACAACATGAGTCAACCACTGGTATACAGATATTTCCCCCCCTCTTGATCTTCCTTCACAAACCCCTGCCCATCACCATCCCACTCAATCTAGGTTATCACAGAGCACTGAACTGAGCTCCTTGTGCTATACAGCAGCTTCCCACTGGCTATCTATTTTATACATGGTAGAGTATACCTCAGTGGTACTCTCTCAATTTGTCCCACCCTTTGCTAGCAAAGAAATGCTCAAATTCTCCAAGCCAGGCTTCAACAATACATGACCCGTGAGAGTCCAGATATTCAAGATGGATTTAGAAAAGGCAGAGGCACCAGAAATCAAATAGCCAACATCCACTGGATCATCAAAAAAGCAAGAGAGTTCCAGAAAAAACATCTACTTCTGCTTTATTGACTATGCCAAAGTCTTTGACTATGTGGATCACAACAAACTGTGGAAAATTTTTCACAATATGGGAATACCAGACCACCTGACTTACCTCCTAAGAAACTTGTATGAAGGTCAAGAGGCAACAGTTGGAACAGGACATCGAACAACAGACTGGTTCAAAATCAAGAAAAGAGTATGTCAAGGCTGTATATCATCACCCTGCTTATTTAACTTATATGCAGAGTACATCATGTGAAATGCCAGGCTGGATGAAGCACAAGCTGGAATCAAGATTGCAAGAAGAAATATCAATAATCTCAGATATGCAGATGACACCACCCTTATGGCAGAAAGTGAAGAACTAAAGAGTCTCGATGAAAGTAAAAGAGGAGAGTGAAAAAGTTGGCTTAAAACTCAATATTCAGAAAGATCATGGCATCCAGTCTCATCACTTCATGACAAATAGATGGGGAAACAATGAAAACAGTGAAAAAGAGTATGTCAAGGCTGTATATCATCACCCTGCTTATTTAACTTATATGCAGAGTACATCATGTGAAATGCCAGGCTGGATGAAGCACAAGCTGGAATCAAGATTGCAAGAAGAAATATCAATAATCTCAGATATGCAGATGACACCACCCTTATGGCAGAAAGTGAAGAACTAAAGAGTCTCGATGAAAGTAAAAGAGGAGAGTGAAAAAGTTGGCTTAAAACTCAATATTCAGAAAGATCATGGCATCCAGTCTCATCACTTCATGACAAATAGATGGGGAAACAATGAAAACAGTGGCAGACTTCATTTTTTTGGACTCCAAAATCACTGCAGATGGTGACTGCAGCCATGAAATTAAAAGATGCTTGCTCCTTGGAAGCAAAAATATGACCAACCTAGACAACATATTAAAAAGTAGAGACATTAGTTTCTCAACAAAGGTCTGTCTAGTCAAAGCTATGGTTTTTCTAATAGTCATGTATGGATGTGAGAGTTGAATTATAAAGAAAGCTGAGTGCCAAAGAATTGATGCTTTTGAACTATGGTGTTGGATAAGACTCTTGAGAGTCCCCTGGACTGCAAGGAGATCCAACCAGTCCATCATAAAGGAAATCAGTCCTGAATATTCCTTGAAAGGACTGATACTGAAGCTGAAACTCCAATACTTTGGCACCTTATGCAAAGAACTTACTCATTTGAAGAGACCCTGATGCTAGGAAAGATTGAAGGCGGGAGGAGAAGGGGATGACAGAGGATGAGATGGTTGTATGACATCACTGATGTGATGGACATGAGTTTGAGTAGGCTTTGGGAGTTGGTGATGGACAGGGAAGCCTGGCATGCTGCAGTCCATGGGGTTGCAAAGCATCAGACACAACTGAGCCACTGAACTGAACTGACCTCCTTTCCCTGATGTCCTCATTACTTCTATAGATTCTGTTTAACAAGCCTATGTTTATCTTATGCCATCTCCAACAATCCTAAAGATAGGTAGGATTGTTTTCTCTTATATAAAACATATCTTAGCTGAGACTTCCACAATAAAATATAACACAATGAGTGGCTTAAAAAACACATTTATTTTCTTACTTTATTGAGGCTGAGAGTCTGAGATTAGAGTTCTGTTCCAAGGTTGGGTTCTGGGATGCATCCCTCTTGCCTGCAGATGGACACCTTGCAGTGCAATCCCATGGCCCTTTCTCCATTCATATGTGTAGTCTAATGCTCATGACCTTCAGTTCAGTTCAGTTCAGTTCAGTTGCTCAATCGTGTCCGACTTTTTGTGACCCCATGAATAGCAGCATGCCAGGCCTCCGTGTCCATCACCAACTCCTGGAGTTCACCCAAACCCTTGTCCATTGAGTCAGTGATGCCATCCAGCCATCTCATCCTCTGTCGTCGCTTTCTCATCCTGCCCCTAATCCCTCCCAGCATCAGGGTCTTTTCCAATGAGTCAACTCTTTGCATGAGGTGGCCAAAATATTGGAGTTTTAGCTTTAGCATCAGTCCTTCCAATGAACACCCAGGACCAATCTCCTTCAGAATGGACTGGTTGGATCTCCTTGCAGTCCAAGGGACTCCCAAGAGTGTTCTCCAACACCACAGTTCAAAACATCAATTCTTTGGTGCTCAGCTTTCTTCACAGTCCAACTCTCACATTCATACATGACCACTGGAAAAACCATAGCCTTGATAGATGGACCTTTGTTGGCAAAGTAATGTCTCTGCTTTTTAATATGCTATCAAACCCTAATTATCTCCTGAAGGTCTTCGCTCAATTTACTGTTAATTACGCTGGGGGTTAGGGCTTCAATATGTGGATATGGGGAAGGATACAACATCCACCCAGAACAATTTATGAAACATTAAGGATGCATTTATTTAAAGACACTGTGCTGAGTTGGATATGTATCCTCAAAATCAGCATCGTTTCTGTGCTGGAACCTCAGAATATGACCTTGTTTGGAAATAAGCACATAAAGATACCATTTGCTAAAATGAGGTCCTACTGGAATACAATGAGCCTTTAATCCAATTTAGTTTGCTTCCTTATAAGAGCAGAAACAAAAATATAGACAACCACACAGAGAATGGCATAATGCAAGGGAGGCAAATGTTAGAGTCATGCTTCTATAGGACTACTGGCAAACACTACCATCTAAGAGAAAGTTACAGGATAGATTCTCCCCTAAAGTGTTCAGAGAAAGTATAGCTCTGACCACACCTTGATTTCAGACTTCCAACCGCCAGGATTAAGAAAAAATGAATAATCATGATTTTAAGTCATCTAGTTTGTGGTAATCTGCTACAGCAGCCCTAGGATACTAATAGAAACATGATGCTAGAAAGTAAGTATATTCTTACTTCTGACCCTAAATTTAATGTGAGACAGCATAGTGTATAGTTAAACTATAAAACTGAGGGATGGGATGGGGAGGGAGATGGGAGGGGTTTCAGGATGGGAAACACATGTACACCCATGGCTGATTCATGTGAATGTATGGCAAAACCCACAATATTGTAAAGTAATTAGCCTCCAACTAAAATAAATAAATTAAAAAAAAATCATTTGGCCACAAAATCAGCAGGGATAATGTCAACCATTATTGTTTCTTACCTCTGGTCTTTTCTTTTTTCATCTTTATACTAATTTTAACTATTTGAACTGTCTTCTTATGATTTTTATTGGATCCAAAGCAAAAAAAATTATTTCTATATGGATAATTTGGTTAATACCTTAAAATAGAAGATTAAACACTATATTCCTGCTAAACCCCAGCTATTGTCTACTTTACCATTAAGTGCCTTCTTTTAACAAGTGCCAAGTGCCGCAAGTATTTTCAACAGCATAAGGATTCTTAAAATTAGAAAAATAAACAGGAAAGAAATCAACAGCCTTATTTATATGTTCTACATTCCAGTACCTGCTAGTATCTTGGCATATTTTCTTCCTCACAGGCAGTCATGCAGTGGCAGAGGAAATAAGACAAGTAGTTTCATTGACCTCTCCTTTAGACTTACCAAGATGTTTTATGTGTAAGAACATGATAATGGTACTGAAAAATCATAAATTTTTTTCTATATGTTTACATTTTCTAAGGGAGAAACTTAGATGTTCAGTTTTAAATTAAGAAGCTACATTTAATCCTGATCACTCTTCCTTAAAAGATAATGAATTTAGGTGTGGGGTGTGGGGTTATCATGGTTATCTGTACTTTCCACTCAATTTTTCTATAAATCCCCAAAACTACTAAAAAAATAAATAAAGTCTTGATCTTTTCAAGGAATAATGAATCTTAGGCCATCCAGGCCCCAAATCAGAGCAACTAAATCTTATCTCCTTGGAGTGGGGCCCAAGAATCAGTAAAATTTTGTAAGATTATTTTAAAGCTAGATGGGTTATTCTTTTGTGCAGCAACACTGAGAAACCTTATCATCAATCATCCTTCCAGGATAGTATTAACAGGTTACAAGTGTGCCAGACTTGAAGCTATGGAAGGCATTTTGTGTTTGTCTTTGTATAACACATATCTGCTACAGTGCAAACACAGTACCTGGTTTACAAATGCTATGTTTAGCAAATGAATGGCTACATATGCATGTGTTTTTGATTTAATGGAAATTACTTTGGACATTTATCCTTCCTTGGAAACAATTTATCTTATAATCATGCCTTAGAAGGTGGAAGAAGACTTGCTCTTGGGTGAGATTTTCAATAGGTGATAAGCATGATGTGGCTTCCCAGGTGGCACTAGTGGTAAAGAACCTGCCTGCCAATGCAGGAAACTTAAGAGATGTGGGTTCCATCCCTGGCTTGGGAAGATATCCTGGAGGAGGGCATGGAAACCACTCCAGTATTCTAGCCTGGAGAATCCCATGGACAGAGGAGCCTGGTGGACTACAGCTCATGGGGTTGCAAAGAGTTGGATATGACTGTAGCAACTTAGCACACATGCATGCAAGCTTGATGTAGTAAAACTCTTATCAATATTCAATTGACTGAGAAGGCTCTGGATAGACAAAAAAAAAAAACACCCAAAACTCTTATTTTTTATTTTTTCAGGGTGATTGCTTTGTAACCATTAAATAGAAAGGCTTCCTTGAGAATCAATGCTTACTAACTCTGTTGCAAGAGTGATGAGAAAAGAACTAAAGTAGATTTTAGAAAGACAGAAACAGTGTTTACATGGCTTGCTAATGATATAGTTATCTACCAGACAAACAGAAACACAGACATTCTACTGGGGAAAAAATATTAAATTAATAAGAAAGTTTGCTTAAAATATAACATTTTACACATTGAAATAAGTAATTAGATATATAATAATGAGATTCACTCGGATGTATAAAATATAAAAACCTCAAAATACATGCTTAGTAATAAGCTTAATTAAAATTAATAATCTGGTTCTAAAATATAAGACTTTATGAAGCAATATAAAAGGTCAATTTTATTAATTGTAGAGATATTATATGATTCTAAATGTGAACAATGTATTATAAAAGTGAGTGTCAGTTCTTCCCTGGTTAATTGAAAAATAAAATGATACATTTCTCCAGTAAATGATATTATGAATCTTTTTTCTGAGTCTTTTCAAAGTGATTGGAAAAGTTCACCTGAAAAATAAACTGGACATAGCTAATCAATTTTTAAAAATATGACTGCTAAGATTACCTGCCTTATGTCTTTTTTTTTTTTTTAACTTTTACATATTGGGTCCTTCGAAATTAGAAATTTTTTATTGAATTACCACAGCCAATGAAGTCTGCAGGCCAAGTTGGGTTATTAAAATTAAATCTCATTCATTATTTTGTTTTATTTATATTTTCATATATGAGTATATATTCCAGAAATTTTGAATTTATCTTATAAATTAGTGCCTAGTAAAGCACTTGTACAGAAAAGCTAATACAGAGACTAAGAAACAAAAGAGGTCAAGTTGACCTGTGTAAACCCAGTTGATGGATAAGGGAGTGGTTACCTGTGCTATGGTCCTTTTCCGTTCTCTACAGCAAAGGCATTAGACATGTTGAAAACGTTTGGAGAAGGAACACTGTACTGGGCCCTGGACTGGAAACTGATGGCTCTGAATTTTCTCCTACCACTGCCACGTAGTTTGTCTTTCTGGCCTCAACATTTCTACCTATAACTGCAATCTCACATCTGTTTGCAGTCCTCTTGAATGATGTAATTTGCTTCCTTCAACTCTGGATTGCATTATAAGTCAGATAGAATGACATTAATATTTAGACTTATTTAATTATAGGATAAATACCTCTGAATTATACCTCAAAGTTCCTACAAAATCCAAGCAGGAAACATACAGTAGTCTGTATACGTGTTATATCTTTTTCCTCCTTCTAAAAACCAAAGAACCATTCAAGTATCATTGGCAAGAAAGTAACAATGTAATTTATACTGAAAAAAAATCTAAATTACCAAAATTATAATGCATTATTGATCTCTCTGGGCATTTTTACAATTGGCTATAGAAGAAAAAGTGCCAGTGGCAGCAGCAAGATTGTCACAAAATGTATGTGTGAATT
Organism: Aepyceros melampus; assembly: GCA_006408695.1. Classification (NCBI taxonomy): domain Eukaryota; kingdom Metazoa; phylum Chordata; class Mammalia; order Artiodactyla; family Bovidae; genus Aepyceros; species Aepyceros melampus. The sequence continues at coordinate 80,804 of SJXQ01003982.1, read as the reverse complement.
CAGGAACCCAGCATTCTTCAAGTCAAGAAGAATTCAAAAGCAATTGATTTTTTTCTGATTGGAATTTGGGAATAAATCACCACCCTCAACATCATGATACATGGCTGAAGAAACTGATTTTAAAATTATCAGTCACATACAACATCAAAAACAATAATAGAAAATAAAACTCTTCAGGATAACCCCTTTCCTTTTCTTTTTTTATGTGTAAAATATATTCTAAAATATTATTAGACAGAGTAGTTTCTTAAAATAAATTTCTAAGCAACAAAATAGATCAAAAATATTATGTTCTTTGAGAATAAAATCCCTTCACCATCTTCAATGAAGAGTGCAGCCTTCTTTTTAAGTGTAAAATTTAATTAGCTATTAGAGGTTTAAATGCTCATGGATACAAACATGAAAAGGATAGTCACTTTGGCATGTTTCCATTTGCATATAGGATTTGAATCACTGCCACATTGCCAGAGGTCATGTAAGAGCTGGGAAAGAGGTATGGAAAAATGGATACAAAGGTCTTGCTCCTAGAAGGTTTGGGAACAATTTAAGGGGATAAATTTAACTTCTTTGGGATAGAAGTCAAACAAAATATCCAGCTGGAGGATTTTTATTAAGTGACTACATTATAAATCCTGTCCCTCAGTTCTTCATGAAATGAGCAGTAAACTCATAATTCTTCAACAGTGTTGTAGAGTTGTATTTACTTTGGGTGGATGAGAAGTGGAGTCTTTCTCCATGGCTCCCATGAGTATCCAGCAAAGTCCTATTATACCTGTAAATGATGTTAGGTTGCAAATCTGTCTCCTCTGCTTAGTTCAACTTCTTTTTATTACTTGCATGGATAACTGGCTCCCCCCAGTCTCTCTCTTCAAATTTTAACTATAATGCATCCTGTATCCTGTATCAAACATAGACATGACAGGATATAGGATGCTTGGGGTTGGTACACGGGGATGATCCAGAGAGATGATATGCGGTGGGAGGTGGGAAGGGGGTTCAGAATTGGGAACTCATGTGAACCCATGGCGGATTCATGTCAATGTATGGCAAAACCAATACGGTATTGTAAAGTAAAATAAAGTAAAAATAAAAATTAAAAATAAATAAATAAATAAACTATAATGCAATGTGTATACCTATATCTAATTTTAGAGATAACACCAAATTAAACTTGGTAGAAAACTGCCATTTATAAAACTTCTGAAGTTTTGTAAAATTACTTCCATTCACCTATTAAATAATGGACAATATTATTTAAAACTTTTTGATGGGCTATTTAATAATTTCTACCCTCCTCTAACTATCTTAGACTACATGTACTGAAGATATTCTGGACTTTACATGTTTTTTTGTTGTTGTTGTCTGTTTTTATAACTACATTTATTTTTTAATTTATTTGGTTTTATTTTGCTATTGGATGTTTGTATCATTTTTATTGACTTAAAAAGAGCTTTTTTTACACATGAAGTTCATTATTATCATTTTTCACTATATATACATAAATAGACACGTCTATACAAGTATTTTAAATAATTATCATTTTTTTCCATATGCTTTCTGATTTTGGTGTCTTGTTCAGACACCTTGTGTACTATGATTATATAAATATTTACCTGTTATTTCTAATACTGTTACGCTTCATTTTTATTTTACATTATTTAATCCATACTGGCACTCTTTGAATATTGTGTGAAACAAAATTCTCTACTCTTTTCAAAAAATTAGCAAATTTCCTGAAGCCATTTATTGACCTCTTATTCAAAGGTTCAAAATGCTGAAATATTATCTTTATCATGCTGCATGCTCTGTAGTTTTCCAAAAGTTTATTTCTCCCTCTGCTAACCAGAGATAAACTCCACTTAACCAATGATAGCTGTGTTTTATGTTTCAAATGCTGGTGCAAGCTCCTAATGAGCTGCATATTCTGTTGTTGTTACTTCTACACTGATTTTAGAATATCCCAAATCCTATTCAAAATTTTGGTTGTATTATTTAAGGTTATAGACAGTTTGCTTTTTTCCCCAAATTATTTCAAGTTTCTGTAGCATCCTACATAGCAACAAGAGAGTTCTCTATTTAGCCATAGCTTTGCTTTTCTGATGTCTACCTGAAAGAGACTTTTTTTTTAAATTAATTTTTATTTTTTAGTTTGTTTTGCTTTATTATACTGTATTCATTTTGCTATACATTGACATGAATCAGCCACGAGTGTACATGAACTCCCCATCCCGACCCCCACCTCCCCCCTCCCCCCCCNAGCTCCTATCGATTAATGTTCCCTGGGTTCAGGAGTTCTCTGATGTTCTCAGGATTTGGGCTTAAGTCTCCTGCTTCTGGGTTTCAGCTTTATTTTTACAGTAACCTCAAGGCTTCTCCATCTATATAGCACCAATGATGATTTTATTTTATTTTTTTACTGCTAAGCTTTATTTTATTTTTTAAAATATTTTATTTTAATTGGAGGTTAATTACTTTACAGTATTGTATTGGTTTTGCCATACATCAACATGAATCCCCCTCTTAACTGAACTACTGTTTTCTATTCAACTTCCAGAATGAGCTTTCTAAAGGACAAATCCAGCCATGTTCTTTCTGGCTTGGAACTTTCCATTGACTCTTCACTGAAGACAGGGGTTGTCTCCATCTGATTCACCCAGTAACTGACTGAAGAGAACTGGCTTCAATAACAGACGTGCCAGAAAGCACATATTCCTTATTACTAAGCAATATGGTCTTCAGAAAAAAATCAACAGTCCTCTTGCATTGGCCTCCATTTTGAGGTGGTGAATTAGCACAGTTTTTGATCTGATGTGTGCATTGTAATACTTTCCCATTTCATAGAGTATCTGACAAAGCAAATTATAAGCCAGGTGCCAATCTGGGTTGCTTTAAATGACAGTTCACATAGCACTAGACAGAATACATCAGCATGTCAACTAAAATGTTTGTTTATACTGCTTTCTTTTCTTTCCTATCTAAGGAAAATTAAGGCAAATAGGTTCTTTAGGCGAAGAGTAGGATGAGATGGCTGGATGGCATCGCTGACTCGATGGACGTGAGTCTGAGTGAATTCCGGGAGTTGGTGATGGACAGGAGGCCTGGAGTGCTGAGATTCATGGGGTTGCAAAGAGTCAGACACGACTGAGCGCCTGAACTGAACTGATAGTAAATTCTGTTGTGAGTATCTCTCTTATTCCTTGGAAAGAGAAAGTCACTGGAAAGAATAAGATGAGACAGAAGCTCTTGCCTTGACCCATTGGTTCTGGAAGGCTGCTATCTATATAAATGATAACAAAAAATGGGTTGCCAAGAACTATAACCTTGGCATGCCAAGTGTCTTGGGAAACATTTGGCACGACCCAGTAGTGAGGGCATGTTATCATCTTCTCTTGGGAATTCATCATGGTCTGCACAGGGATCTGGGCCAGCAAACAGACAAGCATCATCTATCAGAATGTGCAGGACCATCATTCAATTGCGACCCTGTGTAATAGCAAACAATGTTGACAGTAATTAATTGAACAGACTTGGGTTTTCTCTATAACCTGCTGTTGGAAGAGAATGGAATCCAACTTTGAATGGAACAAATCTAGAATATTTGGGGACACTTTAAAGGGGAGGACTCTCAAGAGAAGGAAACTGAATTTTCTTCTTATAAGGCATTAGAGGTTCAACTAAATGGGAAAGTAAGAGTTGTTACTTTATGCCATGAATATATGGAATGATCAATACATATTGTTAGCAACCATTTAAATAAAATGCATATGTTGAATGTATGTTACTAAATCCAATTCAATATTATTGACCATCAACTAATGGATTTCTTTTTTTTTTTTTTTGAGTTTCTTTCAACTAATGGATTTCTATCATCCTCCTTGCTAGATAAGGGAATGATGATTCAGATAAGTCAGCGATCAAATGGACAGTGTAAGTAAACAGAGTCACTGTAACACCAAACTTCTTTGTACTGTTTAACCATCTTACTTTACCTTAAACTTCCAACTGTCAGATACCAAAATGAATCCTCATTAATAACGTTGACAATTTTTATCGCATTAACCATCATTTAATGAATGGAAGTTATTATTATCACTAAGTGATTCCTTTGTGGCCACTTGCTCTTATTATTTTATTTCATCTTCATAAAACCAGTATTTGGAATATTTACTCTAATACTAAAAAAAAAAAAACACACACAAGATATTTAGGAATGGAGTAGAGTGCCTATGGCAATGGAAAAGTAGCAATGAAGAACCTCATCTTTTGAAAAGAGTATTTTTAAATTACAGCTTATTGTCTTTTTTAATTTATTTTTTAAACTTTTTGTATCTGTTGCCTCTATTTTGATACAATTAAAGTTAAATATAAAGGAAGAGGAAACCATAAATTCATTTTAACCTAACATGTGCCAGTGAATAAACCTGAACTACCATTTTTTTGATAATTATCCTCATATAAATGCATAGCTTCAAGCCAATATGAGATAGGTGACTTGCCCAAAGTGACACAGCTTTTCAATACCAAATGTGGTATTCAGATTCAAAATTAATTGACTCCTAAGCCAGCACTCCTTCAACTTTCCTACTGGTGCTATGATAACATCAGGGAAAGTTTATTACTATTGCAAATGTTCTTACTTGTTTCTTCCCTTGTAAAGTGAAATCACCCTCATTTCAAACTAGTCTAAAGGGAAAGGGAGGAACGATACCATCTCTGAGTATCTGAATTCCTCATCAGTGGGAGGTTTATTCACAAAGAATGTTTGATATTTGACATCTATCTGCCAGGGAAGCCCCACATTTTTAAAGAAATGAAGATCTGTTACTTGCCTGGAGGTTTAAGTGGTTAATATAGAAGCCATTATTTTATGGAGAAAGAAATGTTCTATTTAACCAGTTTGTCAAATTTATATATCTAAAGGACACATCGTGTTGGCACCCAAGGGCAAAGTAAAATGGTTCTGCAAAAAAAAGTAAAAATGCCACTGCAATTTTAAAAAGATAAATCACACAAATAGTTCTACTACCTATTAAATTTTAGGACTGGTTTTCAAAGTGGAGGATAATTCAGAATATCTAAGATAATATAGAAGAGAGGGGAGCATAACCCTGGTGCCCTTCTATTCTATTTACCAGCTTAGAGTCTTCCACAGTCAGAAAGTCACTGTTTCAACAAAGAACTTTCAAACAAAGAAAGTCTGTGTACCTCAGCACTGAAAGTCAACCAGAATCTAAAATATTAATTCAGACTCTACAACTTGGCAGACCAAAGGTGCTCAAGGATGTGCTTTATGGACACTTTGTTCATCTACTTAATGTTGACATATTCAATACTTTAAAAATGAGTTTTTACGAGTTTTTTTTCCTAAAATCAAGATTTCATAATATGAATTTTAATTGCTAACTTATTTGTTTCTACTTTTTCAAATCTAGCCCCAAATCTAAAGTCTGCCAACTGGAGAGGAGGCTAAGAGTAGCACAATATATATTTTTTTCTGTTTGTTTTCTTTTTCTTTCCATCTTTTTGTTGTTGTTATTATTAAACTGTTTTCTCACCTTTTTTTCACTCTTCAACTCCCTTCTCCTATTTCTACTTTCTGCATTTAATTACTTTTAAGCTAGTGCTGAGATATGGAGAACAAGTTAAAAACATCCCTGAGTGAGCAGATATAATTGATATTGGAAATTTCTTAATTTGGCAAACATCCAAACTCTGGTTCACTTTAAGGTAAATTATTTGGGGGGGGGGGGTTTAGTATCTCCCTAGCTCATATGCAAATTCCAACTCCAGTTTCTCATATGGCTCCTTATTAACCGCCCACACAGACCCTCATGCTTGGTCATCTTGCTTATTATCACCTTGTACTGAGTTCATTTCAAGGTGAGATACTCTGGCATATGCAAAACCCGCTACAGTGAAGCAAGGTTTGTAGCAGAACTCTTCTCAATGGACCTCTATCTTTTTACTACTATTACTACTATTATGCCTTATTGTTTTATCTTATCTCCTTTAGTATATTCTCACAGATATTTGAGATGGCATAACCTGCCTCTCAAATTCCAGCTCTCTAGGTTATTCTCAGAAGACCCTCTCACTTGACCTGGAGGAGAACACACTGATAATTTTCCTCAATGAAATAGGTTCTCTAATGTCTATCTTCATTAACATGAAAAAACAGCATCCAGAAAACTGGTACAGATGAACCTATTTTCAGGCAGAAATAGAGACTCAGACACAGATAATGGATACATGGGCACAGAGGAGGGGGGTGTGCATAGTGAGAGGGGGATTGACATATGGGCACTGCCATGTGTAAAACAGACAGTGGAACCCTACTATATACTGCAAGCAGCTCAGCCTGGTGCTCTCTGCTGACCTAGATGGGTGAGATGGGGGTGACAGTGAAAGGGAGAGCCACAAAGTAGGGGATATATGTTTCAGTTCAGTCACTCAGTTGTGTCCTACTCTTTGCCACTCCGTGGACTGCAGCATGCCAGACTTCTCTGTCCTTCACCAACTCCCGGAGCTTGCTCAAACTGATGTCCGTTGAGTTGGTGATGCCATCCAGTCAGTGATTCTCCTCCTGCCTTCAATCTTTTCCAGGATCAGGGTCTATTCCAATGAGTCAGTTCTTCGCATCAGGTGGCCAAAAACTGTTTACGTATACCTAATATATGTTTACATATACTTAATTCATTTTGTTGTACAACACTGTAAAAGCAAGATTAAAACAACTGAAAAAAAAGCATCTAATACTTACTGAATAATTATTGTATACTAGGTGTTGTTTAAATTAAGCATACCACATAAAATTACTCAACTTAATATTAAGAATAATCTCATGAGCTAGATGTGGTTATTATGTGGTGTTTAGTAGCTCAGTCATGTCCACTCTTTGCAACCCCATGGACCATAGCCCATCTGGCTCTTCTGTTCAAGGAATTTTCCAGGCAAGAATACTGGAGTAGGTTGCCATTTCCTTCTCCAGGGGATCTTCCCCACCCAGAGATTGAATCTGCATCTCCTATGTCTCCAGCATTGCAGGCAGATTCTTTACCCACTAAGCCACTGGGGAATGGATGAGTGGTCATTATATTCATTATATAAATATGAAAACTGAGAGTCTGAAAACTTAAGTAAATTAATGAACACAAGCTGGAATCAAGATTGCCGGGAGAAGNGGGGATCTTCCCCACCCAGAGATTGAATCTGCATCTCCTATGTCTCCAGCATTGCAGGCAGATTCTTTACCCACTAAGCCACTGGGGAATGGATGAGTGGTCATTATATTCATTATATAAATATGAAAACTGAGAGTCTGAAAACTTAAGTAAATTAATGAACACAAGCTGGAATCAAGATTGCGGGAGAAGTATCAATAACTTCAGATATGCAGATAACACCACCCTTATGGCAGAAAGTGAAGAGGAACTAAAAAGCCTCTTGATGAAAGTGAAAGAGGAGAGTGAAAAAGTTGGCTTAAAGCTCAACATTCAGAAAACGAAGATCATGGCATCCGGTCCCATCACTCTATGGGAAATAGATGGAGAAACAATGGAAACAGTGTCAGAGTTTATTTTTTGGGGCTCCAAAATCACTGCAGATGGTGACTGTAGCCATGAAATTAAAAGACGCTTACTCCTTGGGAGAAAAGTTATGACCAACCTAGATAGCATATTCAAAAGCAGAGACACTGCTTTGCCGACTAAGGTCCATCTAGTCAAGGCTATGGTTTTTCCTGCGGTCATGTATGGATGTGAGAGCTGGACTGTGAAGAAGGCTGAGCGCCGAAGAATTGATGCTTTTGAACTGTGGTGTTGGAGAAGACTCTTGAGAGTCCCTTGGACTGCAAGGAGATCCAACCAGTTCATTCTGAAGCAGATCAACCCTGGGATTTCTTTGGAAGGAATGATGCTAAAACTGAAACTCCAGTACTTTGGCCACCTCATGAGAAGAATTAACTCATTGGAAAAGACTCTGATGCTGGGGCAAGAGGAAAAGGGGACGACCAAGGATGAGATGGCTGGATGGCATCACTAACTCGATGGACGCGAGTCTGAGTGAACTCCGACAGTTCGTGATGGACAGGGAGGCCTGGTGTGCGGCGATTCATGGGCTCGCAAAGAGTCAGACACGACTGAGCGACTGAACTGAACTGAACTGAGTTAATAAAGTAGCTGAGTGTAATATATATATAAGATAGATAACTAATAAAGACCTACTGCATAGCACAGGGAATTCTACTCAATATTCTGTAATGACCTATACGGGAAAAGAATATATTTACAAGTATAACTGATTGACTTTGCTGTACACCTGAAATTAATGCAACATTATAGTCAGCTATACTTTAATAAATTAAAAAAAAAAAAACCAGGTAATAACTTTAAAAAGGACTAAACATAAAGTAACTAAATGAGTGGTGGAATCTATTGAGCCTCAAGGTTTTACTCATTGTCACTTTATTTTCCTGTTTCTTGCCTTCCAATGCCCATTAGTGATTATCCTATAAGTGCAGTTGAAAAGACCAATTACTCTAGGAAATACAAGTTTTAAAAAATGTTTTGGTAAGACTATTACCAAATGCTCTTACTGTAGAAGGGTCTTAAAGAGATGGGAATACCAGATCATCTTACCTGTCTCCTGAGAAATCTGTATGCTGGTCAAGAAGCAAGAGCAACAGTTAGAACCCCGTATGGAACAACTGATTGGTTCAGGATTGAGAAAGGAGTATGACAGGGCTGTTTGATGTCACCCTGTTTGTTAACCTATATGTTGAGCACATCATGAGAAATGCTGGGCTGGATGAGTTACAAACTAGAATGAAGATAGGTGGAAGAAACATCAACAACCTCAGCTTTGCAGATGATACCACTATAATGGCTGATGAGGGTGAAGAAGGAGATTGAAGGAGCCAGCTTAAAACTAAATATTAAAAATAAAAACTAAGATCATGACATCTGACCCCATTACTTCATGACAAATATAAGGGGAAAATGTGGAAGTAGTGACAGATTTCCTCCTCTTGGGCTCTAAAATCACTGCAGATAGTGACTGCAGCCATGAAATCATAAGATGACTATTTCTTGGCTGGAAAATCTATGACAAACCTAGATAGTGTGTTGAAAAGCAGAGACATTATTACTCTGCTGATAAAGATCCATATAGTTAAGGTAATGGTCTTCCACTGGTCATATATGGTTGTGAAAGCTGGACCATAAAGAAGGCAGATGCCAAATAATTGATGCCTTCGAACTATAGTGCTGGAGAACTCTCTTGAAAGTAACTTCAACAGCAAGGAGATCAAATCAGTCAATCTTAAGGGAAATCAACCCTGAATACTCACTGGAAGGACTGATGCTGAAGCTAAAGCTCCATTATTTTGGTCATCTGATGTGAAAATACAATTATTGGAAAAGACACTAATGCTGGGAAAGACTGAGGGCAGAAGGAGAGGAAGGTATCAGACAATGAGATGGCGTAATGGCATCCCCAATGCAATGGACATGAATTTGGGCAAACTTCGGGAAATGGCGAGGGACTGGGAGGCCTGGCATGCTGCAGTCGATTGTGTTGCAAAGAGTCAGACAAGACTGGGTAACTGAACAACAATAATAAAAGCATTTAGGTTTACTTCATTTAGTCAGCATAAAATGAGACTGAGTACTATTATCATTCCCAAATAATGGGTGAAAAGTTAAGGCTCATAGAGATGCCACAGCTTGCTAATGCTAAGAGTTAAATGGGTCCAAGGCTGGGAGTCTGGGATTGTGGTTGCACAGTGCCTCAGAAATCTTCTAGACTGTCTCCCTCTAGAACGCTGAGACTTCACTAATTTAGGACAGCAGACACCACTAACTCTTCTACCATACCTAAGAAAATTTAAGAATCTATTAAGATGTAGTGAATACATCAGTTTTTATTTCAAGCTTTAGTTCAATTATATGAGAGCAAGTTATATAAAACCTGGAGATCTTTATTGGACTACTGAGGGCAAGGTGAAAAGTATATATCAATATATCATCTCTGTGTGTGTGTGTGTGTGTGTATATATATATACCCACATATACATGATTAAGAGGTTTAATAAGTTTTATAATAATTATTATTGTAGCAAATGGCATATTATCCTATATCATATGATAAAACATTATGCTAGAATGTTTTGTGTTATTGCAACTAACTCTTCCAGAAAAATAGGACACTATATTAGTGGGAGAATTGTTCAGTGACTGCCTGAATCTTGCATAGTAACTGATACTAGGTAAGTTAGATATATTTCCTTTGCTCTTATAGTAATCTTGAAAAATGTGGGTCTAATAAACAATACAACAAACACACAATACAACAAAGGTTCGTCTAGTCAGGGCTATGGTTTTTCCAGTAGTCATGTATGGATGTGAGAGTTGGACTGTAAAGAAAGCTGAGTGCAAAGAATTGATACTGTGGTGTTGGAGAAGAGTCTTGAGAGTCCCTTGGACTGCAAGGAGATCCAACCAGTTATCCTAAAGCAAATCAATCCTGAATATTCATTGGAAGGGCTGATGCTGAAGCTGAAACTCCAATACTCTGGCCACCTGAAGGGAAGAACTGACATTTGAAAAGACCATGATGCTGGGAAAGATTGAAGGCTGGAGGAGAAGGGAATGACAGAGGATGAGATGGTTGGATGGCATCACTGACTCAACGGACATGAGTTTGAGTCAGCTCTGGGAGCTAGTGATGGACAGGGAAGCTTGGCATGCTGCAGTCCATGGGGTCGCAAAGAGTCGGACACGACTGAGTGACTAAACTGATCTGAATTGAATACACAATATGCCATTATGGCAGATACTGTTGGCTCACCACTCAATAGTTGTTTCTTTCTTGTCAACAGAAATTAATGTGAATCAGGAAGAAATTAGAAAAGCAAATTAAGAAAGAAGGCATGAATCATGACAGGTGTAACATGGTAATCTTAGTCTCCTGTACTCTTTCTTGCAGATAGGCTTTGTTTAATGACACAGTTTGGGTCAATAAAAGAAATGTAATATCTTCTATGGGAATTTTTGAAACATTTAATTTTAATCTTGACCAAAAAACAGATGCACAAGAAAAAATCACTCATGAAACCACTTCTCCTTTCTTCCTATTTGAACATATTTATTTAGGACATTGTGCTGGTGAGGCACCATCCTTGTGATTTCCATGGAAAGAGCCTAGGCATGATGTTCGTCACTGAGCAGCATGACAGATGGACCCGCATCCTTGATAGCAACAGAAAACCACTGCATTAATGTGGATTTGCTTCTTTCCTTCTTGGCTTATGGTAAATTTGTTGTCTTTATGGATTCATTCATTGTTATCCTAGTATGCTGTTACCTGTAGAGGAACACTCTGATTGGCACACCCACCCTAACTGTGGAGAGCAGGCCCATAGCCCCTTAAGTCCTAACCCCCAAAACCTATGAAACGTTGCTTTGCATGGAAAAGGGGACTCTGTAGATGTAATTAAAGTTAAGGACCTTGAGATGGGACAGAATCTTAGATGGTCCAGGTGATTCCAATCCACTCATGAATCCTTAAAAGCAAAGAATCTTCCACAAGCTATAATCAGGGGGAGATGTGATTAAAGAAGTATTATTTAATTCAAAGCCAGTATTGCTGGCTTTGAAGATGGAGGAAGGGGTCCAGGAGCCAAGCAGTGTAGATGATTTTTCAAAGCAGAAGAAGGCAACAAAACAGATTCTCTTGTAGAGAATACAGACAGGAGCACAGAATCATTGCCCTTTTGGTTTTAGCCTAATAAAACTCACTGGGTTTGGGGCTTCTGACCTAAAGAACTGCAAGATAATATATTTGTGTTGTTTTAAGTCACCAAGTACATAGTGATTTGTTCTGGCAGCAGATAGGAGAGTAATATAATTGCTAAAGCTTAATAGTTTTGCCTAGGGGAATACATGTCACAATGAGGTACTCAGAGGATGAGTGCTAATAAATCTACATACATGGTCATAGGATTGTCTTTGGAGGTGAAAACATTACCATCACTCTTCTTCTTGGGGCATAAAGGATCTGTAGTGGATATTTATACCCTTTCAATGACAATTTACAAAATACACAAAGACATTATCTCTCAAATAAAAGTATTATAAAGATGTCAGTGTAAAAAAAAATTCACTCAGCAAAAAATACACGAGAAATGACAATCAGTAAGACCAACAATCTGATGACAGATAAATTAACCTTTACTAAATATATGTGAAAGCATTAATACACTTAATCTTTAAGAGTGATTTGGAGAGGTAGGATGGGGAAGGAGTGGGAGGGAAGCTCCAGAAGGAGGGAATACACACACACACACACACACACACACATAATTATGACTGATTCACGATGTTGTATAGCAGAGACCAACACAAAATTGTAAAGCAATTATTCTACAATTAAAAAAACTAAAAATAAATCTTTATAGAAAAAGACTGAGAAAATAATCCAAAGTCTGTATTTGTTTTCTCTTGCTGCTGTAACAAATAAAGTCATTGGCTTAAACAAACCAAAGAAGAGTAATTTGTGGTTCAAGAGTACATAAATCACAGAGGCTTATTCTAGATCTACCTCACGGAGCAGTCTAACTTGCAACAAACTACTGCATCTCTATGCCCCAATTTCTCCACCTATGAAAAGTTTGTCCTTACTGACAAGGTTTGTGGTATTATTTAGATAATAGATATAAGGGAGCTGACACATAGCAGGTCCATAATCTCAGATAAATTCTACTACTCTTAAATAATGGCTTAAATACTTTAAAATCACTTATCTGAACTCTTCCTCTGAATTAGATCTTTAATGGAGAACCATCCTATAAAGAGATAATTTTTTTTTGTTGTTGTGTTCATAGGTAAATGTGACCTTCCTCTCTCCCGCACCAACCTCCCCTATTGGTTCTTGCATTTCTTCCGCAGAGTTCTGTGTCATGTTAAAAAAAAAAAAAAAAAAAAGATTCTGTCCTAAATAACATAAATGTTAATCGAACTTTAACATTAGGATTTGTTGAATTTAAAAAGTATAACCTCTGCAGAATATAAAGATAGCTTACATAGAAGAAAACAACTTTTACTACCAAAATTTACTCAGTGGAAGAAGGGTCAACACCCACATTTTTCACTGAGTTAAACTTCTGATAATTAAGAAGATAGTTAAGTGTGTGAAATATCATATAAAAATATTTCAGCCAGATTAAATTAATGAAAATAAGTGTATAGTAGTCCTGAGTCATTTTGAAAACTAAAATGTAGATACAGATTATTATTACTAGGTACCCAAAGAGATACACAGCTATTCACTGTCTGCTGGAATAGAGTTGCTCAGTCGTGGCCGACTCTTTGCGACCCCATGGACTGCGGCACACCAGGCTCCACTGGAATAGAGATAGGCTCTTATTCTAATTTAATTCTTATTTCTTTGTGGTTTTCTTTCTTTTTTTTTTTTTTAAATATTACTCTCTGTTTTGATTTTGTGTGTTTGTTCTTAATTATTTTGTCTTTCAATGTTCACTTTTCTATACTGTTAGAATATTCACCACTAGTCATTTATCTCCCTTACTAATCAAATGTCCACTTACTTTTATGTTGCTACTCAAAATAATCATAGTTATTTTGACTGTCTGTAAAATAAGAATAGACAGGCTCTGAGAGAGGCTGAAAAATTCTCATAGGATTAAAGTGCACTAGCAATTCTGGATCCTAAGAAGCCGATTTCTCTAACTTTGCTAGGTCTTGCAAATGTGTTGAGCCAGAGTTGTCCATGTAGCTTAAGCATATTCTTACATCTTTTTCATACCAAAGGCTGAGAGGGATTCTAAGACTATTTCAGCTACTCTCCTTATCAAAAGTTACTTTGCAGCCTAACATACTGAAGAAACTTGCCTCAACTTCCATAGCAACCCTGTAGGCAATAGAAAAACAGAGCTCTGTAGTCAGTTGTAAGGGAGCAGTGGATTGGGAAATGGGAGACCTGGGCTCCTCAGTCCTTCCAGCCTCTCACTAATTAACCTCTCACTAATTAGAAATGTCATTTTTAATTACCATCATTTCCCTATTTAAATGTGGTGAAAGCTAACTCTGTAAGACTCTAGGGTTCCATTATGTTACAACAGCTGTAAATTACCTAAGTGATTAATATGGCCTCTTCTGATGCCCCTGGAGGTCTGGTCTCCCTGGGGAGCCATGATGTCAAACACTGAGCTCAGCATCATCGGGTTGAGTACTTGTTTTCAAGATCTAACTTAATAAAATAAGCTGAAATGATGAGAGGCTTGCTCTGAATCTGGTGTGCCATATGGTTCCCAATGAAATGGTGGGTCTCACCTGGCACAGAGAACAACTTAAACCTTCTCAAATGTTTTATCGTGTGATATGATGCTCGTTGCTCTCCTGTCTTTAAATACCTTTGTGCTAAGTGCAAAACTGCCTGCCTGGTACTGTATTTTTGTTCTCCAGAAAGAGAACAGTGATTACCCTTCACGGCACACATGTGCCCCCTTTCCTGGCTCACCCTGCACTACTGTTTTCTGACTTGTATCTTCCATTCACATGGGTCTTCTATATTGAGAATCTCAAATTCCCTTATACATCAGGGCTTTTACCCACTTTATTCTATCAACCGGAAAGCTCCACTAATCCATCTAAGCCTGGTTAACTCCTCAGTTCAGTTCAGTCAACTCAGCCATGTTCGACTCTTTGCAGTCCCATGGACTGCAGCTTACCAGGCTTCCCTGTCCTTCACCAACTCCCAGAGCTTGCTCAAATTAATGTCCATCAAGTCAGTAATGCCATCCAACCATCTCATCCTCTGTTGTCCCCTTCTCCTCCTGCTTTCAAGCTTTCCCAGAATCAGGGTCTTTTCCAGTGAGTCAGTTGTTCACATCAGGTGGGCAAACTATTGGAGCTTCAGCTTCAGCATCAGGCCTTTCACTGAATATTTAGGACTGATTTCCCTTAGGATTGACTGGTTTGATCTCCTTGCTGTCCAAGGGATTCTCAAGAGTCTTCTCCAACACCACAGTTCAAAACCATCAGTTCTTCACTGCTCAGCTTTCTTTATGATCCAACTCTCACATCCATACATGGCTACTGGAAAAACCATAGCTTTGTCTAGATGGACTTTTGTCATGAAAGTAACATCTCTGCTTTTTAACATGCTGTCTAGGTTGGTCATAGCTTTTCTTCCAAGGAGCAAGCATCTTTTAATTTCATGGCTGTAGTCACCATCTGCAGTGCTTTTGGAGCCCAAGAAAATAAAGTCTGTCACTGTTTCCACTGTTTTCCCATCTATTTGCCATGAAGTGATGGGACCAGATGCCATCTTAATTTTTTTTAATGTAAATTTATTTTAATTGAAGGCTAATTACTTTACAATATTGTATTGGTTTTGCCATACATCAACATGAATCCACCAAAGTATATACATGTTCCCCATCCTGAATCCCCCTCCCTCCTCACTCCCCATACCATCCCTCTGGGTCCTCTCACTGCACCAGCCCCAAGCATCCAGCATCATGATCGAACCTGGACTGGCGATTCATTTCATATATGATATTATACATGTTTCAACGCCAGAAAGAAAAACACCAATACAGTATACTAACGCATATCAGTTCAGTTCAGTTCAGTTGCTCAGTCATGTCCGACTCTTTGCAACCCCATGAATCGCAGCACGCCAGGCCTCCCTGTCCATCACCAACTCCCGGAGTTCACTCAGACTCATGTCCATTGAGTCAGTGATGCCATCCAGCCATCTCATCCTCGGTTGTCCCCTTCTCCTCCTGCCCCCAATTCCTCCCAGCATCAGGGTCTTTTCCAATGAGTCAACTCTTTGCATGAGGTGGCCAAAGTACTGGAGCTTCAGCTTTAGCATAATGTTGAATGTTAAGCCAGCTTTTTCACTCTCCTCTTTCACTCTCCTCTTTCATTTCATCAAGAGGCTCTTTAGGTCCTCTTCACTTTCTGCCGTAAGGGTGGTGTCATCTGCATATCTGAGGTTATTGATACTTCTCCTCGCAATCTTGATTCCAGCTTGTGCTTCATCCAACCTGTCATTTCGCAAGATGTACTCTGCATGTAAGTCCTACTAGCCTTCTAATTTCATTTCAGTCATGTTTTCTTTCACAGGCCGTACAACTCAATCAATCCCCATCGTATTATGCTCCCATATTGTGCTCCTTTTTATAGCCCCTTTACTAGGGTCACAAGTAAATTTAGCTATTTGATTTTTATTTTCCAGTGAAATCACAGGCTCCACAAAGACAGAAACCAGAACAGTTCTTTGCCTACAACTGATGCTCTGTTTTACATATAGTTTATGCTTAGTAAATATTGTTGAATGAATTAGTAAATTGATAATTGAGATTACTAGCTCAGTTGTACCAGTCTTTTCCTGCCATCAGTATTTAATGAGACAAAAGGCATTTAAAACTTGGCTGTCTACTAATCAGACTGCCTTTTTTCTATAAATGTCTTCAAGGATTTTATTTCTCCTAAGATTGTTAAGGATGTTCAGAATTTATTTTCTATTTTTTGAATCTTTTTCTTATTTTTTTCAAATCTTAGAGTTCAATTGGTTTGAGAAATTAATTTCTTCTCTAGCATGATAGGTTATAATGCAATGATTCAAGCATAGAGGAGAGGTTTATAGCCAGAGAGATTTAAATAAAAATCACCATCCTTCACTGTCAATATTTTAGTCATCAGGATCTTCTTCCTTCTCTCTTAAAGAGGAAATAGTATTTTAAAATTGTTCTTCATGAGAAAAGTACTGAAAAACAAGTGACAACAGGTCTAAAGTGCCTTATATATAATCAGTGTTCCCCAAATCCAATTCCCTGGAGAGTGAAAAAGACATAAACAAATAGCCTGTGTCAATCATTGTGCTAGGGAGAATAAGTATGCCCTCCTGTGTCCAAGTCCCTAATCTCTGGAACTTATGAATCTGATATCTTATATAGCAAGGGCGGGGTAGGGGGGATTAGGTTAGTTATCAACTGACTCTAAAATAAAGAGGTTATCATGGATTATCTGGTGGTCTCAATATAATCACAGTATTTTTTAAATGTGGTAGAGAGAGTCAAAAAAGTAAGCATCAGAGTAATATTAGAGGGAGAGACTTTGTGAGACACCATTGCTTTGGCAATGGAAAGAATCCATGAGCCAAGGAAGGTGGGCAGCCCCTAGAAGCTGAAAAAAAGTGGGGTAAAGGATTTTCTTCTACAGCCTCCAGAAAGAACACTGCCCTTCCAACACATGATTTTAGCCTGAGACCCTTTTTATCCTTCTGCTCTCAGAACTGTAAAATATTAACTTGTGCTATTTTAAACCATTAAATTTGTGGTATTTTGTTATAGCAGCAATAGGAAACTAACACAATCATTATCATATTATCAGCAGCAGCCTCTTTCTCTCCTGCATCATATGTACTTAAATGTCTTTTTGTAAATTCATATTTGTAATTACAAACACAAAAAAAGCCCATATAAAGGTAAGAGGAAAAATACACATAAATCGTAAGACAAAATGCAAAATGTTTCTTCAGATTAAGGGACAGGCATGTTCAAAATGAATCTCCCCTCTGTGATGTCCCTCAGTAAGCCAAATCCTACATCACTGTCATTAATCTGTATGGACAGGGAGGCCTGGGTACTGCGATTCATGGGGTCGCAAAGAGTCGGACACGACTGCGCGACTGAACTGAACTGAACTGAACTGTGGCACTAATTTTATGGTGAAATCATGCCCCTCTTATCAATCTCATTTTTTCTACCAGAAGTGGCTTTTTTTTCACCTTGGAGGTGAGGCTTACCTGAAGAAATGTGCCCTTCACACTGGAAAGGTCATGGTCAGCAGAAGGGAGACTCCATTAGCTGGACACATCTGCTTTCCAGGTGTTGGTAAATTCTATACTGGGCTCTTAGGTGCAAAGTTGTACGTTCCATCAGTGAATAAATAGACCAGAGAGAATTAAACAGAATTGATACTGGCTGGCTGTCAGTCTCATATTAGAAAAGACAAAAAAATGTAATAATGGATAGAAGTGACTTTACACTGCTAAGCCTTATTGAATAATTCCATTCTCCCCAGGGTTACCTGCAGATGGAGGATTTTAAACACAATTCAAAGTCTGAAGGGCAGAGTAGCTGAAATACACTACATGATCAATTAATGTTTATTAAACTAATAGAGTTTGAGCCTTTTACAGAATAAAAACAGAATTATGAAAAAGAAAACATTGGAAATGATGAGCATCTTCTGCTTCCATTTTCTTTCTATATTTTCTCATATTTGTGACTTTTTATTATAAAAATGATTAAATTCAGATATTGGGTCTTGGTTTATAAATGCAATTTGATGTTTTTCTTATATGATAAGTTATCATGTTAAATTATTTATTGCTAAATACAGTTTCTCTGTATAAATTTGGGTTTAACCAAAAATATTCTGTTTCCAGATTCCACTATACTAACACTCAAGGTGACTTCTTTTTTGCAATATAAAATTGCCTCACCCAAACCACATGGTTAACAGTCATTAAAAGGAAAAGAAAAAATAGAGCCCCCTATGATTACATTATTATGTTAATCAATTGTTTATTTTTTCTACATTTCCTTGCTTTATATGCACATGGCCCCAAAGTAGTTAATACAATTATAACCAAGGAATAGCCTCAAACATTTTATTTTCGAAGATATTTTATGAAAAATTTCAAATATATAGAAAAGCTGAAAGAATTTTATAGCAAACACATGTATACCTACCACTTAGAGTGTATGACTAATATTTTGCTATAGTTGTTTTATAAAATATCTATTCATCTGTCCATCATAGGTTCAAATTTATGTCCTTACTTTTCTTATTTTGCAGTTAGTATTTTTCTGTGTAGCTATAATTTCTTAAGTGTCATTTATAACATTTGCATAGAAGTGGCTCTTTTTTTAATAAGCAAACTGAATTTTTCTTTTAAAATGTTATCATAAAAGATATATTGAATTTAGAAAATATTAAATTTATGAACATAATTTGCTTTCCAATTATACTTGCTAAACATTTTACTTGACAGCCAACTATGTGCCAGTCAATGTTGGGTGCTGTGGCTATGAAGACGAATAAAATACCTCTTTTGCCATAGGAATACTCTACTGGTAGGAGAGACCCATTTAATTTAATTCTGTGCAGTACAATAGGACAATTACAACAGTAAAGGTATGTATAGGGTTCAGATATAGTGCAGAAAAAGACATCATTAACCTTGTCTGGTTTGACTAGAGAAGACTTCACAGAAAAATTAACAACTTGATCTTACAGAATTCAGTGGCAAAGAAGTTTGGCTCCCTATGGAAATAATGATCTGTACTCCTCATCCCATCCTACCCTTTTTCTTGTTTAAAGAACTACAGTTGATTCAATTATCCAAAATCAAGTTCTTCAGGGGAGGCAGTTTCAGCCATGTTCCCAGATTTGGGTGGTTTATCAGAATTCATCTGAAGCCAATCAAGCATGGGATCATTCCCATTATCAATGACATGTTTAGGTCCTGACATGTAACATGATTCTGGACAATGAGTCCCAGTTGAAGAGTTTCCAAGGAGCTTCTGGGAAAGTTTTCCTTACTCCTTAAATGTAATATCCAGCACTTGTAATGGGGAAATTAAAAAAAACCTCTGCTATCTTCACTATATTCTCCCCAGGAAAGGGGTAGGAACCTGAGCCCTTGATGTTATCCATTGGATATGTTTACCAACTGTAGATCCTGACTACTTTCAGACTTCTTATTATAAAATAATACTTTTATTTATTTACTACATTTAGACATGGCCTTTTGTCACATTGCTACTGCCTAAAAAACAATCTACCTAAAACAAATGTATCTGTTTTAATGAGTAGAGAAGATGAATTTTGGTAGAAGGAGACATGAAACAATAACAGACAGCTGCATATAGAAATATTAAATGGCACTGAATGCTTAGATTCTAAAATAAAAAGAGAGGTTCAGACAGAAGAAGGAGAGAAGGCTTGAGAGATAGAAAGTTATGATAACAGGGTAAAACTTGTTTTCACGTTTATATGATCAAAGGTAAAGTACATGTGGCTTGGGGCTTTTAAAATAGCTTACTATCTTGAAAATGACACAATTATTGCCCTCATGATTTTTCTTTAGTCTGAAAATTTCAGTGTTATTATAGCTTTGGTACCAGATCATAAAATTTTAAATTAGTGACTCTGTAATTTCTTCTCCAAAGGAGAGCACTTTCTTATTATATTAGGCTTGCAGAATCTACATAAACCCTACCTATATAATCCATAAGGGTGACATGATTACTGAGTACTACTTTTCCCAGAAAAATACTACAGATAATTGAGAGCAGCATTCTATAATACAAATATCATCACAATATAAGAACAGCTCATGAATCAAATCAGAGGCCTTCTACTTATTCATATGACCTTACACTTTCTGTATTTTATTTCTACATCTGAAAAAGTGAAAACTAAAAAGCTTCCTTATAAAAAGAAAACTTTAAAAGAAAAAAAGACATGCACAGGTTAGGTGAAATAATTAATATCCTCACACTTTATTACCTTTCACTTTTCCTCAGTGAAAGTTATGACCTAATGAGATCTTACAAAGCAGGTTTGCTTAACCACAGAGATAAGTGGATTTGCTTAGCAATAAAACCGTGCATCAGAGGCATGAGATATGACCCCAAATAATAAAACAATGATGGCCTGAGACCCACATCCTACCCAGTGAGTTTAGCACCTAGGACATGCATCTCTGTGCACACTAAAAACAAAATATAAGGAAAAGGTGATATTATACTGAAACCAGAGATGATTTACCATTTTCTAGCATATGTTACTACCTCTTTGTTCATTTCCATTGTGCCATGACAGTCCTGCTTTGATCATTTAGGGACAAGGAAAAACCCCGGCCTGATGTGGAGGAGGAGCTGATGATGGAAGCTTGATGCCTGCTCAAGAATGAAAAAGAAAAAAAAGAAAAAGTGAGGAAGAAGATGGTCTTCTCCTCACCCCTCATTTCCTTTTGCTTATAAAACTGTAGCCCACTAAGTTCTCAGGACACAGCACCCTCTTCCCCACTTTCTTGTAAGACTCATAAGCATCCTATTTTAATAAATCACACATATGTAAATACACACACACACACACACACACATATATATATATATATATATATATATATATATATATATATCACTTTGCCTCTTTCTGAGTTCTTTCTATGTTGAGACATAAAGAACAAGAGTTCCTCAGAGCCCCTGAAATGCCACTGAGCAGTTTCAGCATGGTTGAGGTTAATATTGTTGCCCTTCATGAGTGGTAAATATTTTTTGTAAGTCATTTTTGAGACTCACCAGGTGGTTCAGGAATCATAATTTGACACACACTGAGTATAACTGGTCCAATACAGACAGACCTGAGTTGGATCTCAAGATTTAATTTTTAGAAACAAAATAATGTAGTTTACCAAGCAGCTCTCTGCTTCAGTTTTGACATGTGTATGAACACAAGCTAAAATCAAGATTGCCGGGAGAAATATCAATAACCTCAGATTTGCAGAAGACACCACCCTTTTGGTAGAGAGTGAAGAGGAATTTGAGGTTAATATTGTTGCCCTTCATGAGTGGTAAATATTTTTTGTAAGTCATTTTTGAGACTCACCAGGTGGTTCAGGAATCATAATTTGACACACACTGAGTATAACTGGTCCAATACAGACAGACCTGAGTTGGATCTCAAGATTTAATTTTTAGAAACAAAATAATGTAGTTTACCAAGCAGCTCTCTGCTTCAGTTTTGACATGTGTATGAACACAAGCTAAAATCAAGATTGCCGGGAGAAATATCAATAACCTCAGATTTGCAGAAGACACCACCCTTTTGGTAGAGAGTGAAGAGGAACTAAAGACTCTTGATGAAAGTGAAAGAGGAGAGTGAAAAGCTGGCTTAAAACGCAACATTCCCCAAAATTAAGATCATCACATCTGGTCCCATCACTTCATGGCAAATAGATAGGAAAAAGGGGAAGCAGTGACAGATTTTATTTTCTTGGGTTCCAAAATCACTGCAGATGGTGACTGAAGGCATGAAAGATGCTTTAAAAGATGCTTCCTCCTCGGAAGAAAAGCTATGACCAACCTAGACAGCACATTAAAAAGCAGAGACATTCCTTTGCCAACAAACGTATGTCTGGTCAATGTTGTGGTTTTTCCAGTAGTCATGTAAGGATGTGAGAGTTGGACTATAAAGATGGGAGGAATATGTTGGAGAAATGTGAGGTAGGAGGGAGGCTGGCTCCTCTTTCAGTGCCCTTTCAAACTGTGGTAGTATACACACCACTCCATGAGAATCAGGGCCCCACTGGTGGTGCGCTCTCCATTGGCAAGAAGCTTCAAACATAATTCATATTTTTTCCTCTGCTTCTCTCTCTCTACCCCTCCCTCCCTCAATACTTTTCTCCATCTCTCATTAATAATCTTTAAAATCTCTGCTTAACAGTACCAGAAAGCAGCTTCTACCTCCATGTCAGGTAGCATTGCTAAATACTTCTGGGGATGGATTTGTCAGATCAGACTGACAAATTGCCATGCTTCTCAGTCTTTGGAAAAAATACCTTCTTTCTACTTAATTTGACATATCAACCTGAATTAAAACATTTCAAAACTTCCATGAACATAACAAGAAAGGTGCATATGTCTGTGTGTATTTGTGTGTGTGTGTGTGTGTGTGTGTGTGTGTGTGTGTGTGTGTTGGCCAGGGGGCAGAGGAAGCTTTCCATTTCTCACTGCCCACATAGCATTTCCACAGGCATATCTTGGCATGAACCAGAAAATATATTTTCTGATAGATACAGTAAAGATCACAATTTTCACTTGAAACTTTTGAATGGAAATAGCATTTTCTTTAGGAATCAGCTCCTATGTTTGCATTCTGCCTGCATTCTTTTCACTATTTCTTTGCCATCTAAATCACCAACAATATTGCCTGTAGAAATGTGCTTATTGTTAGTGCTTTTGCCTTTTTCCACAGAGGATTTGAGGTGGCCTTTGGCTTATTTGGGCTTTTTGGGTTATTTTTTAAAAAAAGAAAGTAATTCAATTTCAGGTGAATTATTGTCTCTGTGAAATATATTGAAGTTAGCTTAATAGTTAAATACTCAACAATATCTATTCCAAAGGAAACTTTTTAAAAATGCCTACAATGTGTCAGACATTGTGATAGATAGTAATGCCTGGTAAATATTAAAGATCTTAGTACCAGTTACCAAGTTAAATGCTATTTATCACATTGAATACTTAGAAAATAATTTAGCTGAATGCATTTACTCCATTTTGCAAAGGGAAGGAAAGAAATCCTCAAAACAGACATCTGAAGGATGTTTATGTATATATTAATGTCTCTTTTGCAAACAGGCAAACTTGCTTGACCCTGGTAAAATAAGTGATAAAATACAATCAAGACTCAAGTTTTACAAGTTTTATGAGCTCTAAAATAATATGCCATACTACCTAATAGAATACCCTTACCAGGCAGTGTCAAACAGTTTGAGAAAACATTTTGGGCATTCACAATCTCATAAGGATTTTAAATGATAGAAAATGAATGAGGCAAAATGCCAACATTCAAGACATCCACATGCAAATAGGATACATATGCTGCTCAGCTTTTATTCAAATCAACAGAGGTGTGATAGAACTTGAGTTTCATTCATGGAGAATGCTGTGTCATAGATATAGAATCTCAATTCTTCTGTTTTAGCTTTTCTTAGAGTCTTCTGTGTGCAACACTAGTTCCAAAAGGAGACTGTCATGGGTCAGTTCTTTAGAAGCAGATCCCGAATATGGATTTCTGAGCAAGCATTATGGAGGCAATGATCTCAAGACAATTATGCCCACAAAGCAGAGTGAAGAAATCAGGACAGGGCAGAGGATAAAGCAAATTGGTTTATCTGGAGTCTACCATCAGCCTTCAGGTCTGTGTCAGCCACTAAACTAATGGCACAATACAAACAACTTTTGATTTCTGAATTTGGTTCCTCTAAGTTCTCAGATTTTTCCCAGAGTAACCTAAATGTCCATCAACAGGTGAATGAATAAAGATGATGTGGTAGAAACACACAGCTGAATATGACTCAGCTATTAAAAGGAATGAAATTTGGTCATTTGTAGAGAGGTGGATGGACCTAGAAACTGTCACACAGGGTGAAGTAAGTTAGAGAAAGAAAAGCAACTATCATGTTAACGCGTGCATGTGGAATCTAGAAAAAATAGCACAGATGAACTATTTGGAGAGCCGGAATAGAGACACAGATGTAAAGAACCGAAGTGTGGAGGATGAGGTGGGGGAAGGGGGACAAAGAGGTGTGATGAATTGGGAGACTGTGATTGACATGTATATAGTCATGTGTAACACAGCGAGTGGGAACCTGCTACATAGCACAGGAAGCTCAGCTTGATGCTTGGTGATAAGCTAGAACAGTGTGGTGGAGGTGGGGAGGGGGAGATGGAGGTGGGGAGGGATAGGATAGGGGTGGAATCGGGTGGGGTGAAGTGGAAGGGAGATCCAAGAGGGAGGGGTATATGTATACATTTAGTTGGTTCATTTAATTGTCTGTCTGAGTCTGAAGTCGCTCAGTCATGTCCGACTCTTTGCGACCCCATGGACTGTAGCCTATCAGGCTCCTCCGTCCATGGGATTTTCCAGGCAAGAGTGCTGGAGTGGATTGCCATTTCCTTCTCCAGGGGATCTTCCCGACCCAGGAAACGAACCCGGGTCTCCTGCATTGCAGGCAGATGCATTTAATTGTACAGCAGAAACTAACACAACTTTTTTTTTTTTTTAAGCATATAGGAGTGACGGAACTATCTGACAACCTATTTTGGCAATCAGCCTAGTTCTTAAAAGATGCAGTGGTCTTGACATACATTACAATTTTTGCTTGCTAAAATGACTTTGTGGACAAATACATTTTGGGAATATTAAGTTAAATTTATTTCTCTAGTAAGAACACCTCAGGGCCTTTAACATAGTATGGTTTGATATGAAAATTCAAGAGGATAAAATGCTTTATAGGATTTTAAAACTTAAGTCAGTTTTGAATTAATTTTGGTTCAGATTATCTAACATGTGTAGTATTTTATATAGAAAACAGAAACAACCACATGCACTTTTAAAAGAGCAACTGTTTCTTGGATGACCTGCATCAGAATCAACTAGGTTCTTATTTGACCTGCAGATTCCTAGGCTCATTTCTAAAAACAGTGAAGCAGGATCACTGAAAACTTGTCCTGGAAATCTGCAGAACAGTAAGCATTGCAGGTGACTCTGATATGTCTTAAAGTTTGAGAACCTGCACACTACCTAGAGTGTTGTGTGTGTGCATATTTTTAATCTGACAGAGTACACTGACTTTTCATAAACTATGTACTCTCTGTTGAACAGCTTTCAATAAGTTGTGATCTGTTGTGTCATACAACCCACTTTTGGCAATGATGACCAAGTGCTAGAAACTCTGCTTCGGAATTTACTAGAGAGTTGTCAACAAACATGTTAACTTTTGCATCACTTTATTTGTTCCCTGAAGAAGGATTACTTGAGGAAAAAATTTTGAGGGATAAATGGCAGAAAGAGTGTTTCTTTTCTGAACGAATACAATATGGTAAAGTAAAATAAATAAATAAATAAATAATTTTTAAAAAGAAAATGTAAGAGATTAAATCCCATGTCAAATGTTCTGTCATGATAAAATAAAAATTTTAAATATTAAAAAAAGAAATTATAGGTTCCTAATGGAAATGGAAAAGATGCTTTCCTGTAATATGGATTATTAAGAAGCTTGGAAACAAATTCTGGGTTGCCTTTAGTAGCTCAACAAATTGTTATAACTAGGCAACAGGTTTGCCCTTGCATTTCCCTTAATAATAATAAAAATAACATGTTACTACTAATAATAACAGCATTAATAGTAATAAAGATAATAGCATTCGTCAAACTGACAATAATTTGTCATGCTCTCTGTTAATCAGTTATATGCAATAACTTACTTAATCTTCAAACACTATGCAGTACGTACTCTAGTTCACATTTTGTGAACAGTAAACTGACGTTTAGAGTGATTATGACATTTGCCCAGATTATGAAGGTAGTAGATGCAAAGGAGTGATTTAAAATGAGAATGCTAAACTCTTGAGACAGTCTTTGCTATATTTCCTCCCTTTTGGCGTGATTTTATACTATTTTTTAATAGACAATACCATGTTATTTTGGTAAGCTACCATAAATGTTTTGTGGAAAATGATATGATAAGAAAAACATGTAGGAAGAGGAGCAAACTACTAAATGAATAAATATATAAATGTATTTAAATATTGAGGTAATGTAGTCTTCTGAATAGTTTGGGACATAAAACATAAGATCAAGAAATAAATTTGATTTTCCTCTTCTGCTGATTTCAAGTCTTGGATGGAATAACAATAGTCTCAATTGTAGGTAGTCAATAATTATTTCACCTAGTTTTTTTGAAACAGTATATAAATAGTGATTATAGTTTTCAGTTATGATTCAGTCAGTATTTATATTTTAGCTAAATTGTTAAGACTTTTAAGATACTTATGCAGTGGCCATATGTATTGACACTTTCAAAATTTAACACATTTTAATTGCTCATACATGCTTCCTGAAGAGGCAATAGTAATAATATCTTAGAATTTTATCTTATAAAATTTAAGAGGTTCAGTTATTTTACCAAGATCATGAATATCAAAGGCAGAATTATATTAATTAATTAAACAATGTGTGTTTATAGTACAAAACCCATGATTTTCACAATTCTGAAATCCATTTTTTAATTTTAAAAAGAATAAATTGGAGACCCATACGTTTTCACTTTCACAGAATTACAATAATCCAGAGATTAAGTTTGGGAAGAATAATGTTGACAGAATCAGTCATAGAGCTCAATGGAGATTTTTAGTGGAAATGCTTAAGGAAAGCTTTAAGAAACTATAATTATCCAGAGAATATAGTCAACATAGCCCAAAATAGGACAGACTTTCCTTTTTTTTTCTCATTAGCAGTTTTCATTGTTAGATCCATACCCTTAATTGCAATAAGCTCAGTTACAGATACAGGATGAAAATGGGGGAAATTCTTAAGTCATCTAAAATGTAACATTTTAGGACATAACAATTACCATAAATTTTACTTTGGTCATTTGAGATAGTGATTATTATAATTTATGGTAAAACATTCAACAAATCACCTACTGATTGGGATAGCTAAAGAAAAATAAGATTTTTCATAAAACAACTTTTATTCCATCAGAAAAAAAATCTGTTTTTTTTTTTCTTTTTTAAATAGGAAAAATGATTTACAATGGGTATTTAGAAGGGAGGACAAAGAATGTAGCAATAATTGTTTTAGAAAGTATGTCTGTTTACAACTGGGGACCTACTATACACAACACCCTTAAGTTACTCCAGTGTAGAATGAGTTTACATTGCTTATACTCATTTTGGCAGGCATTCAGATTAAAGAGACTGTTTTGGAAGAGAGAAGATGGTGGAAGAGAGAGACTGAAAACCACAATCACAGAAAACTAACCAATCTGATCACAGGGACCACAGCCTTGTCTAACTCAATGCAACAGAGACATGCTATGTAGGGCCACCCAAGATGGATGGAACTCTCCTGGTGGAGAGTTCTGACAAAATGTGGTTCACTGGAAAAAGGAATGGCAAACTACTTCAGTATTCTCACCTTGAGAACCCCATAAACAGTATGAAAAGGGAAAAAGATAGGACACTGAAGGATTAACTTGCCAGGTTGGTAGGTGCCCAATATGCTACTGGAGATCAGTGGAGAAATAATCCAGAAAGAATGAAGAGAGGGAACCAAAGCAAAAACAGCAAACTCCAATACTTTGGCCACCTGATGTGAAGAACTGACTCATTGGAAAAGACCCTGATGCTGGGAGGGACTGGGGGCAGGAGGAGAAGGGGATGGCAGAGGATGAGATGGCTGGATGGCATCACTGACTCGATGGACATGAGTCTGAGTAAACTCTGGGACTGGTGATGGACAGGGAGGCCTGCTGTGCTGCAGTCCATGGGGTCTCAAAGAGTCAGCCATGACTGAGCCACTGAACTGAACTGAACTGAATATTGATAAAAATTCGCCATTCTATTTATAATGGGGAAAAAGTTTAATAGGAAATAGCAATGAAGAGATTACTCAGAAAACATGACTATAATATTCCACTGTGGGGTGGAGATAGTAGAATTGGGATGATCCCCAGTGAGTCACATATTTATGTAGTTGTCGCCACTTGATTGCAGGATGAACCTGTGACTTCCTTATAACTAACAGAATATGTCAAAGGTGAAGAGATATTGCAAGTGTAATTAAAGTCGCAGATCGGCTGAATTTGAAATGAATTATTCAAATTATTGAATTTGGTAGATTATTCAAAGTGGGCCTGACTTAAGTGAAAACCTTAAAGACAGATCCTCCTATATGAGCAAACATGTTGTAAACAGCATATGGCAGGTCACATGGCAGAAAACTACAGTAACCTGTAGAAGAAGAGAGTAGCCCTTGATTGACATCCTCTGTCCTGCAGCTGCAAGGAAAGTAAAGACTCCCGGCAACAATAAAACGAGCTTGAAAGCGGAATTACAATTCCGAAATGGGACACATCCTGGTCAATACTTTGATTACAATCTTGTGAGAACTTGCACGGAAGCCTCCTCTGGATCATACCCAGACTTACGAACCAAGAAAATTGAAACATTAATAAAAGTATTTAACTGTAAGACTGAGTTGTTTCTTTCTTTCTTTCTTTTTTTTTTTGTAATTTGTTACACAATTGTACATAACTAAGGCACACTACTTAAACTCTTTAATGCATACACCTCTGGGGGAAAAAATGAAGAAGAAAGGCCTTTTCGTGGAAACTTAGACCTCTTGGTATTGGCAACCCACTCCAGTATGCGTGCCTGGAAAATCCCACAGACAGAAGAGTCTGTGGGCTACAGTCCATGGGATCACAACAGTTGGACATGACTTAGTAACTAAACCACCACAGACATCTAGTCATCTCTCACCATTTCCTCTGATGTTCCCCAAAATGTACACTTTGCTCTTACCATCATGAGCTATTGGTAGCTTGTCTGACCTGCTATTTCATAACTCAGAATTTATACCAGTTACAGCTTGTTCAGGAATGTGCATTCCCATTGTGTGAAACATTCAGGATTCTGCTTTAGGAGACATGTACTGATTTAGCCTAAGAAGTGTTCATTCATTTTGAATTTGTTAATAATGTATATCTCCCTCTCCAATTCTGAACTCTCATGGCTGGCAAGGAGCAAAGGATCCTTTGTTCAAAGGATTAGAAAGTAATTCAGTTTCATCCAATCAGATCACCACATTACCCTAGACACAGCAGTGACGTCAGGTATGGGCATGTAACACATCTCAAATCGAGGACTTGCATAAAACTATTAAGAAGAAGAAGCCTCTGTTTTTTACTAAAACTATATGAAGCCCATGTATACACTTAGAGCTCTTTGGAACTACCTCTTGAAAACTGACAAAGATGCCAATATAGGAGAAAGCAGAAATAAGGGAATTATGGAGAAGTACATGCCCAGTCACTCATCTAGAGCCAGACATTCTGGAATGTGAAGTCAAGTGGGCCTTAGAAAGCATCACTATAAACAAAGCTAGTGGAGGTGATGGAATTCCAGTTGAGCTGTTTAAAATCCTGAAAGATGATGCTGTGAAAGTGCTGCACTCAATATGCCAGCAAATTTGGAAAACTCAGCAGTGGCCATAAGACTGGAAAAGGTCAGTTTTTATTCCAATCCTAAAGAAAGGCAATGCCAAAGAATGCTCAAACTACGGCACAATTGCATCATCTCACATGCTAGTAAAGTAATGATCAAAATTCTCCAAGCCAGGCTTCAGCAATACATGAACTGTGAACTTCTAATGTTCAAGCTGGTTGTAGAAAAGGCAGAGGAACCAGAGAG
This sequence comes from Aepyceros melampus, assembly GCA_006408695.1. NCBI lineage: Eukaryota > Metazoa > Chordata > Mammalia > Artiodactyla > Bovidae > Aepyceros > Aepyceros melampus. The sequence goes on along the minus strand of SJXQ01003982.1, from coordinate 50,719 downwards.
CAAATTGCCAACATCTGCTGGATCATGGAAAAAGCAAGAGAGTCCCAGAAAAACATCTATTTCTGCTTTATTGACTATGCCAAAGCCTTTGACTGTGTGGATTACAATTAACTGTGGAAAATTCTGAGAGAGATGGGAATACCAGACCACCTGACCTGCCTCTTGAGAAATCTGTATGCAGGTCAGGAAGCAACAGTTAGAACTGGAAATGGAAGAACAGTCTGGTTCCAAATAGGAAAAGGAGTACATCAAGGCTGTATATTGTCACCCTGCTTATTTAACTTCTATGCAGAGTACATCATGAAAAACGCTGGGCTGGAAGAAACACAAGCTGGAATCAAGATTGCTGGGAGAAATATCAATACCCTCAGATATGCAGATGACACAACCCTTATGGCAGAAAGTGAAGAGGAGCTAAAAAGCCTCTTGATGAAAGTAAAAGAAGAGAGTGAAAAAGTTGGCTTAAAGCTCAACATTCAGAAAACGAAGATCATGGCATCCGGTCCCATCACTTCATGGGAAATAGACGGGGAAACAGTGGAAACAGTGTCAGACTTTATTTTTTTGGGCTTCAAAATCACTACAGATGGTGACTGCAGCCATGAAATTAAAAGACGCTTACTCCTTGGAAGGAAAGTTATGACCAACCTAGATAGCATATTCAAAAGCAGAGACATTACTTTGCCGACTAAGGTCCATCTAGTCAAGGCTATGGTTTTTCCTGTGGTCATGTATGGATGTGAGAGTTGGACTGTGAAGAAAGCTGAGTGCAGAAGAATTGGTGCTTTTGAACTGTGGTGTTGGAGAAGACTCTTGAGAGTCCCTTGGACTGCAAGGAGATCCAACCAGTCCATTCTGAAGGAGATCTGCCCTGGAATTACTTTGGAAGGAATGATGCTGAAGCTGAAGCTCCAGTACTTTGTCTGCCTCATGAGAAGAGCTGACTCATTGGAAAAGACTCTGATGCTGGGAGGGATTGGGGCAGGAAGAGAAGGGGATGACAGAGGATGAGATGGCTGGATGGCATCACTGACTCGATGGACATGAGTCTGAGTGAACTCCGGGAGCTGGTGATGGACAGGGAGGCCTGGCATGTTGCGATTCATGGGGTCACAAAGAGTCAGACACGACTGAGCGACTGAACTGAATTGACGTGCCCAGTAACATCATTTGGACATTTAGATAAGTCATGCATGAATAATCACTCAACTTTTAAGTAGGTAATTTAAACCTAAAGGGTGATTCCATACCACTAAATTTAATTAATTCCATATGTATTTAATAAGTGTTGCATGAATGGTATGTATCCAACATTTCCTACAGCATTCACGTAGTGGCCTTTGTCCATATCTTGGCTTGTGCATATTCTCTTGTCCATCATTCTTCAGACGTTCTGTTTAAAAGGTATTTTGAGGACCGTTCAGATAAATCAGAAGCAGTCACTGTCTTGGAGGGATCATAAAATAATGACAAAGGGAGAAGAATTTTGGAAAACTAACAGTGATTGATGCAAAATAACACAAAAGAAAATAAGTAAAAGTTGAAGTCTGAAAATAAAGAACACTTTTGATAAGACAATAACACATGATTTGGGATTAGATGGGTGGGTTGGATTTTAACATATAGTGATGTGTGAGAGAGTTAAGATTACTTCCTGTTGGAAGATTACTGTTAAATAAATCATGAGGAGTATGACTAGGCTAATGGCAATTATTCTGATATCAATGAACATACCATCAGGAAAGTGGTTTCAGAATGGACAAGCAGTATAGAGTTGCACAGAGGCCTAACTTTATATACTAGGGATCTAGATATTGTTTATTAAGTGAGAGCAAATATTTATAGTTATTAAGGATAGACTTTCATTCTTACACACTCCAGGATTATTTCAATTTTAATGAGCAATGGAACAACTGATCTACCTGCTAAACCTGTATACTCTCAAACCCCATCCATAGATATTTTCATTCATTACATATGGGAAAGAGCCTATAACTATGTATTATTAATATACCCCCAAAGTAAGATAAGTATCAGTGTACCATTTAGGTCCCAAACAAGGAAATTTAAACAGTGAGTGAGGGTGCTATTTATAGCTTTTTATAATAGGTGTATATTGGGACTATCTTTAGTAAATTAATATGCGTGGTATTTTGGTGAGATTTCCTCCATAAGCAGAGCCTGAGATGAGGAGTGGGGCCCAACAATTTATTGGGAAGAGCAACAGTGATAGAGCAGATGGATACAAGGATAGAGAGAAAATGTTATTGAGCTGATACACGTTGTGAGTAGATTAATCCCACTGAGAATCTCTAACTTTGCAGACTGATTCTCATGGATGCTTGAAAGAATTTTTAAATGGTACCATTTTGGAAACCACTATGGGCTTCAATATTCTAAGCACAGGGTGATGGAGAAATCATTAACTAATTAATTTAAAAAATAACTTAGAAGTGAAGAGCGGTTGCAAGGGGAGGATTGGTTTTGCGTTTGGATGGATTAGAAGTGACAGATACAAAGATGCAAATCTGAAATCCTGAAGAAGGGATAAGGATGGAGCTTTTAAATTTGGAATGTATCTACACAGGCATGATAGATGAAGCCTCACGAAATAAGGAAATCACTCAGAAAGAAATGGGAAAGGAATCTGGACAAAGAAAACCAGCAATGAGGGAGAAGAGACAGAAGGACAAATTTGTCATTCTAATTTATTTGGGACATGTATCAAGATCAAGTTTACTTTGTATTTTTGACCCATCAGAAAGAGAAAGATCTAATTACTTAAGGATTTAACTACTAATTAAAAAGTACTAGAAGAAGAGATTGTATCTTGCTTTTTAATCCAGCCAGAAACCACAATTTGCGAGCAATATCAGGAAACAACCTCAAAAGAAGGATTTGATAATTTTGTGGGTTTCTCTCAATTAATTGTGGCTGTCTGGAAGGGTGATCCACTAACAGAAGGAGCAGGTCCTGGAGAAGGTCAAATTGTGTATGAAAAGAGATATGGAGAAGTCATCCTAGCAGCTCAACCTTGCGTCTTGGCATAACCACGTATGCAAGGAACGATGGTAGGGAGGTCTGTCTTAATAGCTAAATGTGCACTAGCCAAGATAGGGACCAAGACCACCACGTGAATGCTGTGGGAGATGCTGGATGGGGAATCTGAAATAATATGGCAAGTTTTCTCGAGGACCGGAAACCACTCCTCTTTTAGCCAACAGTAGGAACATGGATGAGTAAGTTTATTTCTAAAACTAAGAACAGGGACAAAGAATAACAGTTTTACTGTGGATTTCTTAGTCAGGCTTTGACCTGGGACTTGGCAGTTACAGACCAGAGGCTATGAAGGCATGTGTCTGATTTGTAGATGTCTTCCATTAAAAATATATGAGTAAGACACCACAGAGATTTTATAGCCATCATTCTCCTGGTATCCTGGAAGAAGAAAGAGGGTGATACCTAGGCATATGAACTCCTGATTGCCCCTCACTCCAACCAAAACCTGTTGCTATATTGTATTCAAGCAGATGGAGAACAAGTCCTAGTAATAGTGTGGCCCCCACTTGATTTGAATTTCAGGAGAAGAATGTCTTGTGGTTAAGAACATTTCTGTACTTATGCTTGGGTTCCTATATCAGTCTGGCAATTTACTAGATAGGTGATCTTGAACAAAGTATTTAATTCAATTTCTCCATTTTTATAACAGGTGATAATAAAACTATCTACATTGTAGAGTTATAGGAAGATATCCTTAACATCTTTCACGTAAAGCACTCATGTTGCCTGGGCCATAATTCTTATCACAGAATACAGATTCAATAAGAAAAGCTAGTCTTATTACTAGTACCGAGACATTTTTATGACATAGGAATGTGAATATAAAATTATTTTCACTGTATTATTAAGGCACAAAATCAAATTGGCCCAGTAGCTCCTAGCTGACCTGTGTGATTGCATGAGAGACAATTAAAAACAAAAAACAAAGGAAGAAACAGGAGAAAGAACATAAGAAGGGTTAGAGGAGGAGGAAAAAATGAAATGCTTTTGGGTGAGAAAATGAAATCGTCACTGGGGTCAATATAGAAGAGGAATGCTTCTAGAGTTTGTGCCTGAGGTCACCTAGTATGCTCCTATATACCTGTGATGGCATAGCCAGGATAAATCCAGTTGATGAAGTAGGTTAATACTATGTTCAGTATGAAATAAAGAAGGGAGAATAATGCTTGTTATTCACTTTGGGAAGACTTTTAACTTGGAAATTAGAAATAAGAGGGTGTAAAATGTTGACTGCTGCTGCTGCTGCTAAGTCGCTTCAGTCGTGTCCGACTCTGTGCGACCCCATAGACAGCAGCCCACTAGACTCCCCCATCCCTGGGATTCTCCTGGCAAGAACACTGGATTGGGTTGCCATTTCCTTCTCCAATACGTAAAAGTGAAGTTGCTCAGTGTAGTCCCTGTCAAAATCCATGCCTACTCAGAACCTGGGAATGTAACTTTACTTGCAAATAAGGTCTTCAGAGATATAATTAGTTAAGATGAAGTCAGACTAGATTAGTATAGGCACTAAATATAGTCACTGGTTTCCTTATATTGATAAAAAAGAGAACAGATACACAGAGACACAGAACACATATGAAGTGACACCTTTCTCTACAAGCCAAGGAAGAGCAAAGGTTGTCAAGAGCCGCTAGAAACTAGACAGAAACTCAAGCCAAGGAAGAGCAAAGGTTGTCAAGAGCCACTAGAAACTAGACAGAAACTAGGGAAAAACAAAAATTTTCCCTCCAGAGTCCACAGGGTCTGTGACTCTGCCAACATACTGATTTTGTATTTCTATTCTCCAAAACTGTCAGAGAATACCTTTCTGTTGTTTTACACCACCAAGTCTGTGGTGGTAGTTTGTCCTGGAAGATCCAGGAAGTAAAACAGAGGCTAAAAACTCTTTTTTGTAGAGGGTGGGACAAAGTATATATGTAAATAAGGGTGAGAGAAGCACACATATTTTCCTGCAAACTCTTTATTTTGAAAAAAATCAGCCAAAAAAGTGTGAAGAAAGGGTAAAATGAACAACAATATAAACCTATATAGATTCTCTAAATATTAATATCCTGTCACATTTTATTTCTGTTCTATCTAACAATTTTTTTCTGAACAATCTGAAATTAAGTTGATGTCATTATACATGAATTTAAGAAAATTCATTCATAAGTATTTCAACATTTATCTCCTAAGATAATGACATTCTCACACAGAACCATAATGCCATTATCATACCTAAAAATGAATGATAATTCCATAGTATAGTCTAGTTAATAGGTTACATTGCACTTTATACAACTGCCTCCAAAATATCTATTTTTGTCTTTTAATCCAACAACCTACCAAGTATCACAAATTACTTCTGGTCCTTGTATCTCTTTAGACTCTGAATCTGGAATAAGACTGATACATTTTCACTTGGTCATTTGTCCATCATAGCACTAATTCTCATTTCCCAAACTAACTGATAACTACATATCTGAAATCCTATTGTAAAAGAAGACAGAAAGGGAGAAGAATAGGAAGAGAACGAAAGGGAAAAGAGAAGACAAACGATTTCATAGTCTAAAGATCAACAATCACAAGATCCACCATTGCCAAGAAACTCAGTTAAATGTTTCTGAAACACAGCTGTGAGAGTATAAGTTGCTCAGCTGGGTCTGACTCTTCATGACCTCAAGGACTATGCAGTCCACGGAATTCTCCAGGCCAGAACACTGGAGTGGGTAGCTGTTCTTTCTCCAGGGGTCTTCCAAACCCAGGGATGGGACCCAGGTCTCCCACACTGCAGATGAATTCTTTACCAGCTGAGCCACCAGGTAAGCCCAAGAATACTGCAGTGGGTAGCCTGTTCCTTCTCCAGCAGATCTTCCCAACCCAGGAATTAAACCAGGGTCTCCTGCATTGCAGGTGGATTCTTCTACCAGCTGAGCTACCAGGAAGCCCTAAAATAGCTGATGATATCATAAAAACCGACTAAGTTAGAAAACAGAAATGATGGCAAATCAGTGATCTTACATATAAAAGAAATTGCTCTTATAATTTTCCTAGTAGAAATTCTCTGAAGTTTACTTTTTCAATATTAATAAACAAGAGTTCTTAAAAAAAAAGAGAAGAAACAAGAGTTCTAGATGTTTGGAGGATAGGATGGTCCAGGTAAAGTGTTTGGAAGAAGTATAATAATATATTTGGAATTTTTAGTGCTTAGTAGAAATTAACTATCTGCTCTACCTCACTGTTCTGTGTATTCACTTGGAAATTCATTTCAATAATTACATTTATGGAGCCATTGCATCTTAATGCAGTCTTGTGAATTTGGTATTATTATTTTCATTTTAAACATAAGAAAATAGAGTTCAGAAAAAGTAAACAACTAGCCCCAAAGTAGTCATCTAATTCCTGGACAAGAGTAGAATCCAGTTACCCATTCTACAAGGTCTTTCAAAATCTTGGAAGGAAATTCTTCTGTGATTTTATTACTGTGATATACAGTTTATAATATGACTCTGAGGAAATTTGTAAAAAAAAAAAAAGTAATTTACTCAAATTTTAAGGATCTTACCAAGCAAATTAGAAACTTTTTTTTAGTCTACTGAATAAATATGTTAACACCATTTTTCTTTTATCACCCATTCTGTAAAGTTATAATGCAATGCTCTGAATGTTTGTCAGATTCATTAAGAGCTATTACATTAGAAGCTTACCTTCTAATTTGGCAGAACTTAGTGTTGTTGACCATGTTCTTTGTGTGCTGGTTCCAAGTAAGGCTAAACAAACAGAATTGTAAGAAAGCATAATTTATCCTTGTCTCCTTTCTATTGTAATTTTTTCTCAACACCTACATTTGATCGTGGAACTTTTGAAACATATAATTTCCTGTTACAGAATGACTTATGATAATTTTATACCTCGCTACTTCTCCTGGACTTGAATGTTATTGTGTCTATAAAATATTTCTAACATACTCACAGTTTAGGACCAGAGGCAAAACTTCCTGTGTTTCTGAAGTTATTTAGTTATTACCTCTTCTATTCCTTCATCAAATATACCTATCAGTCATCCATGTAGCCATCAGTGAAGAATGAATTTTGCATGATATAAAAAAATTTTCACTGGCTTAATAAAGTAGAAGTTCTGCTCAAGTAATAGTTTTGTAGTTAAGCACCTGTGTTGTTGATTCAATGGCTCAAGAACATAGGACTAGATACTGAGGCCATCAATATGACCCTGTGGGAGAGACTAACATATCGAAGTTACGGCAATGAAGGACATGGATACAAGGCAAAAAGTTTCATGCCAATTGAGTGTTTTCTTTTAAAGAGCTATGAAGTGAAGTGAAGTCGCTCAGTCATGTCCGACTCTCTGCGACCCCGTGGACTGTAGCCTACCAGGCTCCTCTGTCCATAGGATTCTCAAGACAAGAATACTGGAGTGGGTTACCATTTCCTTCTCCAGGGGATCTTCCCTACCCGGGGATCGAACCCGGGTCTCCCGCATTGCAGGCAGACGCTTTAACTTCTGAGCCACCAGGGAAGCCCTTAAAGAGCTATACTTAACCCAAACTGTGGACAATTCTTAAAGAGACAGGAATATCAGATTACTTTAACCTGTCTCCCGAGAAACTTGTATGCGGGTCAAGAAGTAACAGAACTGGACATGGAATAACTGGTTCAAAACTGGAAAAGGAGTGTGACAAGGCTGTATATTGTCACCCTGCTTGTTTAAATTATATGCAGAGTACATCATTCAGAATTCCAAGCTGGATGAATCACAAACTAGAGTCAAGATTTCTGGGAAAATATCAACAACCTCAGATATGCAGATGATACCACTCTAATGGCCAAAAAGTGAAAAGTAACTGCAGAGCCACTTGAGGGTGAAAGAGGAAAGTGAAAAAGCTGCCTTAATACTCAACATTAAAAAAATAAATAAATAATCACATCTGGTCCCATCACTTCATGGCAAATAAAATAGGAAAAAGTGGAAGCAGTGACAGATTTGATTTTCTTGGGCTCCAAAATCACTGCAAGTGGTAACTTAAGGCATGAAATAGAAAGATACTTGCTCCTTGGAAGAAAAAAGCTATGACAAACTTAGTTCAGTTCAGTCGCTCAGTTGTGTCTGACTCTCTGCGACAGCACATCAAAAAGCAGAGCATCACTTTGCCAACAAAGGCCCATCTAGTCAAAGCTATGGTTGTTCCAGTAGTCATGTACAGATGTGAGAGTTGAACCATTAAGAAGGCTGAGCACCAAAGAATTGATGCTTTCGACTTGTGGTGCTGTAGAAGAGTCTTGAGAGTTTCTTGGACTGTGAGGGGATCAAACCAGTCCATCCTAAAGAAAATCAACCTGAATATTCTTTGGAAGGACTGATGTTGATAATTTGGCCATCCGATGCAAAAAGCTGACTCACTGGAAAAGACTCTGATGCTAGGAAAGATTGAAGGCAAAAGGAGAAGGGAACAGCAGAGGATGAGGTGGTTAGATAGCCTCACCAACTCAATGGACATGAACTTGAAGAAATTCTGGGAGATAGTGGAGGACAGAGGAACCTGGCGTACTGCATGGCTTAGTGATTGAATAACAACAATGATGACTATAATGGAGCAGGACCCTATGGTCCTTGGCCTCCACTGCCATGTCCTCCGTCTGTCTTTTGTCTGTTGAAAAAATTTAGCCAAAGAATAAGTGCAATCAGAGAACTGAGAACATGCAGATAGAAAGGAAAATGGACAAAGGAGACCAGAGAACACGTGATGACCAGACTGTAGTCATGACGTAAACTTCCGCATTTCTGATAACTGACCTCAAAGAAATGAAAACAAACTAAACACGAAACTGTTGAAAGTGAAAGAGGAGAGTGAAAAAGTTGGCTTAAAGCTCAACATTCAGAAAACGAAGATCATGGCATCTGGTCCCATCACTTCATGGCAAATAGATGGGGAAACAGTAGAAACAGTGTCAGACTTTGTTTTTTTGGGCTCCAAAATCACTGCAGATGGTGACTGCAGCCATGAAATTAAAAGACGCTTACTCCTTGGAAGAAAAGTTATGACCAACCTAGATAATATATTCAAAAGCAGAGACATTACTTTGCCGACTAAGGTCCGTCTAGTCAAGGCTATGGTTTTTCCAGTGGTCATGTATGGATGTGAGAGTTGGACTGTGAAGAAGGCTGAGCGCAGAAGAATTGATGCTTTTGAACTGTGGTGTTGGAGAAGACTCTTGAGAGTCCCTTGGACTGCAAGGAGATCCAACCAGTCCATTCTGAAGGAGATCATGAAGATCATGGCATCTGGCCCCATCACTTCATGGGAAATAGATGGGGAAACAGTAGAAACAGTGTCAGACTTTGTTTTTTTGGGCTCCAAAATCACTGCAGATGGTGACTGCAGCCATGAAATTAAAAGGCGCTTACTCCTTGGAAGAAAAGTTATGACCAACCTAGATAGTATATTCAAAAGCAGAGACATTACTTTGCCGACTAAGGTCCGTCTAGTCAAGGCTATGGTTTTTCCTGTGGTCATGTATGGATGTGAGAGTTGGACTGTGAAGAAGGCTGAGCGCAGAAGAATTGATGCTTTTGAACTGTGGTGTTTGAGAAGACTCTTGAGAGTCCCTTGGACTGCAAGGAGATCCAACCAGTCCATTCTGAAGGAGATCAACCCTGGGATTTCTTTGGAAGGAATGATGCTAAAACTGAAGCTCCAGTACTTTGGCCACCTCATGTGAAGAGTTGACTCATTGGAAAAGACCCTGATGCTGGGAGGGACTGGGGGCAGGAGGAGAAGGGGACAACCAAGGATGAGATGGCTGGATGGCATCACGGACTCAATGGACGTGAGTCTGAGTGAACTCCGGGAGTTGGTGATGGACAGGGAGGCCTGGTGTGCTACGATTCATGGGGTCTCAGAGTCGGACACGATTGAGCGACTGAACAGAACGGAAAACAATCAAGATGACATGGTTCGAAGCACCAATGACCAATTTCAAAATGACTGTCAGAGCTGACTGCACTGTTACTGCATGTAGCCCCCTCCCTCTGACTATAAAAGTTTTTCCCACTGACTCTCAGTGGGGGAGGCTGCATTTGGACAGGCATCCATCCTCCCCTCTGGTTGCTGGCATCTAAAATAAAGCAAACTTCCCACCAACTGGCTTCTTTATTGGCTTTGGAGCAGCAAGTGGCCAAACCCTGGTTTTGGTAACACTACCACATGACTCTCTTGTGCATCCCTCTGGCTATAATTAGGCGATCTGATCAATCTTATCTGCAAGGGAGGCTGGGAAACTTTTCAGCTACGAATGTGCTCCCCTAAATGCAATCTGGGTTCAGTTGATATGTGTGAAAGGAAGACTAATTACCAGGTAGGCAGCTTGCAATTTTTGCATCATCATTCCTCAAGCAAATATGTACTTAACAGTGACATTGTGCAGAGCCAAAGCCCAGACTAGAAAAGACAGTTATGAGCTCACTGATGTTGTAATACTGGATTTGTATGAAAATTCAGAAAGTAGACTGGGATAATTATGTATACACACACACACACACACACACACACACACACACAGATATATACATACACACATAAGTGGGAGAGCTATCCAGTTTTGAGTTTTTCAGCATGGGTACTGCTTACTTCATCAGACCTCCTGATTCTAAAATAATATTCTAAAATGATAAAATAATATCTAAAATCATATTATTTTAAAATTTTTGCCTCAGCAAAATACCTAATGGGTTGTATGGTAGATTCATTACCAATTTCTACATATTGATTATCTTTCAAAATTAGCCATGCCAATTCAACAGACTCATAAGTACTAAGTGGCTGGAGACAAATGGAAAACAATGCACCCAGATGCCCATTAAATATAAGTACTGACAATCATAAATCAGTGACAGGAAATTTTGATGCACTATAGAGATTTTATATTTTAATATTCTCCTTTTATATATGAGGAAACTGAGACAAAACAAAGAATTGACATTGCCAAGATCAAACAACTGGTTTGTAGCATAAATAGGTGTAAAATAAATTCCAGCCTCTTAAATCAGACTTATTTCTACTACATCTGAAACCAGTTACCTTATCTCCAAATTCTCTTCTCCTTTTCTATACAGGCATATGTTGGAAATATTTCAAGTTAGTTTTCAGGCCACCACAATAAAGTGAATATCACAATAAAGCAAGTCATATAATTTTTTTGGCTTCCCAGTGTATATAAAAGTTATACTTACAGCATAGTCTATTAAGAATGCAATACCATCACATCTAAAAAAATGTACATACCTTAATTTAAAAAATTTCAAAAATGCTAACCATTATCTAAGTCTTCAGTGACTCATAGCTTTCTGTTCATGGCGAGTCTTTCCTCAGTGTTGATGGCTGCTGAGAGTGATCAGGGTGGTGGTTGCTAAAGCTGATGTGGCCATTAGCAATTTATTAATAAGGCAACATTAATGTTTGTGTCATCAATTGACTCTTCCTTTCAAAAGCAATTTCTCTGTAGTATGCAATGCTGTTGGGTAGCATTTTACCCACAGTAGAACTTTTTAAAGAAATTGGTATCAATCTGTTCAAACTCTGTTTCTGCTTTACCAAATAAGTTATGCAATATTCTGAATACCTTGTTACCTTTTCAACAGTTTTCACAGCATCTTCACCAGGAGTAGATTCCATCTCAAGAAACTACTTTCTTTGCTTATGCAGAAGAGGCGACTCTGTTCTAGTTTTACCAGAAGATTGCAGCAATGCAGTCACATCTTCGGGCTCCACTTCTAATTCCAGTTCTGTCACTGTTTTCACCGCATTTTCCGTTACTTATTCCATTTAAGTCTTAAAGCCCTCAAAGGCATCTATGAGCACTGAAATAAACTTCTGATCTCTTTTCATGAATCATTAATGTTCTTAATGGCATCTAGAATTCTTTCCAGAAGGTTTTTAGTTTCCTTTGTCTAGATCCATCAGAGGAATTACTATCTATGACAGCTAAAGCCTTACAAAATGTATTTCTATTTCTGAAAAAAAAAAAAAAAAGACATGAAAGTTGAAATAACTCCTTGATCCATGGGGCTGTAAATGGATGTTGTGCTAGGAGCATTAAAACATATTAATCTAATTGTACATCTCCATCAGAGCTCTTGAGTGACTAGATGCATCGTCAATGAGTAGTAACATTTTAAAAGGAATCTTTCTTCTGAGCAGTAGGCCCCTAGAGTTGCCTTAAAATATTCAGCAAACCATATTGCAAACAGATATGCTGTCATCTAGGCTTTGTGCTTCCATTTACAGTGCACAAGCAGAGGAGATTTAGCCTAATTCTTAAGAACCCTAGAGTTTTCAGAATAGTAACAACACTAGTTTCAACTTAAAGTCACTAACCGCATCAGCTTCTAATAAGAGAGTCAGTCTGTTGTTTGAAGCTTTGAAGCCAGGCACTGACTTCTCCTCTCTAGCTATAAAAGTCCTTGACGGAATCTTCTTCCAATTAAAATGCTAAACATTGAAAAACTCTTAGTGTATACACCTTCATATAACTTAGCTAGAACTTCTGGATAACTTGCTAGAACTGCTATACCAGCGCTTGCTTCTTTATCTTATACCTTTATGTTACAGAGATGGCTTCTTTTCTAAACCCCATGAACCAACCTCTGCTAGCATCAAACTTTTCTTCTTCAGCTTCCTCACTTCTCTTAGCCTTCAAAGAACTGAAGAGAGTTGGGTCTTGCTCGGGACTAGGCTTTCACTGAAAAGAATTTTGTGGCTAATTTGATCTTCTACATAGACGACTAAAACTTTCTCCATATCAACAATAAGACTGTTTCACTTTCTTATCACTTCTGTGTTTGCTGGAATAGTGCCTTTAATTTCCTTCAAGAACTTTCCTTCGCATCTACAACTTGACTAACCGGCAAAAGAAGCTTAGCTTTCAGCCCATCTCAGCTTTTGATATGCTTTTCTTACTAAGGTTAATGATCCCTAGATTTTATTTTTTCCTAGCTTTTAATTTAAAGTGACTCTTCTTTCTTTGGACACTTAGAGGCCACTGTAGAGTTATTAAATGGTTTAATTGCAATACTGTTGTGTCTCAGGGAACAGGGAGGCCCAAGGAGAGGAAGAGACATAGGGGAATAACCCGTTGGAATAGCAATCAGAACACGTATAAGATTTATTGTTTGTTGTTTTATATGGGCACAGATTGGGGTATCTCAAAACAATTTACAAAGATCCCTGATCACAGATCACCACAGCAAATATTATAATAATGTTTGAAATACTGTGAGAATTACCAAAATGTGACATAGAGACTTACAGTGAGCAAATGCTTTTGGAAAAATGGCATCAACAGACTTGTTCAACAAATTGTTGCCACAAACTTTCAAATGGTGAAAAATGCAATTATCTGTGAAGTGCAATAGAGCAAAGTTTAATCCAACAAAGTATATCTGCATTTGCTAGTGATACCATTATCATGTCACCCAGTGGGAAACTACTGATCAAGATACTCAAAAAATATACTTTTTTAGACACAGATTACAAACTATTTCTAACATACTTTAAAAGTTAAACATAGATATATAGCTATAGATATAGTTGGATTAATATGGTATATTTTAAAACGAGATTTTTTAAAAGCTATGCAATGTCAAAATTGTAGCTACAGATAGTATGCAGATACTAGTTAATAGGTTTACTGGTGTGTGTATGTGTATAGTTTTCTGAAAAATTTACAATTTGAAGGTGGAAATTTAGGATTATTATCCTTTTTCCAACTCCAACCTTATCCACAGTACAGATGATACATTTATATTTACACAGACACACACATATGCATGCATGTCTCTCAGTATGTAACAAAGTAGTCAAAGAGATGAAACTTACATTGTTCGGGGTATTTAAATATCTGTTTCTAATGTGACAGATAATGTGACATTAAATCTCATCATAAAATTATTTAGAATAACATCAAAGCTTTAAACAAAACAAAATATTCAGGCAAGTAAATGCCTAAGACAATGTTAAAGATTTTTACCAATTAATTAGACATTTTAATCTAACCGATTTGTAGAATTAAATCTAGGTTGTCTAAGAGAAAATGGACTTATTATTTATCCAACAGCAAGCAAGACATATCAGGAACACTAAACAGAACACATAAAATTCAAAAATTGCTTTGAGCTTTAAATCTTTCTGACTCCAAACTTAAGTTAAAGCAGAATTATCAAAAGCAAGTGCCTTGATTTCAGGGTTCGCTAAAAGTAAAATAGGTTTTTAAAGTCTGTCAACATAGTTTTTTGTCAATTTGACAGAGATGGTCAGTTAATTTTTATCCCTCCCCACTCCCTGGAGCTTATATTTTTCCCCCACTAAGGAGAAAACACATTCATTCCAAATAACCCCCAAACCAATACAGTACATCTTGAAATTATTTAATCTATTTTATAACATCACATATCACTATATGTTTCACATTTCATGTATTTCACCATAGGTTATATTCTGGAAATGTGTGAAGAATGATGAGGAATGGGATGTAAATTCAAATAGAATGCTTTAAGAAGTTTATTTTGGATTTAGATGTTTAATAATCAAGCAAATACTCACATGTCACTTTCAGTGAAGCTCTCAAGAAAGTGTGGTGGGATTTTAGAATGAAAATTACAAATCACTGACAAAATATAAATGACCAAATAACAGTTTATGCTAACTGGTATAAATATGATATACCTAAAGCAGTAACTCAATTTACTATCCAATACTTTAGAGTAGAACCCCTTTCACTATTTCTGGGATACACTCAATGATGGATTTTCAGAGGAGAGAGTATAGAAATGTTTTAGGTTTTTAAACAATAGAAATGTCTATTAAAGTTGTTCAGATAAGTTTAATAACACATTTTTGATGAATTACATTTAAAAAGCAATTGCTAAGTAATATAAATTGGTGAATTTATATCATGTCAGAGATATTGTCCTGGACAGTGTACTAATTAAGTAAATAAGTGTGCCCTTCACTATGCAAGTTCTTACCAATAAATAGTTATTAAAAGGATGAAAACCTTAAAATTATGACAAGTTTAAAAATGCTGCTAAAGAAAACCTTACTGCTTTGCATTATTGTATACTGCCATATTTTCAGAAGAGTAAAAGTAAAATCAATCAAGTTAAGAATATTTACATGAGACGAATGCAGCCACTGAAAGGAATATCCACCATATAACGAGCATCTATCACATTGTCAGGCACTGAAACAGGTATCTGCTTGTTTTCATTGTGAGAAATAAATTAAATAATATATACAGAGAATATTAACTTGGTTTAAATCTGCAAATGATATTAATTTCATCAGAGATTAATTACCCTTGGTGGTTACACAAGAAAGAGAACTGCAGAAGTTAGAACATTTTGTTGCACAACATATATCCACAATTCTATTCATGCAATTGATATATATATATATATATTAATATCATGAAAGGTCTTAACTCACTTTTTTCATGTTTCTCTTTCTGATGAAATTCAGAAATCTGCAAGTAAAATTTCAAAAATGACATAATTTAGCTGACTTTGTCAGATTACATCACAAATAAATAAGTTCTTAAGAAACTATGACATTTCAGTTCAGTTCAGTTCAGTTGCTCAGTCGAGTCCAATGCTTTGTGACCCCATGGACTGCAGCACACCAGGCTTCCCTGTCATTACCAACTCTCGGAGCCTACTCAAACTCGTGTCCATTAAGTCGGTGATGCCATCCAACCATGTCATCCCCTGTCATCCCCTTCTCCTCCTGCCTTCAATCTTTCCCAGCATCAGGGTCTTTTCAAATGAGTCAGTTGTTCCCGTGAGGTGGCCAAAGTATTGGAGTTTCAGCTTCATCATCAGTTCTTCCAATGAATATTCAGGACTGATTTCCTTTAGGATGGACTGGTTGGATCTCCTTGCAGTTGAAGGGATTCTCAAGAGTCTTCTCCAACACCACAGTTCAAAAGCATCAATTCTTTGGCACTCAGCTTTCTTCACAGTCCAACTGTCAAATCCATACATGATCACTAGAAAAGCCATAGCCTTGATTAGACAGAGCTTTGTTAGCAAAGTAATGTCTCTGCTTTTGAATATGCTATCTTGGTTGGTCATAACTTTTCTTCCAAGGAGTAAGCATCTTTTAATTTCATGGCTGCAGTCACCATCTGCAGTGATTTTGGAGCTCCCCAAAATAAAGTCTGACACTGTTTCCACTGTTTCCTCATCTATTTGCCATGAAGTGATGGGATCAGATTCCATGATCTTAGTCTTCTGAATGTTGAGCTTTAAGCCAACTTTTTCACTGTCCTCTTTCACTTTCATCAAGAGGCTCTTTAGTTCTTCTTCACTTTTTGTCATAACAGTGGTGTCATCTGCATATCTGAAGTTATTGATAACAAGGATGTGAGAGTTGGACTACAAAGAAAGCTGAGCACAGAAGAATTTATGCTTTTGAACTGTGGTGCTGGAGAAGACTCTTGAGAATAGCTTGGACTGCAAGGAAATCCAATCAGTCCATCCTAAAGGAAATCAGTCCTAAGTGTTCATTGGAACGACTGATGTTGAAGCTGAAACTCCAGTACTTTGGCCACCTGATGCAAAGAGCTGACTCATCTGAAAAGACTCTGTGCTGGGACAGATTGAAGGCAAGAGGAGAAGGGGACGATAGAGGACAACAGAGGATGAAATGGTTGGATGCATCACCAACTCAATGGATGTGAGTTTGGGTAAACTCCGGGAGTTGGTGATGGATATGGAGGCCTGGCGTGCTATGGTTCATGGGGTTGCAAAGAGTAGGATGTGACTGAGTGACTGAACTGAACTGAAAAATGTGTTTTTATTTGTATATGTCACAAACCAAAATAACTACTTTTAATTTATATTTCTTATTTTCATGTGGATTTTTGTCAAGCCTACTAAAGTAAAGGGAATAAATTAATTTAATGTTTTCTAATCAGTGAGAATAACATAAATTTTGAATGTATTCCAGAAGAAAAGCAAAATTAGCAATGATTGCAATAATTCCTACAATATAGATTTTTGTGATAAAATATAATGGCTTAAAAGATATTTCTTCTTCCTAGATCAATTATATTGCTTACATAATAGAGATTTCCTTTAATTATCCTTACTTTTCACATCCAGCCTTCCACATATGTGAATTATTTCCAGATATCTTTTTGCTAGTGAATGGTGCTCCTCATTTATACTTGTTAAAACAAACAAAGTCAAAATGATAGATAGATACAAGAAAGCTTAATTTCTGTGGAATTAATTTTATTCTAATAGCCAGTGCTTGTTGAGATTTAACTCAAGGTCTAAATTCCAGTAGAGTCCACACTTACAGAAAATTCTAAGAAGGAAGGATGCTTGAAGTGAGTGGTAAGAGAATTTTATGGTGGGAATAGATATTAAATAGACTTGTTAATTTCTTCATTACATTAAAAAAAATGCATACAGTTTTTCAGTACCAAGAGTGATTTGAAATGCGTCTGAACCTCACAGACTCAGCTGATAATAAATGACAAATTCGGGTGATTCAGGCAGGAATTTAGATCACCTTCACCATCTTCTCTACCTTGTTCTTCCCTTAAGAAGAGGACACTAACTTTGGACCATGAATGCATAAATACTAATTAGACAAAGAAATGGAGAATCGAGTTTTTGATGTTTGGGGATATGGGAGGACTCTTTCTTTTGCTCTCTTTTTCTCCTTTTCTTCTCTCTCTCTCTCTCTCTCCTCCCCTCCCTTACACTCCCCTGCAATTTTTAGTGTGGTATCTCTGAATTTTCAGATTGCTTCTCTCCTTATGTTATTTTATGCAGTAAAATGTGATGTTTCTGAGGATGCCTTCTGCTCATCAAAGATCTTGCTCTGGAATTGCCTAAAACTATGAGAATTACAACAATCCTACTCAGGATATTATTGAGAAATTTTCTTTTCTTGGCATGTTTATCCTTGAGTTTATTTCCTAAACATATATTGTCACTGAAATAAGAGATTTTACAGGCTATATTTCCTAGGAGTTAGATAAATAAATGAAACAACAAAAAAGGAGTCTTTGACAAAACAATTTCTGATCTAGTATACATATAGGTTGTCTCAGATAGTTTTGTCAAGAAATGCTCCCATAAGCATATTTATAAATATTTCTTTATGTGGTAATGTGCTAGTGAAACTCTTTCTGTAGCATGACTCCTAGAAAGGAAATTGGCTAGGAAATGGGTAAACACATTTTAAAATTTAATATCTTCAAGATGACTTCTAATTTTATTATTATTTTTTTTTTTACCAGTATATACTACTGGTGCAGTGTGTGAACAACTCTTGAAATTCTGTTCTCAATACCTAGATATACCTTAGAGAACAGAGACAATATAGACCATGAACCTGTCATCAAATGCATCATGTAATTTTGCTCCATATAAGTTTACTCTTATATAAAAAAGAATAAAAAAAATATTGTATGCGCATTCGACTATTATGTAGAACGGAAGATGTACCTGAAAGAGATAGAGAAATTAAGGACTTTTCTCAAATGAACATTACAGCAGTTAAATAAAACTGACCTTTCTTTTGTCTTTCTTTCAATTTCAACAACAGAAAAATTAAATTCAAGGAATGTTCATAAGATTTTCACAAGATATGGGTTTTATATCATTTATTTTTAATGCAGTTTATTTATGAGTACAACATTATTGATTATTTATCCTGTGCTTATGCACTCAACTAGGCACTGAAACAGAAGTGAGAAAAAGAACATCTCTGTCTCTGAGAAGCACACAGTATATTTCTTGAACAAAGTAGCCTTCAACACAATGTGAAGAGAAAAAAAGATGAAGAAATAGAATAAATGTGATGTGACCAAAAAACTGGTTTCTCGTTGTGCCCCACAAGGTGTCAGGCAAAATTTCACAGAATAAGAGATGCTTGAGTTTGTTGTGAAGGTGTACTGGGATTCTCCAGGCAGATAAGAAAAGAAAAACCACTGCATAGAGTATACAATCTGTAAAAACTAGCTAAATATGAGAGACAATTTAATAATTGGGGAACTTTCTGTAAAGACATAAAATGCTTAGAATGGTGTCTAGCCCTGTCATTATTTACAGAATATTTGATATCATCGTCATCATGTTAGTAGTAGTAGCAATTATTCACTCCTCTTCAAAACTCTATCCATCAAATACATTCTCCCAATACCCCTTCACAAATGAGAAAATTAAGGCACAGGAACATTAGGGAAGTTTTCTAAAAGCACATGATGGTAGTTTAATGCAGCTCAATTTCGAGATACATATAGAAAAGACGTCAGAAACGCAACAGACTATGAAAAAGTTATATACTAATATAAAGATATTGTTCTGTAGATCAGAAAGCTTCTAACAAGTATTATGCATAACAATGTTATGATCTAATACAAAACGGTATTGTGTCAGCAGGGCTATTTTCCTTTTGTGTGTGTGTGAGCAGGCATGGGCAGGCGGGGGTGGGGATGGAGAGGAGGAAATGTTGCTTTGTTTTGTTTTTTTGTTCCTACATGTATCACCACTGGAGAGGTCAATCATAAGACTGAGCTAGTGAGAGAGAAAATAAATGTGAAAAAAGAGGTTTCCTTTGCTATATGCTTTCATCTAATGGGAGTAGCCACCTCAAAGCCAGTCCTCCTTAGAGAGGTGGGAAATGTCTTTACCTTACTTAACAGAAGATTAAAATGTTCATCAATATAGGGCTGGATGACTTCTGAATCAAAACTTTTACAGAAAAATTGAACATTGGACATTTTATTATCTAAAGTGAACAGAGAAGTGATGGAGTCTACAGGAGTTATCACGCAATAACAAAGGGAAAATTTAATTTTCTGTACTGAATACATTTTAAAGGAAGAGCAGGATACAAAAATAAAGTTGTAATTTGAGTACTTTTTTTAAGTTTCCTATATCCATTAAAGATGTTTAAAGGATAGAATCAATTTTTACATTGACGAGGAAGTAGGAAGAATAACAATGAGCTAAACGATAACTTCATTAACTGCTTAAATGAATAAAGGTATTAATGGAGACATTTTTGGGAAAAGAATGAGATCGTCTGTAGAGCTGATGCTGCAAATGTAGATACTTACAGATGCTAATCTGTGAGACATCAATACAGAGATGTTAATTAGCATAAGAGAAACACAAATCTGTACTCCAGCTTGTACTTTTTCAAGCTGAATTTTAGATATATATATTTACTCTCATCTTCTTACCAATTATTCAGAAACATTTTTCCTGTTATTCTATTTTATGCCTCAGGAAAGTGCTCCTATTTATTGATGAATCAGAGCTGAAAGGCCCCAAGTAAATATCACAATAAAGAGGGTTTTTATGCTGTTGTTATTGTTGTTCTTAATATTTTCTGTTACAATTTCCTAAGGAAAAGTTTTAGTAAGAGTGATTTTTGAAAGCCTAAACAAAAGCAAAGGACATATAATAAAATGCCAAAATGAATAATGAAGAGAAGAAGACCATTTCCTTTCTCAATATGACTAGGAAGAAGAAAGGGAAAATAATCACTTAAAACTAAGCTTGTTTTATTTATTTATTCTTTTAATTTATCTGGTTGTATCACCCTAATAATCTTCTGCCTTCCATTTCCTTTGATCTAAGAAGACAGAAAATTTTTAATAGAACTGTGGTAATCATTTCACAATACACACATGTACCAAATCATTATATAGCACACTTTAAATGAATACAATTTTGTCAATCTTACCTCAAAACAACTTGGAAAAAAAACAAAACACTAACTAACAGTATGTGTACCTCTTATTATAAATCTTTACAAAAGTGTATATCTATATGATTAATTCATAATTAAATTGTTTTCAGTGTAAACGACAATTACTTTTTTTCTAGAAAACTGGTTTGTGCAATTTTGTTTTCACGTTTTTTTAAAATTTGCAAAATGTTTTTGAGGAGTAACTGATATGTAATATGATGTATACATTTAAGGAATACAGTAAGTGCTGAGCGCCGAAGAATTGATGCTTTTGAACTGTGGTGTTGGAGAAGACTCTTGAGAGTCCCTTGGACTGCAAGGAGATCCAACCAGTCCATTCTGAAGGAGATCAACCCTGGGATTTCTTTGGAAGGAACGATGCTAAAGCTGAAACTCTCCAGTACTTTGGCCACCTCATGCGAAGAGTTGACTCATTGGAAAAGACTTTGATGCTGGGAGGGATTGGGGGCAGGAGGAGAAGGGGATGACAGAGGATGAGATGGCTGGACGATATCACTGACTCGATGGACGTGAGTCTGAGTGAACTCCGGGAGTTGGTGACGGACAGGGAGGCCTGGTGTGCTATGATTCATGGGGTCACAAAGAGTCGGACACGACTGAGCGACTGAACTGAACTGAACTGAAC
Organism: Aepyceros melampus; assembly: GCA_006408695.1. Taxonomy (NCBI): domain Eukaryota; kingdom Metazoa; phylum Chordata; class Mammalia; order Artiodactyla; family Bovidae; genus Aepyceros; species Aepyceros melampus. The sequence goes on along the minus strand of SJXQ01003982.1, from coordinate 29,246 downwards.
TTGCTTTATGCATACACTTGTGAAACCATCACCAAATCCAGATAATGAACCTTTGATCACTCCAAAAGTTTGTTGATGCCGCTTTTTAATTCCCTCTGTCACCTCAGCTATCTCACTTCTCAGTCTTCCCTCCCACTCATTTGTTTTCTGTCATGGTAGACTGGTTTTCAGTTCTCTAAAACTGTAAGTAGAGCAGTCTTGTATGTGAACATGTTGGTCTAGATTCCTGGCATACTTTTTTCAAGATCCACCCACACTGAAGCATGTATCAGGAATCCATTCTTTTTTTGCTGCTGAGTATTGACTAGATTATACCAAGTGTATTCCGTTTATTCACCTGATAATAGACATTTTGGACTGTTTTCCTCTTTTGGCTATTACAAATACGGCTGCTATGATTATTCTGTACTAGTCTTTGTAGAGACATCTACTTTAATTTCTTTTAGATAAATACATAGAAGTGGAAAGGCTGGGTCATATGATAAGTATGTTTTACTTTTTAAGAAACTGTATCAAGATATTTTCTAAGTGGTCTCACTACTTTACATTCTTACTAGAATGAGAGTTCCAGATTCTTGACAATCTCACCAATACCAAGCTCAGTCAGTTTTTTTTTTTTTTTCATTTTAGTCATTATGATAGGTGTGTCTCATTATTTTGAGTTTTATTTTCCTAATGATGAATGATGTTTTGGGCATCTTTTCAGGTGTTTATATGCTATCTATCTTTGGTAAAGTGCTCAAATAATTTGTTCATCATATTACCTGATTGTTTTCCTTATTACTGAATTTTGAAATTCCTTTAGATGTTCTGGAAATAAGGCCTTTATCAAATACATGTTTTGCAAAAATTCCTCCCAATCAAGTAAACATAAAGATCACAAAATATCAAATTGTCGATGATATTTTTCACATAACTGGAACAAAAAAAGTTTAAAATTTCTATGAAATGAAGACACAAAAGAATCTCAAATAGCCAAAACAATCTTGAGAAGGAAGAATGAAGCTGAAGGAATCAGCTTCAGACTGTACTACAAAGCTACAGTGATCAAAAAAAAACCATGATACTGGGACAAAACAAGCATGGATAAATGGAACAGGACAGAAAATTCAGAAATAAATCCATGCACTTATGGTCAATCATTCTAAGACAAAGGAAGCAAAAACATATAGTGGAGAAAAGACAGTCTCTTCAATATGTGGTGCTGGGAAAACTAGACAGTTGCATGTAAAAGAATGAAGTTAGAAACTAACACCATATACAAAAATAAACTCAAGATGGATTAAAGGCCTAAATGTGAGCCCTAATACTCTAAAACACCTAAAGGAAAACATAAGCAGAACACTCTTTATTTAACACAGTTTAACATAAATTGTAGCAGTATTTTTTTTTTTTTTTTGGCTCTGTCTCCTAGAGCAATGAAAACAAAGAAAAAATAAACAAGTGGAACTTAATTAAACTTAAACTAAACTAATTTAACTAATTAAACTTAAAAACTTTTGCAAGCAAAGAAAATAATAAACAATAAAATGACAACCTATAGAATGGGAAATAATATTTGCAAATAATTTGGCTGACATGGGCCTAGTCTTCAAAATTTAAAAACAGCTCATGTAACTCAATATCAAAGAAATAACCCAATCAAAAAATTTGGGCCAAAGATCTAAATAGACATTTAGGCAAAAGACCTAAATAGGCCTAAATTTCTCTAAAAAAAGACATACAGATAGCCAATAGATGCATGAAAAAATGTTCAATATTGCTAATTAGTACAGAAATGCAAATCAAAACCACAAGATATGTCCTCTTGCGCTGGCCAGAATACCCATCGTCAAAAGACCCCTGTTAAGTCGCTTTAGTCCTGTCCAACTCTGTGCGACCCCATAGATGGCAGCCTACCAGGCTCCCCCATCCCTGGGATTCTCTAGGCAAGAATACTGGAGTGGGTTTCCATTTCCTATACAGATCGCTTAATGCTGGAGAGGGTGTGGGAAAAGGGTAAACATTTTTCCCAGTGTAGGGAAAACACCTACACTGCTGGTGAAAATGTAAATTGGTGTAGTCACTCTGGAGAATGGAATAGAGGTTACTTAAAAAACTAAAACTAGATTTACCATATGATTCACAGCTCTTGTTTTATGCAGCTCTTTCCTTTTTAACAGTCCTGCCAACTCTGCTGCTGCTGCTGCTAAATCGCTTCAGTCTTGTCCGACTCTATGCGACCCCATAGACGGCAGCCCACCAGGCTCCCCCGTCCCTGGGATTCTCCAGGCAAGAACACTGGAGTGGGCTGCCATTTCCTTCTCCAATGCGTGAAAGTGAAAAGTGAAAGTGAAGTCGTTCAGTTGTGTATGACTCTTCGCGACCCCATGGACTGCAGCCCACCAGGCTCCCCTGTCCCTGGGATTTTCCAGGCAAGAGTACTGGAGTGGGGTGCCATTGCCTTCTCAACTGATCTCTCTCTGTATTCCCCTCTCAATTCAGGGAGTCCACTAAGCTCCGCATGGGTCCCCCCTCCCTTTTCCGTGGCCTACAAACTCTTCCAGTACAGTAACTTGGGACATAGGCTCACCAAGATCATCTCTTGTATTACTGGGATCACTCTCCTTCATAGTCTAATATCCAGTTTCTTGAGAAGGATTGTTTCTTGTATTTTGCATGTTTTTTGTTTGTTTGCTGCTTTTCAGATAGGAGAGTAAATCCAAACCACTCTATCTTCATAAGAAGCGGACATTCTTTCACCTTTTAAAATTAGATAAAATCTAATCTGGCACTAGCATCAGAGAAATTACAAACATCATCATTTCTACAATAATTAAAGAAAATGTGTATACCTCTCCTAAATAGCATGTTTAGAGATAGCTTTTCCATTTAGAAAGGCAAAAGGGAGATATGACAATCTATTTACATAGAAAATATTCTTAAATTTACCAGTGAAGTGAAGTATGACTTCTTATTCTCAAATAATTAAATATCTTCCTTATATTCCAATACATGAAACAAATCTTTACAAGTCTTTTAATATTGCGGCTGAAATAATTCTAGTAATAGAAATGTTATTGACACAGGTTGAAGCTTCGCACTCTTTTCTCTGAACCCAATAAATCTGAAAGCATGTACTACTTGTGAAATTTAAAGTAAACTCACTCTATGTGTATTTGTATTTATGAGTGTGTGAATGTATGTAATTATGTTCTCATAACCTTTTATTTCCTTTTACAATCTATATAGTGATGGATATAGCTAAGTTTGGATTGTTTAAAAAATAAAGTTCACCTACTTTGATTTGAAAGAAGAACTCATCAGAAATTTAGTTCTTAAATATGGACTTTATCAGTAATAGAGTATTAAAAAGCAGGCTACTCTGAGAGAAGCAATATTTACAGAGGTTTGCTAGATGGATGCACAGTTTGAAGTAGTAAAAAAAAATCTATCATTAAATAAAGCCAGGTCATTTGAGAGTCATAATCCTTTATAGTATATTCTGATTAATGTCTTTTAATGGATTTGGCACTGAGTTTGGGCCAATGGCTCTTATTGTAAGATACTATCAATACACTTATATGAAATTCAATGCAGTTTATGATAAAGGTGTTATGGAGGATATTTTCTTATTAACTGCACATTATCCTACTTAGAAGAAATCACTCTCAGATCTTAATGTCCAGGATAGCTGGCCACTGGTCTGTGTTTATTCTTATGGCTAATGTTAATCTTCTCATTGATCACTATAGTTTCTGCACACTCTGCACAAGCTGTTAGACATCTTAGAAAATAATAATAATAATGGTCTACCGGAAACAAGCAAAGTGGATTTATGACATTGCTTTTAATTTTAAAACTCATTTTAATGAATCTATTTCATTTCTTATACTAGATAAGAGAAGCAGTGCTCAGATTTACTCCTTGCATACTAAAGGATTCAATCTCCCTGTTCTCTAGGATTATTGATGACTGAAACATGAGGTCTGAATTCCTCTCCAGAAACTCCCCTTGGTCAGAGAGAGTCAAATCACCCAAGTCCATGTCTATTTGCTAAGGGCAACTCATGTCAAATGGTTAATCAATACAAACATATAGAGCCCTGGAACTGCAAGTAGCTCACTCATGACTGACTCTTTTGCAACCCCATGGACTGTAGCTCGCCAGGCTCCTCTGTCCATGGGATTCTCCAGGCAAGAATACTGGATTGGGCTGCCATTCCCTTCTCCAGGGGATCACCTCAACCCAGGGACCGAATCTGTGTCTCCTGCGTCTCCTGCATTGGCAGGTGGATTCTTTACCATCTGAGCCACCAGGAAAGTCCCAAAGGCCTGGAAAGATTTCATCAATTTTGGATAACTTTGAAGGGTCATTTCAGATTGGGAACTCTGTATGAGTTCAGCTGAGGCCCTTCTGCAATGGCATCACAATTAAAGTTTTCTTTCTACACAATCGTTCACTCCATCACGGATGTTGATGCTAAGGCCAAACATCAATAAAATTTCTGCATTAAATATTTATCTCAGAGCCTGTTTTTCTTTTGTTTGTTTTTGTTTTTGCAGATGGTACTTTGAACATGGGTCACTGGTTGGCTAGCTGGCAATAAGGACCAACGCCTGCCCCTCCCCCCACCATCACTCCTGGTGAATAGCAGGAATACTGTTAGTCCCTGAAAGGTCGATGCAGTACAGGTGTCAGAGCAGTCATAAAAGTTCAAAATGAGATGGGACACCAGTGTAATGGAATACAGTGGAAGGTATACCGGTACTTTTAGAGGTAGAAGGAAAAACATGATCATAAGGACTAGGAATTTGAATGAAAGTTTCTGAGGTTGATCAACTAAGTGGAGAAATACAATAAGAAGTTGATGATGAAAAATCAACAACAGGACAAAGTGTGAAATTCAGAATTTCCTGTTGGCTCATACAAATAAACTCTTTTTTCCTGCATCTAGAGTCTCAAATAAGCTGAGTCAGATATAAAAATAATTACAAGATTAGTAGAGGTACAGAGGAGGTTGCCTTCTCAATTCTAACAGGCCTACTCTGCCACAATGAGAGGCCTGATTAGGAAGAACTGAGGCTCTGAGTCTTGCAAAAAAGATATACAATTCAATGCAATCAATGCACTCAAGGATCTTAAATCCAGCTTCCCAGGACCTTGTGGATCTATAGATGTAATTTAGCCTTACCTGCTGAAGCCTTTATCATTTTTCCTTTGTTTGAAGATGATGAAGCACATTCTGTTTTGTAAGATGGTGTGCACTCCCTTAGGATAAACTCTGCCATCCTTCTTGACCATAAGACAAATGACTAAGCTTAAGTCTCATTCTAACCCAGGCAGGGATGTTCTGTTTCTGCAGGACCTGCTGATGCTTCAGGACCATCCAAAATATGCAGCCTGGAGACTAGAAAATATTTACACATGGGACTAGATCCTATGTGTTCCAGTTAAAAGAGGGTCATTAATATAGAAGGATTTCCTCATGAAACAGGACTGAGGACCCTGAAAGATGGTACTAAAAATGCTCCCAAATGATTCTTGTCCCCTTACAGAAACTGATTGCCCAGAAATGCTGGGACAGATTTTTTTTTTTTTTTTTTAAGTCAGAGAAAGGTATGTTACATTAGGTGAGGAATCCCATCAGATGAATGGATAAAGACCCTAGAAGGCCCTTCACCAACGTGTTACGGAATAGACTAACGAGAGTAGTTGGCATCATTGAGAAGCTCAAGAGTAAATTTCTCTGTAGATCAAGGATGAGAATATTAATTGTTTTTACAGCACTTTATTGCCTTATGATAATAAGAATGATAAAATACTGAAAAACACAGAGGCTAGTCATCTCCTCTCAACCACTTGTCAGAAGCCAGGTTGTGAAATTACTGGAACGTGCAAGAAAGCCTGAAAGGCAGCCAGAAGGACCAAATCCACATAATGCCAGAGAAACGTTTACTAAAAAAACACATTTATAGGGGCAAAACAGACAGGCATACAAAAAGGGTGCTGCTAAATCTATAAAATCAAAAGAATTCAAGTTGGGATGATAAGGAGGCTGAGAGCTATACATCACAATAAAAACTCATGATCCCTTTATCAAAAAGAAACTAGAGCAGACATAAATAGCAGTTTCCTTAGTCTGGCCCAAGAGACTTATGTTCCTTTCCTAGGAAAACCATACATCAGGGAAAGAAAAGTGACTAAACATTTTGAGGAACCAAAGCCTCACTATACCTGCTGCTAAAGTAAGGCTTCAGCGGGGCATGAGATCTATGGAATTTCAGTTTGACACAATGAACTGAAATTGTAATGTTGAAATGGTAATTCTTAATGGGATGGTAATAGAAGGTAGGGCTTTGGGTGATATTTAGGTCATAAAGGTGAAGTCCTCATGAATGGAATTACTGCCCTTATAAAAGGGACCTTTGAAAGCTTTCTCTCTCTCTTTCTATTATATGAGGGTTTCATGCCACAGAAGCTAAAATTTGTACTCTTTTAGGTTACACCTTCTAACCATTCAGCAGCCTTTCAGGAGGTCAAATCTCATGCACTCAGGTTTTTCCAGGGAGCATAGGTGTAGTTTTGTGTGCAGAGTGCTGAGAAAGAAAGAGATAGAGATAAAACAAAGAGCAGATGAATGAGAAAAATCTGAAAAGATGTTCCAGATATATGACTAATACACCTAGCAAAATGCTCCATGATTCTCTCTAGATTCTTCTTTATATTTAAAATATTTGTGTAATGATTAAAGAAATGCATAATGAATGAGAATTGTAAAAAGAGAAATTTACCATACTTTAGAAGCATCATTGAAACTACACTTTTTATAGGTAAACATAACAGAATATAAAGAGTCCATCACACACTAGCAGGCACCCACACACACTCATGTGCAAAAATAATTAAGAGTGGAAAGATAGAAGAAAAAAATGAACCAAATGTTATTTCAGTACCAACTAGTGGCCACAAATCCTAACAGAGAGTAAATGTTTGGCTCTTGGCAAACCGCTGTCCACAGAAGCATAATATTGCTTGTATACCTAGGAAATTTTTCTCAGCAACCTAACATTCCAGGACAGCAACACATTCTGTATACATGGTTTCACAAGATGATAACATACAAGCTTCAATTTGACATACAGGTAGGTAGATGTAGGCAGTACTTTGGGACCATCCAGGAGTCTGTTAAAGCCTGCTAGGACTACTGGCTGGAAACTTTGATACAGTCACAAGTGTGAACAAAAATAAGGATGATGCGGGTGGAAATGAATATTTAAATCTAAGAATGTATGTTAGAAAACTTCTGGTTTCTTAAGGACTGTGAGGTTATTTACTTTTTGTTTGTTTGGTTGGTTGGTTCTTCCCTTCTCCTTATTCACCCAGTCACTGATCTGTAGAAATGAACCAAGGTAGTGGAGTTACAGTTTGGAATTGTAATTGAGATAGTAACAACCATGACTAGCTACGACTATAAACAAATCCCTTTTTCTCTTCCTTAAGGTCACCAAGAGGGTGAACCTGCCAGCTCAAGAGGTAATAAAGAGTGTTAGCATATAATAAGAATCAACAAAACTTTCTCTTAATGTTATTGAAAGATGGAAATTAATGTGATCATCTAAATGTGCATTGTTCAGTTTTGCTTGCCATCGTAATCTCAGTGACTAAAAAATTATATTTAAAGCAAAACAGAATATATTTCTTGATCCATTAAAATTCTTAACATTCTTACAGTTATAGAAGTGAAATCAAATTTAGTTTGTAATTTTACTCATATACATGTATTTTTTCTATTAAATAATGTGGGGCATATAAGAAACAAATTCTCTATATTTAAACTGTAAAGAATTCCCCCAAAGTCTGAAACATATGCTTCCTCCTCCTGTCTTTCCTAATGGTGCCAAGCCACATGTAATTTTAAGTTAAGATGCTTGGTTGCTAACACCTTAAGGAAAGAGCTTCTTTTGCTTATCCTGTTGTTCCCAAACCCAACATCGGTCAGTAAAAATGTGTTTGAATAAATAAATAGAAAGTATCACAGCTAGTAGATAAGTGGTATATTATAATACTAAATATAGGACTGCTATATACAATAGCATTTAAAACCCAAGTTTCATGAAAGTAGTGAGGGAAGCTGGCTAGAAATTAAATATGTAACTCATATATATAAAACTGTGAAAATCTTCTTATGGATGAAACAATGTATGTACATGTGGGTAGGTATGAATTATACATTTCCATTTAATACCTTGTTGTAACAACATAACAATTAGATTAGTAGCATATTGTAAGATCTCATGCTAAGAAAAAAAATCACAAAAATTCTATCTTTTCATATTGCTCTGTTATATAAGCCAGCTAGAGGAGACTGCTATCATTTAAATGTGAAATACTAGCATTGTTGGTGTGGCAGTAAACTCGGTGCTACTTATGACTTCATATTTAGACATAAGATGATTGCTTAACTTTAGTTCCTATGACTTCTACAAGCATTAAGCTTGATTGAACCTCATGCTATATAGTACTGACAAATGAATCAACAGACAAAAATGTTGATGTAAATCAAAATTATAGTATGTAAGACAGTATCTGACTCTACATTAATCCAGCATTCACAAAGTACTTTTGTTTTAATTTATAAATGATATTTAGTACCAAAACATACAAAATAATCTTGGCAATTACTGGTAAAAGCGTTCAGTCATATTACAGATCTTTACTGTTCACTGACTATAATTATGTTAGATATACACAATAAATATCTGACAAGTACCATACGACACGGGTATTTTTGTTCTTTCTGTCACTGAAACAACAATTTTGAAAATGTTTAGTTTTATGTAGGTAAGCAAAGTATAGGAACATGTTTACTTAAAGCTTTGGAATAAAGATTAAAACTCACAATGCTCAGCTGAATATGTTGAGAATAAAGAATTTCAGCTTGGGAGTTGCTAACAATCATTATATTTTCTGTAGCATAATAACTGGAGGATAAAATTTACCATTCCAAATAGATCAAAAAATAAAATGTATCCTGGAAAAATTCAATAAGGAATGTGCAAGTCTTTTCTGAATAAAAGTATAAAACATTAAGGAAGTAAGAAGACAAATAAATGAAGAAATATTCTGTAAATGAATAAGGAAAAGTCGTGTTGATAAGATAACAACTCTCTTAAGTTACATTATTTTTTCATTTCTAAAAAAATCCTTTGGAGATTTTATAACTATTGCATAATATTTTTGTTTGTATATACATTTATTAAGATATGAGAACAGGAAAAATCTGAATAGAAAATGGAGAAGGCTAAACATTACATTGCCAAATATCAAAATATATACTAAACACAAATCACTGCAAATACAAATTATTAGTTGCTCAGTCGGCAGTGGCACCCCACTCCAGTACTCTTGCCTGGAAAATCCCATGGACGGAGGAGCCTGGTAGACTGCAGTCCACGGGGTCGAGAAGTCGGACACGACTGAGCAACTTCACTTTCACTTTTCACTTTCATGCATTGGAGAAGGAAATGGCAACCCACTCCAGTGTTCTTTCCTGGAGAATCCCAGGGACGAGGGAGCCTGGTGGGCTGCCATGTATGGGGTCGCATAGAGTCGGACACAACGAAGTGACTTAGCAGCAGCAGCAGCAGCAGCAGCAGCAGTCGTGTCTGACTCTGAGATCCCGTGGACTGCAGCCTATCAGGTTCCTCGGCCCATGGAATTTTCCAGGCAAGAATACTGTAGTGGGTTGCCATTCCCTTCTCCAGGGGATCTTCCCAACTCGGGGATCAAACCCTGGTCTCCTGCATTAAAGGGAGACTCTTGATTGTCTGAACCACCAGAAAAGCCCGCAAATAATATAATAATATCTAACTTATGAAAAGTTATATGAATGGAGCCAAATACAAATTATTTTCTAAAATAACCAGGATATTTTGCTATAAACTTTCTGGAAAGTCAATAAATTATTTTAATGTTATTCATGTGTCTGCATAAAAAATTAAAACATGTATACATCTAGAAATAGAATGAAATTCAACTAAAATGGCAAATAAGGGGAATAAGAGTTATATAAATGACAAAGCAATGAATAATTCTTACAAAAGAATAATTAACAAATGTTTGTAATTCTGAAAATGTCTTTGTTGTTTAAAAAGAAAAGAATTAGATGCCAAGATGCTAAACAGTAGCTATTTTTGTCATTCTCAAAACAGTTCTCTGTTTTTCTGCAGCCAGGAAATGTTCTCCACTTTTAAGGACTGCTGTAATCAGATTAAAACTTTGGAAAATTGCAAGGATTTTCTGTTACTGTCATAACAAATGACCACACATTTAGTGGCTTAAATAAAGCAGATTTATTACCTTACAATTCTGGGGAGCAGAAGTCTGAAATAGGCCAAAATCAAGGTGTCGCATGTCTTCCATCCTCCTGAGGTCCAAGGAGCACGTTTCCCTCCCTTTTTCAGTTTCTAAAGGCCACAGGCATTTCGTGGTCAACGGAAGAGGGAGGCAATCTTCAAATTCAGTTTATCATCTTCACATCCCTCTCTGACTCACTTCCTCTTCTTCATCCTTCACTCACTTTAAAGGACCCTCTTTATTATATTGAGTCCACCCTGATAGTTCAGGACAGTCTCTTCATCTCCAGTCCTTAACCCTGACCCCATCTGGAAAGTCACTTTTACCATATAAGTAACATAAACAAAAGTTCCTATGACTAGAGAATGAATATCTTTGGGGGATCCATTATTCTGTCTTGCATAATAAGGAGGCTTTTGGTATGTTTTTCTGTCTTTTCATTTCCTGAAAAGAATACACAAGTATTTAGTTATATAATTAAAAAAGAAAAAAAAAAAGATAGGAAGAAATCCAAATTGAAAATAATGCCCTAGATTAGGTGTCCAGAGATTCACATTCATAATGGTGCCTATTCTGGTAACTCGTTGGATATCTGTGAGCAAGTTACTTTCAAGTTTCCGCTATTTAATTTCTTAATGTAAAATTACCGAGTTTAAAATTTAAAGATGTACAACTTTCATCTGAGGACTGAAAATCTGGACTAGGACTCCGCGGCTTTACGCGAGAGCTCTGACTGGAATGGCAGTGTAGGCAGAAAAGCAAGCTAATCTTCTCCAGCAGAACACTAAAGGCACTTTTAAAGTTGTTGCTAAGTCTGTTGGGTGTTATTTGGAATGCTTTCTCTGTGTTTTCCATGTTCACTTGTATTGTGGATAATTAAAATTCACATATAATACAAAATTCATTTACTCAGATGACACTTACATAGCAACTAGTTTATGCTAGACATGATGTTAGGGGAATATGTCTATGCCATAAGTAATATAAATAAAACAAATATACATTGTTGAACGATAAGCACAAAGATGAAACAGACACATTTCTGTGTCATAAGGCACTTAAAACTTCAGTTGAGAAGAAAGAATAAACACCTCTCTGAAGGCAGAGATGGTGTTTCTGGGCTCTGTATCCCCAAGTCCTCAAGCACTCTGCCATCATTGCCATCCAAGACCCCCTTTTTATATGACCGATGGTTAAAAGAAACTCATGGGCTATTTCCTCTCCTTGCTTTGGTCTTACATAGCCAATGATCTGTTTCACACAGATCATTTGGATGTGTAAAAGGAAGCCGTAATTCAACATGTTCCAATTCATTGATTCAACCATGTCTCTTGTCTTTAACGCTAATCCTCTTCGAGGGTTTCTAATTTCAGTGGATGGCACCAGACTTCTTTTGCAGCCAGAACCCTGAGTCATTCCTGATATTTAACCTCTCTCACCCACTCTGTCAGTCAGGGTACCAGCAGGAAATAGAAGGCACATTCATTACAATAGGCAAGAATACTGGAGTGGGTTGCCATGCCCTCCTCCAGAATATCTTTCCAACCAGGGTATCAAACGTGTATGTGTGTGTGTTTGGACTTCCCAGGTGGGACTAGTGGTAAAGAACCTGCCTTGTTGATGCAGAAATGGATTAAAAAGAATTCTTTGAGATATCATTTTGAAATATATATTATATACACACACACACACACACACACACACTCACAGTAGGGAAAGACTATACATATTGGAGATATCTATTAAAAGAATATTGACATCCTATAAAGAAAGAAGAACCAAAAATATCCACGTCACAATATTCAACTTGGTGTTCAAGATTAGAACAGAGGACAAATATCTGCTTTCATTTATAAAAAACGTTTTTAAGGTATACCATTTGATTTTTAAAATGTTATTTCTAGTAACAGGCAGTACTTCATGGAAACGACACAATGGGTCTCTCCTCTAAAAATTCATATATATCATCTTGTCAAAACTGTGTGTGTGTGTTTAATTGTACTTTATTGATAGAAAAGCAAAGATCACAAATAATTGAATGTGTTCTGAAAAATTCTTATAGTGAAACTAACAGCAGGACTTACCCTATTACACAGTTTGAGGTTTCTCTCTTATTTCCCTCACAAAATTAAGGAACTAAAAGTAAACTATTGCTACCAGTGTTTTAAGTACATTTACATTAAATATATGGAGGGGGTTAAGTTCCTCAATGAACTACACTAAAAAAAATCCATAAATATATTTTTATTCTTTATATATACTTGGTTTCTATCTAAAGCTCCAATTCCTTATGGTGGTAAAAAAAAAAAAAAAAAATCTTGTCAATTTTGATAAGTTGTCTTAAATCTTGCCCTCCACAGAACTGATTACTTCTCCCAGGAAAATGGTACAACCATTTTTCTTGCACAAAGGTTGGCTTTGAAATGAATATGTGAATTATTTCTGGTTGGTGAGGTATGAGTGGAAAACGTCCTGGAGAAGTACATTTATAATGGTTTTCTTGTTTTGTTTATAATGGTTTTCTCATGACTAAAGAGTCAAAAAGTATCAATTCTCTTGCCATTCTCTGTTTTTTCTTGCTTTTGTTGGCAATGCATAAAATAGCTACACCCAATTTGATATTAGCTTGCAGACAAAGCCAATCCCAGATATAGGCAATGCCAACAGAATCTCTGAAAAATAGAATAAGAAACCTTCCATCACAACTAAAGTCATTTTACCTCTAGATTTCTTAAGTTAAAAACAATAAATTTGCTTATTACTCACCATAGTTTAAGCCCTTACTTTATAGCAGACACTAAAGTTAATTTAGAGATGAGGAAAAATAAATAAATAAATAAAGATGAGGAAATCAGGCTTAGAAAAATCCTATGATTTCTTCCTCAAAACCACAGAATGAGTTCAGGAGATGAGATACCAACACAGATAATTGACCCAAGAAATTTCAACCTCTCCTTCACGTACTACTTTGAGACACATATCAATTATCGTGGAGCTTATAGTTTCTACTATATGGCCTCATAAAATTTAAAGCAGTCATTACCTGAAACCAACAATCAAATCCTAGTCCCTCATCTCACTTACTAAATAAAGCATAGTTTTGGAAATATAATTAGAAAATTATATATCTGAAACTGGCTATACCATTTCTAAAACAAGAACCTTGAGAAAAAAGATTTATGCAGTCTAATCTAAGTGTCTCCATCTTCTTATCACCCAGGCAAAAAAAAAATAAAAATTAAAAAATTCTACCATAAGTTAGGAAGAAAGAGGTAAAAATGCAGAATATTGCAGATTCAGTTGGAGCTCTAAATATTAGTCTCTCAAAATGAAAAGACAACCTATGGACTAGAGAAAATATCTGCAAATGATACGAATGACAAGGTTTTAACTTCCAAAATATACAAACAGCTCATACAGCTTAATATAAAAATAAATCCAATCAAACAATGGGAAGAAGACTTAAACAAACATTTCTCCAGTGAAGATGTACAGATGGCCAACTTGAAGAGATGCTTAAATACACTAATTAGTGATACTGGAAAAATATGAATCAAATCTAACAATGAAGTTATAACCTCACACTGGTTTGAATGGCCATTGTAAACAAGGCTACAAATAATAAAGGATGTAGAGGGTGTGGAGTAAAGGAAACCCTTCTACACTCTTGGTTGGAATGTAAATTGTGCAGCCACTATAGAAAACAATGTAGAGATTCCTTAAATAAATAAAAATAGAGTTATCATATGATCCAGATATCCCACTCCTGGGCATACACTCAGAAAAGATGAAAACTAATTTGAAAAAAAAAAAAATACATGCACTCCAGTATTCACAGTAGTACAATGTGCAATGGCCAAGATATGGGGCAACTTAAGTTGGTTCCATCAATAGATGTATGGATAAAGGAGATTTGGCATATATATATATATATATACACACAAAGGAATATTATTCAGCCATAAAAAGAATGAAATATTGCCATTTGTAACAACATGAATGGACCTAGAAATTATCACACAAAGGGAAATAAATCAGACAAAAATATATCAGTATATCACTTATATGAGGAATCTAAAAAAGTATACAAATGAACTTATTTACAAAAGAGAAACAGACTCACAGACATAGAAAATAAGCATGGCTATCAAAGAGAAAGTGAGAGGAAGGGATAAATTAGAAGTTTCCGATGAACAGAATAGATATACACCATAATATATAAAGAGATAAACAACAAGCATTTGCTGTAGAGCAAAAGGAACTGTATTCAATATCTTGTAATAATAGAATGGAAAAGAATTTGGGAGATATTCTTTAATTATTTCAATTTGAATGCCCCATCACCTTACTATCCCTGTTATGTGTTTTACTCATTTCTAGGCATAATGTTTAGATGATGTGTCAAATATCAATCCCTTCAACTTGAATCTAAGTTCCACAAAGAAAAGAATATTTGCTTCCAAATTCCACAATTTGGTTCACAGATATAATTACATGTAATACAATAATTTAATACATGATCAAATTGCCACTTGCTTGGTCTAAAAATAGAAAACACAGCAAAGCATGTTTTGAGTGTAACTGAGTGCTCAAACCAAGCAAGGAACTAGGCTAAATGTAATACACACTGTTTGATTTAACTTTCAAAATAAGCCTATAAGGTGGGCTTTCTGAGAGAACTTAAGTTGAGCAATATTAAACAACTTATCTGATGGAAAATGGGTAGTAAACAGACCATGAGATCATGAAAACTCTTACAGTAGAATGTGTTGACATCTTTATTGGGAAATCAACTCAAACAAGGCACACAATTATAAATTATTGTAAAGTATGTGTGAAGGTAGTTTCATGAACAGCTAGTATAAAAACCACATTGAGTTTAGTTTAGTTCAGTCACTCAGTCATGTCCTACTCTTTGTGACCAAATGGATTGCAGCACGCCAGGTCTCCCTGTCCTTCACCAACTCCATGAGTTAACTCAAACTCATGTCCATGGAGTAGGTGACGCCATCCAATCATCTCGTCCTCTATCGTCCACTTCTCCTCTAGCCTTCAATCTTTCCCAGCATCAGGGTCTTTTCAAATGAGTCAGTTCTTCGCATCAGGAGGCCAAGGTATTGGAGTTTCAACTTCATCATCAGTCCTTCCAATGAATATTCAGGACTAATCTCTTTAGGATGGACTGGTTGGATCTCCTTGCAGTCCAAGGGACGCTAAAGTCTCCTCCAACACCACAGTTCAAAAGCATCAATTCTTTGGTGCTCAGTTTTCTTTATAATCCAACTCTCACGTCCATACATGACTCGTGGAAAACCTATAGCTTTGACTAGATGGACTTTGTTGGCAAAATGTCTCTGCTTTTTAATATGCTGTCTAAGTTTGTCATAACTTTTCTTCAAGGAGTAAGCATCTTTTAATTTCATGCCTCTAGTCACCATCAGCAGGGATTTTGGAGCATCCCCCAAAATAAAGTGTGTCACTGTTTCCATTGTTTCCCCATCTATTTGCCATGAAGTGATGGGACTAGATGCCATGATCTTAGTTTTTTGAATGTTGAGTTTTAGGCCAACATTTTCACCCTCCTCTTTAACTTTCATCAAGAGGCTCTTTAGTTCTTCGCTTTCTGCCAGAAGGGTGGTGTCATCTGCGTATGTGAGGTTATTGATATTTCTTCTGGCAATCTTGATTCCAGCTTATGCTTCATCCAGATTGGCATTTCTCATTATGTACTCTACATATAAGTTAAATAAGCAGGGTGACAATATACAGCATTGACATACTCCTTTCCTGATTTGGAACAAGTTTGCTGTTCCATGTCCAGTTCTAGCTGTTGCTTCTTGATCTGCATACAGATTACTCAGGAGGCAGGTCAGGTGGTCTGGTATTCCCATCTCTTGAAGAATTTTCCACAGTTGGTTGTGATCTATACAGTCACACACTTTGGCATAGTCAATAACACAGAAGTAGATGTTTTTCTGGAACTCTGTTGCTTTTTTGATGATCCAACAGATGTTGGCAATTTGATTTCTGGTTCCTCTGCCTTTTCTAAATCTAGCCTGAACATCTGGATGTTCATGATTCACATACTGTTGAAGCCTGACTTGTAGAATTTTGAGCATTACTTTGCAAGCATGTGAGATGAGTGCAATTGTGCGGTAGTCTGAACATTCTTTGGCATTGCTTTGCTTTGGGATTGGAATGAAAACTGACCTTTTCCAGTCCTGTGGCCACTGCTGAGCTTTCCAAATTTGCTGGCATATTGAATGCAGCACTTTCACAGCATAATCTCCCAAGATTTGAAATAGCTCATCTTGAATTCCATCACCTCCACTAGCTTTGTTTGTAGTGATGCTTCCCAAGGCCCACTTGACTTTGGACTCCAGGATGTCTGGTTCTAGGTGAATGATTGCACCAAAGTGTCTGGTTCATGAAGATCTTTTTTGTATAGTTCTTCTGTGTATTCTTGCACCTCTTCTTAATAACTTCTGCTTCTGTTAGGTCCATACCATTTCTGTCCTTTATTTAGCCTATCTTTACATGAAATGTTCCCTTGGTAGCTCTAATTTTCTTGAAGAGATTTCTAGTCTTTCCCATTATATTGTTTTCCTCTATTTCTTTGTATTGATCACTGAGGAAGGCTTTCTTCTATCTCCTTGCTATTCTTTGGAACTCTGCACTCAAATGGGTACATCTTTCCTTTTCTCCTTTGCCTTTCACTTCTCTTCTTTTCACTGCTATTTGTAAGGCCTCCTCCAACAACCACTTTGTCCTTTTCATTTCTTTTTCTTGGGGATGGTCATGATCACTTCCTCCTATACAGTGTCATAAACCTCTGTCCATAGTTCTTCAGGCACTCTGTACATCAGATTTAATCCCTTGAATCTATTTGTCACTTCCACTGTATACTTAGGGATTTGATTTAGGTCATACCTGAATGCGCTACTGGTTTTCCCTACTTTTGTCAATTTAAGTCTGAATTTGGCAATAAGCAGTTCATGATCTGAGCCACAGCTGGTGCCCAGTCTTATTTTTGCTGACTGTATAGAGCTTCTCTAACTTTGGCTGCAAAGAATATAATCAATCTGATTTTGTTATTGACCATCTGGTTATGTCCATGTGTAGGGTCTTCTCTTGTGTTGTGGGAAGAGGGTGTTTGCTATGTCCAGTGCATTCTCTTGGCAAAACTCTATTAGCCTTTGCCTTCCTTCATTTTGTATTCTAAGGCCAAATTTACCTGTTACTGCAGGTATTTCTTGACTTCCTACTTTTGCATTCCAGTCCCCTATAATGAAAAGGACATCTTTTTTGGTTCTTAGTTCTAGAAGGTCTTGTAGGTCTTCATAGAACCATTCAACTTCAGCTTCTTCAGCATTAGTGGTTGGGGCATAGACTTGGATTACTGTGATATTCAATGATTTGCCTTGGAAACGAACAGAGATCTTCTGTCTTTTTGAGATTGCATCCAAGTACTGCATTTTGGACTCTTTTGTTCTTTTCAAAGTGGGGAAAGTCATGTATTTCTGATAAAGAGTCTAGGTCTTTATCAGGTTCCCACTATTATAGATGCCAATGCTAAGACTTCAAATGGGAAGGGAAAAAACTGTATGGAATATCTTTTATGAAGTCTATGGATTATAAGTGTGACATTTCAGCATTCTGGTTTGAGAGCCTCTTCACTGTATTTCTATCTTCTGGCTCATGCTTCCTTGCTCTGGTTTCAAGATGTTGGTTACACCCCTTAGCTAAATGCTTGCAGTATCCTAACCTTGTGCCTTCTTGATTTCAGCTTTACAATTCCAGTGCTTCCTTTTTGCTTTTAGTTTATCTTAAAAAGCTCTATTTCTACCATGTCCATTATCTGTTGTTCTGTGTCAATGTTATTTAAAAGTGATGACCAAAATTACTCGTTATGTTTCACTGATTCATTTATATTGATAATTTGGTTGTCAGGATATGTTCTTACTGTAAAAATTGTAATGACAATTTTTACATAGGTTCAAGCACTGTGGAGATCCAATCCATAATAAGTAAGCAGTTCAAGTCATCAAAGGAAGAAATCCACAGTGGATCAGAGCTGTTCACAACAGTGTTTCCTAAAATGGTTCTGAACCTAAAGTCTTGGCTCTGTCTATATACTTTAAGCCTCTGATCCATTATTTCTAGATTTTTACCTATTTTGGTGTCATTGTTTTTCTTTTTTTTTTTTAATTGATTTTTAGTTTGTTTTGCTTTACAATACTGTATTCGTTTTGCTACACATCGACATGGATCAGCCACGAGTGTACATGAACTCCCAATCCCGACCCCCACCTCCCCCCTCCCACCCTACAC
Source organism: Aepyceros melampus (assembly GCA_006408695.1). NCBI lineage: Eukaryota > Metazoa > Chordata > Mammalia > Artiodactyla > Bovidae > Aepyceros > Aepyceros melampus. Next base: position 10,577 of record SJXQ01003982.1, on the reverse strand, counting down.
CTTCTCTCTGGATTATCCCCGTGCATCAGTCCCAAGTTGCCATTGCCTTCTCCAAAAAATATGCTAGGTCGTCAGAAAAGGTAAAAAAATGATCTGAAGTTCATTCCAGGCAGCTTATTGTTTTTAACAGCACTTAAACCTCTTATGGCACCCCACTTCAGTACTCTTGCCTGGAAAATCCCATGGATGGAGGAGCCTGGTAGGCTGCAGTCCATGGGGTCGCTAAGAGTTGGACATGACTGAATGACTTCACTTTGGCTTTTCACTTTCATGCATTGGAGAAGGAAATGGCAACCCACTCCAGTGTTCTTGCCTGGAGAATCCCAGGGATGGGGGAGCCTGGTGGGCTGCTGTCTATAGGGTCGCACAGAGTCGGACACAACTGAAATGACTTAGCAGTAGCAGTAAACCTCTTATCTGTGCCTCTTCTCTGAGTGGTATTGACATTTCCATAGTATTCATCATTAATTCACAAAGTGTCTAAAAGTGAAAGCTTTTTCACCTCAGAGATTATTCTAAAATATTGGTGCATTTAGCAAATGCACCAAAAATGTGAATAAATTAAAGACTTTTACAATGAAAACTAAAAAACATTATTGGAAGACATTTAGAAATGTATAGTGAATTATGATATGCCAATGGGTTCAAAAGCTTAACCTTCTTAACAGATCAGTTTTCTTCAAACTGACATATAAATTCAACAAAAGTCTAAATACCCAACACAATTTCCTCCTGAAATTGACAATCTGATTTTATAATTTACAAAATAATGGAAAAAACATAGAATAGTTATGATGGGGAGAATTCCAAAGTTATTCCCCAAATTTCCACCCCTGAGTGTATCTGCCCTGTATAATCTCTAGTCCTTGAAAGTGGGTGGGCCTGTGACTCTAACAGATATTTCACAGGTTAGAGTACCTTACATGGCAAAGGTAAAGGGATATTACAAGTGTAATGAAGGGCTCATATCAGATGACTTTAAATTAATCAAACGGGAGAGTGGGCCTGACCAGGTTAGGTGAGACCTTCAAAAACACTGGATACTTCCCGAAGGAAGAGATCTAGAACATGTGAGCATGTGAGGTCCTATACAAGGGGCCGTGTAGCAAGAAGCTGATGATGGCTTTTTACAGTTGAGAGTGGTCCCTGGCTAGACAGTTAGCAAGAAAACAGGGACTAAGTCCTACAGCCTCAAGGAATAAAACGTTTCCAAAAATCTCAATGAGCTTGGAAGGGGACTCTGAGATCCAGGTGAGAACACAGTCCTAGCAAACTCCTTGATGTCAACCTTGAGAATTTGAGAGGAGAATTCAGTTATGCTATGCTTAGACTTCCGCCCTAAAGAAACTGTGAAATAATAAATTGATGTCTTAAACCACTAAAGTTCTGACATTTGTCACTCAGCAATATAAAACTAATACACCAATACAATTTTGAAAAGTAACAGCTAAGTTGGAGAATATATACTACCTGATTTTAAGACGTATGAAGCCACAATAATCTAGATCGCTTTGTATTGTTGAGAAGCTATGCATAATGATCAATGAAATAGAGTAAGAAGACCCGAAACTAGACTTAGACATACAGTGCAAATTGATTTTTAGGTAATTTAATGGTGAATGATAATCTTTTCAACAAATGGTGCTGGAACAATTTGATATCCATATGAAAAAATATGAACCCTCACCATTCACACCATGAAGTAAAACTTCTAGAAGATAACATAGTAGAAAAATCTTAGTGACATCTGCTTAGGCAAAGATTTCAGAAATAGGACCAAAAAATAAACCCACAAAAGAAAATACTCATCATAATTTGAACTTCAAAACTGAAAACTTTAGCTCTTTATAAGATACTTTTAAGAATATAAAAAATGCAAGCCACAGTACAGTATATTTGCAAAATATCCAAGAGGCTATGGAAATATAGGCTATAAAATAACTCATGTAACTCAATTATAGGTAGGCAAAAAATCCTATTAAAATGGACAAATTTTTTGAGTAAACACAGACAAGGAAAACATAATAGTGGTAAATAAGTACATACAAAAATATTCAATATCATTAATTATTAGGGAAAAATAAATTATAACTACAGTGACTTCCCTGGTGGTCCAGAGTCCAAGCCTCTGTGCTCCCAGTGCAGGGGGCCCAGGTTTAATTCCTGGTCAGAGAACAAGATCTCACATGCTGCAACTAAGAGTTCTCATGGCCCAACTAAAGATTCCATATGCTACAACTGACACCCAGCACAGCCAAATAAACAAATATATATATATATATATATATATATTTAAATCTATGCACTATTAAAAAAACAAAACCACAATAAAGCACCACTATCTTCCTAGCAGAGCACTAAATTTTCAAAAGCTAACCACACTGAGTGCTGGCAAGTACACTGAACAACTGATTTCATATGCTACTGCTGATCATGTAAAATAATAAAACCACTTTGAAAATTTAACTTTAAAAGTTAACATAATGTACATTATTAGATATAAAGTGGATATTGCATTTATGTGAAGGTTTTTGTATTGACATGTGTCTTTCTCTATCTTAGGTAAACAGGAATGGGATGGCTGGATTATATGGTAGGGGTATGTTATCTTTTAAAGTTAAATTTTTAAAGGGGTTTTATTATTTTACATGATCATCAGTAGCATATGAGAATCAGTTGTTCAGTGTACTTGCCAGCACTCAGTGTAGTTAGCTTTTGAAAATTTAGTGCTCTGCTAGGAAGATAGTGGTGCTTTATTGTGGTTGTTGTTGTTTAATAGTGCATAGATGTGGGCTTTCCTGGACGGTAAAGCGTCTGCCCGCAATACGGGAGACCCGGGTTCAATTCCTGGGTCGGGAAGATCCCCTGGAGAAGGAAATGGCAATCCACTCCAGCACTCTTGCCTGGAAAATCCCATGGACTGAGGAGCCTGATAGGCTACAGTCTATGGGGTCGCAAAGAGTCGGACACGACTGAGCAACTTCA
>SJXQ01003981.1:642401-728828 GCA_006408695.1 Aepyceros melampus | reverse complement strand
GAAACTCCAGTACCTTGGCCACCTCATGTGAAGAGTTGATTCACTGGAAAAGACCCTGATGCTGGGAGGGATTGGGGGCAGGAGGAGAAGGGGACGACAGAGGATGAGATGGCTGGATGGCATTACTGACTCGATGGACATGAGTCTGAGTGAACTCCGGTGATGTTCAGGTGATGGACAGAAAGGCCTGGCATGCTGCAATTCATGGGGTTGCAAAGAGTCGGACACTACTGTGCGAATGAACTGAACTGAACCCTTTAATTCTAACTCTAAATTCTGAACTCCTTTCACTAAAACGAATTGCCATTCTAAAACCATTAATGAGTTTTAAAACAAAAAAAGTAGCTGAATATATGATGAAACAGGCTGAGTTAATGACTAATGATTGCAAAGAACTAAAGTACCAAGCAATAACTCTTCAAGAAAACTAAAAAGGAACAATATAAGCTACACAGTAACTTGAGAAGGAATATGGGTTACAGAAATCTTTGTGAAGAAAAAAAAAACAGCTAGAAAATTAATAAATCAACACAGACTGACAAAATGAACAACCAATGGGTCAAAGAAAAAAATAAAAAAGGAATTAAAAAATACATACCTGCAGACAAATGAAAATGGAAATATGCCATACTAAAACTTAAGAGGATACAGCAAAAAGTTCAGAGAGAAGGTTACAGCAACAAATAACTACGTCAAGAAACAAGAGAAATGGCAAATAAACACCTGAACTTTACAACTCAAAGAACTAAAAAGAGAAAACTAAAGCTCCAAGTTAGAAAGGAAGGAAATAACAAAGATCAGACTGGAAATAAATAAAAGAGAAACTAAAAACACAGTGTAAAAGATCAATGAAACTAAGGACTTGTTCTTTAAAAAGATAAACTGACAGTCCTTCAGCTAGATTCCAAAGAGGAGAAAAAAAAGAGACACAAATAAACTAAGAAATGAAAAACATATTACAAATAATAGCACAGAAATAATAAGGATAAGAGACTGCTATGAACAGTTATGGACTAACAAATTGACAACCCAGAAGAAATGGTTAAATTTCTAGAAACATATCAGTACAATCTACCAAGTCTCAATCATGAAACAAGAAATCTGAACAGACTAGTAAGGAGATTGAATCAGTACTCAAAACTATCCCAACAAACAAAAGTCCAGGTCCGGAATTTATAGAACTGAATTCTATGAAATATTCAGAGAATTAAAACCAACACTTATCAAATTTTTCTAAAAAGTAGAAGAGAGAACACTTCCAAACTCACTTCACTAAGCCATCATTACCCTAATACCAAAATCAGACAAGGACATTACATAAAAAGAAAATTACAGGCCTGATAAATTTAGATCTAAATTGAAGACTTGATAAATTTAGACCTAAAATTCCTCCGCAAAATATGAGCAAACCAAATTCAACAATACATGAAAGGGGTGCTATACTATAATCAAGTGGAAATTATTCCAGGGAACATTAACAAATCAATCAATGAAACACACCTTGTTAACAAAATGAAGGATAAATTATATGATCTCAGTGTACACAGAAAAAGCATTTGACAAGATTTACTACCCACTTATAATAAGAACTCTCAACAAAAGGGATATACAAGGAATGCACCTCAAGATAAAGGTTATATAACATCATGTTCAAGGGTGAAAAGCTAAATGCTTTTCCTCTAACACTGGGAAGAAGATAAGGATGCTCGTTCTCATCAGTTTTACTCAGCTTAGTTTAGGAAGTCCTAGTGGAGTAATTAGGCAAGAAAAAGAAATAAAAGGTATCCAAGTCAGAAAGGAAGAAAAGCTGTCTCTATTGCAGATAACATGATGCTATATATGCTGCTAAGTCATTCAGTCATGTCCAACTCTGTGTGACCCCATAGATGGCAGCACACCAGGCTCCCTCGTCCCTGAGATTCTCCAAGCAAGAACACTAGAGTGGGTTGCCATTTCCTTCTCCACTGTAAGGCATTGCTGCTGCTACTGCTAAGTCGCTTCAGTCGTGTCTGACTCTGTGAGACCCCATAGACAGCAGCCCACCGGCTCCCCGTCCCTGGGATTCTCCAGGCAAGAACACTGGAGTGGGTTGCCATTTCCTTCTCCAATGCATGAAAGTGAAAAGTGAAAGTGAAGTCGCTCAGTCGTGCCTGACTCACAGCGACCCCATGGACTGCAGCCTACCAGGCTCCTCCACCCATGGGATTTTCCAGGCAAGAGCTATATAGAAAACCCTAAAGACTCCAACAACAACAAAAATGAATTCAGTAAAGTTGTGAGATACGAAATCACTATACAAAAAAAGTTACATTTCTATGCAGTAAATATGAATGATCAGAAAATAAAATTAAGAAAACAATCACATTTACAATTGCATCAAAAAGAATAAAATACCTAGGAATACATTTAACCAAGGAGGTGAAAGATTTGTACACTGAAAACTGTAAATAAGACACAGTTGAAAGTAATGAAAGACCCAAAGAAATGGACAGATAGTCTGTACTCAGGGACTTCCTAAAGGTCAAGTGTGACTTTAGGAACTAACACTACAAACAAAGCTAGTGGAGGTGATGGAATTCCAGCTGAACTATTTCAAATTGCTGCACTCAATATGCCAGCAAATTTGGAAAACTCAGCAGAAGCCACAAGACTGGAAAAGGTTAGTTTTCATTCCAATCCCAAAGAAAGGCAATGCCAAAGAATGTTCAAACTACCACACAATTGCACTCATCTCACATGTTAGCAAATTAATGCCCCAAATTTCCAAGCCAGGCTTCAATAGTACTTGAACCAAGAACTTCCAGATGTTCAAGCTGGCTTTAGAAAAGGCAGAGGAACCAGAGATCAAATTGCCAACATCTGCTGGATAATCAAGAAAGCAAGAGAGTTCCAGAAAAACATCTATTTCTACTTTATTGACTACAACAAAGCCTGTGACTGTGTGGATCACAACAAATTGTGAGAAATTCTTCAAGACATGGGAATACCAGACCACCTTACCTGCCTCCTGAGAAATCTGTATGTAGGTCAAGAAGCAACAGTTAGAACCAGACATGGAACAACAGATGGTCTCAAATTGGGAAAGGAGTACATCAAGTACGTATATTGTCACGCTGCTTATTTAACTTATATGCAGAGTATATCATGTGAAATGCTGGGCTGGATGAAGCACAAGCTGGAATCAAGATTGCTGGGAGAAAATAACAATAATTTCAAATATGCAGATGACACCACCCTTTGGCAGAAAGCAAAGAACTAAGGAGCCTCTTGATGAAAGAGGTGAGTGAAAAAGCTGGCTTAAAACTCAACGTGCAAAAACCTAAGATCCAGTCCCATCACTTCCTGGGAAATAGTTGAGGAAACACTGGAAACAGTGAAAGACTTTATTTTACGGGGCTCCAAAAATCACTGCAGATGGTGTCTGCAACCATGAAATTAAAAGACGCTTGCTCCCTGGAAGAAAAGCTATGACCAACCTAGACAGCATATTAAAAAGCAGAGATATTACTTTGCCAACAAAAGTCTGTCTAGTCAAAGCTATGGTTTTTCCAGTTTTCATGTATGGATGTGAGAGCTGGACCATAAAAAAAAGCTGAGGGCCGAAGAATTGATGCTTTTGAACTGTGGCATTGGAGAAGACTCTTGAGAGTCCCTTGGACTGCAAGAAGATCAAACCAGTCCATCCTAAAGGAAATCAGTCCTGAATATTCACTGGAAGGACTGATACTGAAGCTGAAGCTCCAACAGTTTGGCCACCTGATGGGAAGTACTGACTCATTGGAAAAGACCCTGATGCTGGGAAAAACTGAAGGCAGGAGGAGAAAAGGATGACAGAAGATGAGATGGTTGGATGGCCTCATCGACTGTATGGACATGAGTTTGAGCAAGCTCCAGGAGTTGGTGATGGACAGGGAAGCTTGGCATGCTGCAGAGCATGGGGTCACCAAGAGACGGACACAACTGAGCAACTGAACTGAACTGAAGAAGAAGATGAAAATGGGAGACAGTAAAAGAGAACTGAGTTAAAACCACAGGCAGAGGAGGGGAGAATGGATGGAGATTACAGTAAGGGAGGCTCTACACATACAAAGCCTCTGGTTTCCAGTGAATTTGGAAGGTCCATACTGCAGGAGAAACATTAGATTTATTTAAATTACTAGACAGGACTTCCCTGGTGGTCCAGTTGTTAAGAATCTGCCTGCCAATGCAGGGGACACAGGTTGAATCCCTAGTCTGGGAAGATTCCACGTGTCACGTGGCAACTGAGCCCAGTCTCCACAACTACTGAGCCCTTGAATTACAACTACTGAGCCCACATGTCCCAGCGGCAGTGCTCCGCAGCTACAGAAGGGAGCCACTCCAACGAGAAGCCTACACACCACAGCTAGAGAAGCCCATGTGCGCCCACAAAAACCCAGCAGAGCCAAAAATAAATAAATACATCTTGAATTACAACTACTGAGCCCACATGTCCCAGAGGCAGTGCTCCGCAGCTACAGAAGGGAGCCACTGCAATGAGAAGCCTACACACAACATCTAGAGAAAAGCCCACGTGCACCCACAAAAACCCAGCAGAGCCAAAAATAAATAAATACATTTTTTAAGAAAAATTTTAATAATCAGACAAGCAAAATAATAACAAATATTCTCAGCACCAGAGAAGCAATTAGTATCCAGGGCTGCAACAATATATTATCAAAAATATCCAGTTTATAAAAATATTGAGACATACAAAGAAAAAGTGAACTATTCATAGATAAATAAGTAACCAATAGAAACTGCCTTTAAGGAGACCCACATGTTGGATTTAGCCAGCAAAGATTTCAAAGCAGTTATTATAAATATGCTCAAAAAAGAAAAGAAAAAGTTCAACTTCCATTTGGGGCTGAAAAGTATTACTGAAATGAAAAATGGCCTAGAGGTTCAACGGTAAATAGGAACAGAAGAATCAGTGAACATGATGATAACAGAGACAATACAGGATGAAGGACAGACCCCCAAAAAGAATAAATGAACATGAACAAAGGCTCAAAGAGCTATTAAACAAGATTAAGTACACTGACACATGTATAGTGGGGGATTAGCTGAGGCAGCAAAGAGCAAAAAAGCAAAATACTCAAATGAAATAATGTTTGAAAACTTCCCAAATTTGATGAAAAACATCCTATATATCTAACAATCCAAGTGAACTCAATATAAGATAGATAGACACATCATAATCAAAATGTTGAAAGAGGATACTCTGAAAACAGAAAGAATAACCAAGTCACATCCAATGGAACATTAGTAAGAGTAACAGTTGATTTCGTGTCAGAAAAAATAAAGGTAGAATACAGTGGAAAGACATATTCAAAGTGCTAAAAGAAAATAACTGTCAAAATCCAGCAAAACTCTTCCAAAAATATACAAATATTTCCAGATATATAAAAACTGATAGCAATTGTTGGTAGCAGGACCATCTTACAAGAAATACAAAAAGAAGTTCTTCAGGTTGAAAGCAAGTGATACCAAACAGTAATTCAAACTTACATAACAAAACAAATAGTGCTAGTAAAGATAATTATATTAGGTAATTACAAAAAAAAAATGATACTTGCAAATTTCCCTTTCTTTCAACAAATTTTAAAAGAAAGGTTACATAAAACAACATATCTAATTGTATTATTGGAGCTATAACACACAGAAATGTGACATATTTGACAATAACAAAAGGAGGTACATGAGAACAAAGAGTACAGCAAGGAAATGACACTGGATGATAACAAGTCCACAGGAACAAATAAAAAATGAAAAATGGTAACTTCAAATACAAATGCAATAAGCCCTAAAAAACAAATTTTTGTGCTCTCTACTTAAGTTTTTTTTTAAGCCAAAAATTATATAAATAATTATGACAATGTAATAATGTACTCCTTGGTTTGTAACAGATAGGTATATTATATATCAAAAGAATAGCAAATACAGGGAGTGAACATATCTGTACAGCAGAAACACCTCTTTATCACACTAGAATTCAGTTAGTATAAAGGTGAAGGTGAAGGAGAAGTCGCCCAGTCATGTCCGACTCTTTGCGACCCCATGGACTGTAGCCAACCAGGCTCCTCCATCCAGAGGATTCTCCAGGCAAGAATATGGAGTGGGTTGCCATTTCCTTCTCCTTTTCCTTAATTACTCTAAGACATGTCTGTATTAGATAGGTCAACAAACAAACATTAATATCAGGTATTTAACATTGAATATATCCCAGTTCACATAAACCTGGAATTTATTGTTTAATTTAGAATTACTTGATTTGTAAGCGCTTACCTTTTTAAATTTGGGGCATATTCTGGTAAGTTAAAGTAAATTTTCTATTGGAGAAGGAAATGGCAGCCCACTCCAGTGTTCTTGCCTGGAGAATCTCGGGGAAGGGGGAGCCCGGTGGGCTTCCGTCCATGGGGTCGCACAGAGTCGGACACGACTGAAGCGACTTAGCAAAGTAAATTTTCTAAGTCCTAGAACAACCACTAATAATATTGTAAATTAGCTAGAAAACTATTAAAGAAGTTAAAATACTGGAAAATATTCACTTAATGCAATGAAAGCCAGTAAAAGAGGAAAGAAAAAAGACATAAGACAGATGGAAAACAAAAAGTAAATCAGCAAATATAAACCCAATCTTATCAATAATTACATTAAATGTGAAGGGATTAAACAATCACATTAAAAGGCAAAGACTATCATTCTGGAATTAAATAAAGACACAACAGTAAGTTACTTGTAAGACATAAATCTGAGCTTCAAAAAATAAGTAGACTAAAAGTAAAGGGATGAGTAAAGATATGACATTCAAGCAGCAACCATAAGAAGTGGGATGTCCACACTGATATAAGACAAAATAGACTTTAAAACAAAATAAACAAAAAAATGTTTCTAGAATCAAAGAGGGACAACTTATAACAACAAAAGGCCCAATTCATCAGGACTATATAACAATTAGAAACATAGATTCACTTAATATCAAAATATATGAAGCAATTCTGACAGAAAAGGGAGAAATAAACAATAATTGTTGGAGATTTCAATACCTTACTTTCAAAAATGGAGAAAATTAGCAGAAGATCAACAAGGATACAGAAGACTTGAACACTATCACCCACTGGAACTGAGACACAGTATAGAACACACCACCTAACAACAACAGAATGCACATTCTTCTCAAGTGCAAACCATACATTCTACAGGATGAACTACACCGCAGGACACAAACATGCCTCAACAAGGCTTAAAAGAGCTCTTACAGTTACATTAGGAAACAGGCTGGATGAATTAAAACAAAAACACAACAAACCAAAACTTAATGCATGCAGTCAGTCTTAAGAAATCTATCAACATAAATACCTATATTACAAAGAAAAATTTCAAATCAATAACTTAACCTTTCATCATAAGAAACAATAAAAAGCACAAACTAAAACTGAAGCAAATGAAAGAAAGGAAATAAAAAGAAACTAAAATGCAAATAGACTTAAGAAGTAGAAAAAACAGAGATTAGAAAAAGAGGAGAAATCAAAATTTCTTCAAAAAGATCAACAATGGGGAAAAAATTTAGACTCAACAAAAAGAGAGAGAAAGAGAAAGAAAACTCAAATTACTTCTAACTCAACTTATGACACTAGTGTTACTTTTGTACCAAAACCTAACCAAAAACAAAAAAAAGGCAAGAAATTTACACATCAATATCTATTATGAATCACACAATTCCCCCCAAAAAATTACTGGTAAAATGAATCCAACAGCACACACAAGGATTATACACCATAACCAAGTAGCATTTATAACCAAGAAAGCAAGGTTGATTCAACATCTGAAAATTAATTAATAATGCTTCATAATATTAGAGTAAAGAACAAAAATCATACATACAACCACCGTTTTAAAAATACAGAAAAAGCCTATGACAAAATCTAATACCCTTTACGTGATAAATGCACTCTGCTGCTGCTGCTGCTAAGTTGCTTCAGTTGTGTCTGACTCTATGTGACCCCATAGACGGCAGCCCACCAGGCACCCCAGTCCCTGGGATTCTCCAGGCAAGAACACTGAAGTGGGTTGCCATTTCCTTCTCCAATGCATGAAAGTGAAAAGTGAAAGTGAAGTCACTCAGTCGTGTCCAACTCTTTGTGACCCCATGGACGTAGCCTAATAGGCTCCTCCATACATGGGATTTTCCCAGCAAGAGTACTGGAGTGGGGTGCCACTGCCTTCTCTGATAAATGCACTCTAGAAACTACAAATAAAAAAGAATTTCCCCAACTTGATAAAGGGCATCTACAAAAACCCCTCAGCTAACATGATAAAAGACATTCCCACAAAGACCTGCAGAAGACTGCTCTTGCCGCTTATAGGCAACACTGTACTGAAGGTTCTTGTCAAGGCAACTGGGGAAATATACAAAAAAGAATACATTCTAGAAAGGAAGAAGACATCTCTATTTGCAGATGACACTGGCTTGTATACAAAAATAAGAAAACCACACACAAAATTATTAAGAATAACAAAGACGTAGGTCAGCAAGGTTGCCAGCTATAAGATGAATGCACTCTAGAAACTACAAATAAAAAAGAATTTCCCCAACTTGATAAAGGGCATCTACAAAAACCCCTCAGCTAACATGATAAAAGACATTCCCACAAAGACCTGCAGAAGACTGCTCTTGCCGCTTATAGGCAACACTGTACTGAAGGTTCTTGTCAAGGCAACTGGGGAAATATACAAAAAAGAATACATTCTAGAAAGGAAGAAGACATCTCTATTTGCAGATGACACTGGCTTGTATACAAAAATAAGAAAACCACACACAAAATTATTAAGAATAACAAAGACGTAGGTCAGCAAGGTTGCCAGCTATAAGATGAACATACAAAATTAAACTTTATTTCTATACACTAGCAGTGACTATTCCAAAAATGAAACTAAGAAAACATTTCCATATAGTAACATCAAAAAGATTTAAATACTTGAAATTAATTTAACAAGGACATACAAGAGTTGTATGCTGAAAACTACAAAACATTGTTGAAAGAAATGAAGACCTAAATAAACAAAAAGAAACCCCATGTGCATATATCAAAATATGCAATATTATTAATATGGCAATATTCTCAAAAAAATCTACAAATTCAAAGAAATCTGACACCTGCTACACCATGAATAAAACTTAAAAAACATTATTCTAAGTGAAATGAATCAGTCACAGACAAACACTTATATGAGGTACCTCAAGTAGTCAAATTCACAGCAGAGGTGAAAAGTAGAACCCTGGTTGATGGAGAAGTAGGAGGGAATGGGCACTTATCCTTTAATATTTAGATACAGAGTTCCAGTTTTACAAGATGAAAGAGCTTTGTGAATGCCTGACATTGTTTACGTGACAATGTGAATGTATTTAATGCCAACGGAGTATATATGTAAAAACAGCTAAGCTGAAACATTATCAGTATTTTACCACTACTTAAAACCAACTTCAAAAAAGAAAAACGATAAAATAAGTTTTTGTCAAAATTAAAAATTCTGTGAAGTTAATACCATCAAGTCAGTGAACCAATTACTCAACAAGAGTGGGAGAATTTTTGCAAATAACATATCTAAGAAGGGACCTGTGTCCAGAATAGACAAAGAATTCTTAAAATGCAGTAACAAAAAGTTAATACACCAATTAAAAAGTGAGTGGGATTTTAACAGACATTTCTCCAAAGAAGATATATAACTGTCCAATAAAAACAACAAAAGATGTTCAACATCATTAGCCATTCAGTTCAGTTCAGTTCAGTTGCTCAGTCGTGTCCGACTCTTCGCCACCCCATGAATCACAGCATGCCAGGCCTCCCTGTCCATCACCAACTCCCGGAGTTCACTCAAACTCATGTCCATCAAGTCAGTGATGCCATCCAGCCATCTCATCCTCTATCGTCCCCTTCTCCTCCTGCCCTAAGTCCCTCCCAGCATCCGGGTCTTTTCCAATGAGTCAACTCTTTGCATGAGGTGGCCAAAGCATTGGAGTTTCTCAGCATCATTCCTTCCAATGACCACCCAGGATTGATCTCCTTTAGGATGGAGTGGCTGGATCTCCTTGCAGTCCAAGGGACTCTCAAGAGTCTTCTCCAACACCACAGTTCAAAAGCATCAATTCTTCACATGTATGGATGTGAGTGTGTGTCCAACTCTCATATCTATACATGACCACTGGAAAAACCATAACCTTGACTAGACAGACCTTTGTTGGCCAAGTAACATCTCTGCTTTTCAATATGCTATCTAGGTTGGTCATAATTTTCCTTCCAAGGAGTAAGCGTCTTTTAATTTCATGGCTGCAATCACCATCTGCAGTGATTTTGGAGCCCCAAAAAATAAAGTCTGACACTGTTTCCACTGTTTCCCCATCTATTTCCCATGAAGTGAAGGGACCGGATGCCACGATCTTCGTTTTCTGAATGTTGAGCTTTAAGCCAACTTTTTCTCTCTCCTCTTTCACTTTCATCAAGAGGCTGTTTAGTTCCTCTTCACTTTCTGCCATAAGAGTAGTGTCATCTGCATATCTGAGGTTATTGATATTTCTCCCAGCAATCTTGATTCCAGCTTGTGCTTCTTCCAGCCCAGCGTTTCTCATGATGTACTCTGCAAATAAGTTAAATAAGCAGGGTGACAACATACTGCCTTGATGTTTTTCCATTTGGAACCAGTCTGTTGTTCCATGTCCAGTTCTAACTGTTGCTTCCTGACCTGCATACAGATTTCTCAAGAGGCAGGTCAGGTGGTCTGCTATTCCCATCTCTTTCAAAATTTTCCACAGTTTGTTATGGTCCACACAGTCAAAGGCTTTGGCTTAGTCAATAAAGCAGAAATAGATGTTTTTCTGGAACTCTCTTCCTTTTTCCATGATCCAGCAGATGTTGGCAATTTGATCTCTGGTTCCTCTGTGTTTTCTAAAACCAGCATGAACATTTGGAAGTTCACGGTTCACGTACTGCTGAAGCCTGGCTTAGAGAATTTTGAGCATTACTTTACTAGCGTGTGAGATGAGTGCACTTGTGTGGTAGTTTGAGCATTCTTTGGCATTGCCTTTCTTTGGGATTGGAACAGAGAAACAAAAAACAAAACCACAGATACTACTTCACACCTACCAGGAGGGCTATAGTAAAAAAGACAGAAATGCAAGTGTCACTGAGGATGTAAAGAAATCAGAACCCTCATAATGCTGTTGGGAAGGTAATATAGAGCTCATTCTCTGGAAAACAGTTTAGCAGATATTCAAAATTTTAAACACTGTTACCTTGAACCAGAAATTCTCACTCATGGATACACACCAAAGAGAAATAAAAATAAATACACAAAGCCCTGTCTATGAATGTTCATATAGCAGCATTATTCTTAATGATCATAAAGTGGAAACAGCCCAAATGTCTATCAGCTGATGAAGAGGCAAACCAAATGTGATATAGCTACACTATGAACTATTATTTGGCAGTAAAAATGGTTCTGATATATGCTATAACATGCATGAATGTTGAAAATGTACCCAGTAAAAAGAAGCTGGCCACAAAAGATCTCATACTGTATGATTTCACCTACATGAAAATGTTCAGGATAGTCATTAACCTCAGCTCTTAGAACTACCTGCCAACCCATTTTTTAAACCTTGGTCAGTTCCATCCCCTACTCACTTTAACATAAATTCTAAGCCTTCACACCAATCCATTCTTCTCAAATCCCCTCACCTACCTCCACAGCTCTCTACCTCCCTCTGCAGACAATCTTGCTTTCTACCTCAAAATTAATTTCTCAGTCTCTTCTCTATAAACTTGTATCTGCTCCTGTGTTCATTCAGTTTCCTTTTTCCTTCAAGTCACAAAAAGGAATATAGAAACAAACTGACTTTAATATCAGACTCCTCCATGTAATTCAGTTCAAAACACTGTCATGAAGAACTGAATGAAAAATCAAATGTTTCATCCAATAAAATATCTGAGTATTTATAAATATACCTAATCCAAAGTTAACATCATTGCAGTCCAAAAGTTAAAAATTAATTAGGCATAGCAAGCTAGTTACAGAGACACAATATATCCTTCGCTACGTACCTGTTAAATGTCTGACAGTCCTTGACACAGTGTCAGGAGATACCCTCAACATTCTGAGATTTGAAGTGTGATATTCCAAATCTCTAGTTGGCTCACGAGGAACAAATGGAGGCAACACAGATGAAAAAGATTCATTAATGTCCGTATTAGAAGGACATACCTATGAAAAAGAGGAAGATTAATTTTAGACTTCATCTACTAAAAAATAAACCTCATTTTTATGAAAATGAAGCTAAACAGTTATACCAGTTCCTTAAGATCATATTCTTAACTCTCCTGAATTCATATACAGGTCATATCTTATTTGGTTAATTCCAAGATGACTCTACAAATTATTCTGAGGGTTTTCAAGTCAACCTGCACAGAATATTACAGACAGGAGACATAATATTGTTCTATTACTCAGAAGTTTGATCCTTATAATAACTGTATGAACACTGCAGGATTTGAACTATTATAATACTCTCTACAAGCTCAAGGATTTTTTTTTTCCTTAAGTAGGAAAGATATGCTAGGGTAAGGAAAGAGATGAGAATAAAAATATTTTCAAGAAATCCACAAATGTTTAGAAGAAAAATAAAAGCACCAAAGAACTGGATCTGTGATCAGTTACCAAAAAACATAAGTCCTCAAATTTCTTGAAACAAAAGTAGTAGGAAATATAAATTGATGAAATAAAAGTTAAATGCTAAAAAAGAAGTTTCTGAAGTTTCATGGCATTCCAGCAAGTCCTTGCTAAAAAAGAAATTAGAAACTATTATTAGTGATGTTGGTACATAAATATATACAACTCTTCACCAAATTCATAGTATACCACCATATATGCATGTATGAGTATACATATACTCTCAATAAAAACAACATACCACCTTTAGGTTTATTTTCCTAAAATATTATTCCAGTGCTGCCCTCCCAGGATGGAGTCTGAAATTTTTATATCCTCTTTATGAAAGTTTTTTCATTGTGTAGTAATAGACATTCTTATGAAGCTGGCAGAATGTGAAAATAAATAATTCTACTTCTACTGCCTATATCGTTTCTCTAGACCCATGGTTCTCAACTGGGGAAGATTTTGCACTCCCTCACCTCCCCCACCAAGTAATATGTGGCAAGGCCTGGAGACATTTTTCTCTGTCCTAACTTTAGTGGAGGTAATGCTACTGACATTCAGCGAATAGAGGCCAGGGATATTACTAAACATCCTAAAATGCACAGAACACCCGCACACAACAAAGAATTAGCCAACCCCAAACAATAATGTGGAGAAACTCTGTTCTAAACATAACACAAAGTTCTTAGTTTCCAACTTTCCCACTGCTGAACGAGACATGCAGCTCAGTAACGTACAGTTGACCCTTGAACAGCATGGGTCTGAACTGTACTAGTCCACTTATACATGGATTTTTTTTTTCAACAGTAAATACTACAGTACTACCACACATGATCCAAGATTGGATGAATCTGTGGATGTGGAAGAATCCTAGATTTGGTGGAATTGGGGATACAGGAGGCCAACTATGGATTTTCAGCTTCACAAAGGGTCAGTGCCCCTAATTCCCACACTCTTCAAGGTCAACTGTACATACCACATACGCAATAGATGAATACTTGTGTGTGCACACTATGTTTAATAGCAGTTTTAAGCTTCTAAACAAAGGGAAAACAATTTCTATTCCAATTTTAACTTTAATAAAATTTCAAAGCTTCAAAATATACAGATATTAGAGTAGGTAATAAAGAAAATGGAGAATGAAAACGATGGGACATATTTAAGACATCAACAGATATTTATCACTAAAAATTAGGGGAGTTAGGAGGGAAGAAAAATCAAGATTGGTTTCTCTCCTGGTTTATAATCAACAATGAAGACAGAATCAATGACAATAAAGAAACCAGGAAATGTTAACACCTCTAGAAGAACAGAAAATCTGTAAGACACTTTGACTTTAGAAAAAAGATAAGCTATTCTGATTTAGGCAAGGTAAATCTGAGATGATGGGAATGTTCACAAGAAAATGTCATACAAGACAGCATATGGATCAATGTAGGAGAAATACTAGGGTCTAAAAATGGAGATGATAATCATCCACACAGAAAATCTGAAGTGGAAACACATTCTTTGAAATTTGGTAAGTGTTAGTCATTCAGTTGTGTCAGACTCTTTGTGACTCTTTGCCCCATGAACTGGGGCACACCAGGCTCCTCGGTCCACGGGATTCTCCAGGTAAGAATAATGGAGTGGGTTGCCATTTCCTTCTCCAGGGGATTTTCCCGACCAGCAACTGAACCCAGTTTCCTGCACTGTGGGCAGATTCTTTTACCATCTGAGCTAACAGGGAAGCCCATGGGATGGATAGGGAACCAACAAGAAAAAGGAAAGAGATCTAAGGAGTCAACCTTAAATAACAGTTAAGAGTTATACAGCCAAAATAAGGGATACCAAAACAGTATTTTATTATAGAGGATAGAAGAATGTAATGTGCTTTCAGGAACAAGGCGAGAGAAAGAATAAAATAACAAATTAGAGTAGGAAACCCCTGGTAATAGCCTCATCTAATTTCACTAAAATAAAGGGAACTAACAACCAGGGACTATATACATGCTACATACCTTACCCCATTCAAAATAACAATGTTTCAGGTTGATTATTACTGCTTATTTCTTTATGTAGACAAGGAAGGAGAATAATCCTCCAAAATCATTTGACCAAGGTATAAGGCTAACAAAGCAACTGAACAGGGTTTTGACTCCAATTCTCCACACTCTCTTCATAGCCTCAACCTACATCATATGTAAATGGATACCCAAATAATCATTCAGAGAATGATGGATGGGTACCAAAGTGAGACAAACAAGTATGAACGACTCTTCTGAGACATAGATGATGATAAGGAAGAAACTAAACAGTAGGCAAACCTCCTGAGAGCAAGTTGAGCCATGTAGAAAGATGACTACCAGGTCTGGCTCACTGCTTCTCTAATATTTAGCATTATGTAAGTCCCAGAATATAGCAGAGACCTAAGAATGAACGACAACATAGAAAACAGCATCCTCCCTGGACTAAAAAAAACATACTTAATGTTACAGTAAGGGCAAATAAAATTTGGAATTGTATCAGAGTTCATCTCAGCACATCACTATTAACTAACTAAATACATATCTTCAAGTCTTCAAATATACTTTATCTATATGAAAAGTTGATGTAAGTTACAAAAGTACTTCTATCAAAAAAATTAGAAACTCAAGTGTAAACATAATTAACAGTACTGTTTTAAAAGAGTAAATCCTAAGAGTTCTGTAATAGGAAAAAATTTTTTTGTTTCTTTAATGTTTATGAAATGATGGGTGTTCACTAAATTTACTGCAGTAATCATTTCATGATGTATGTAAGTCAAGTCATTACACTGTATCAACTTATACCTCAATAAAACTGTAAGAAAAAGAACAAAAAGAAACTCTTAAGTTTAAAATTGATATTTTGCTTCTTATTCTTATTAAAACTAACTTTAACTTTCATTCTTGCCAAAACAATGCAAAATCTTGGCTTTGGTGTCACTGAAGAACAGTTAAACAGGGAGGCAATTTATGGTATATTCATTAAGTATATATACAAGGATAGTTTCAAATATCAGTTCCCCTACTTGCTAAGTGATTATCAGCAAGTTTCTTAACCCTCTAAATATCAATTGTAAAATGGGGATGACAGATAATCAGTTCAGCTCTGTCGCTCAGTTGTGTCCGATTCTTTGCGACCCCATAACTGTAGCACACCAGGCCTCCCTGTCCATCACCAACTCCCAGAGTCCACCTAAACCCATGTCCACAGAATCGATGATGCCATCGAACCATCTCATCCTCTGTCATCCCCTTCTCCTCCTGCCTTCAATCTTTCCCAGCATCAGAGTCTTTTCAAATGAGTCACTCTTCACATCAGGTGGCCAAAGTATTGGAGTTTCAGCTTCAACATCAGTCCTTCCAATGAACACCCAGGACTGATCTCCTTTAGGATGGACTGGTTGGATCTCCTCGAAGTCCAAGGGACTCTCAAGAGTCTTCTCCAACACCACAGTTCAAAAGCCTCAATTGTTTGGTGCTCAATCTCTTTATAGTCCAACTCTCACATCCATACATGACTCCTGGAAAAACCATAGCCTTGACTAGATGGACCTTTGCTGACAAAGTAATGTCTCTGCTTTTTAATATGCTGTTTAGGTTGGTCGTAACTTTCCTTCCACGGAGTAAGCGTCTTTTAATTTCATGGCTGCAGTCACCATCTGCAGTGATTTTGGAGCCCAGAAAAATAACTGCTCCACTGTTTCCCATCTATCTGCCATGAAGTGATGGGACCACATGCCATGATCTTAGTTTTCTGAATGTTGAGCTTTAAACTAACTTTTTCACTCTCCTCTTTCACTTTCATCAAGAGGCTCTTTAGTTCCTCTTCACTTTCTGCCATAAGGGTGGTGTCATCTGCATATCTGAGGTGATTGATATTTTTCCCGGCAATCTTGATTCCAGCTTGTGCTTCCTCCATCCCAGTGTTTCTCATGATGTACTCTGCATATAAGTTAAATAAGCAGGGTGACAACATACAGTCTTGACGTACTTCTTTTCCTGTTTGGAACCAGTCTGTTGTTCCAGGTCCAGTTCTAACTGTTGCTTCCTGACCTGCATACAGGTTTCTCAAGAGGCAGGTTAGGTGGTCTGGTATTCCCATCTCTTTCAAAATTTTCCACAGTTTGTTGTGGTCCACACAGTCAAAGCCTTTGGCATAGTCAATAAAGCAGAAATAGATGTTTTTCTGGAACTCTCTTGCTTTTTCCATGATCCAGCGGATGTTGGCAATTTGATCTCTGGTTCCTCTGCCTTTTCTAAACCCAGGTTGAACATCTGGAAGTTCTTGGTTCACGTATTGTTGCAGCCTGGCTTAGAGAATTTTGAGCACTACTTTACTAACATGTGAGATGAGTGCAATTGTGCGGCAGTTTGAGCTTTCTTTGGCATTGCCTTTCTTTGGGATTGGAATGAAAACTGACCTTTTCCAGTCCTATGGCCACTGCTGAGTTTTTCAAATTTGCTGGCATATTGAGTGCAGCACTTTCACAGCATCATCTTTTAAGATTTGAAACAGCTCAACTGGGATTTCATCACCTCCACCAGCTTTGTTTGTAGTGATGCTTCCTATGGCCCACTTGACTTCACATTCCAGGATGTCTGGCTCTAGGTGAGTGTGAGTGATCACACCACCATGATTATCTGGGTCATAAAGATCACAATTCTGTGTATTCTTGCCACCTCTTCTTAATATCTTCTGCTTCTGTTAGGTCCATTCCATTTCTGTCTTTATTGAGCCCATCTTTGGTACTGGCCCATCTTTGGTATCAAGGGAAATGTTATCTCTATAATCCTACCTGATATGACTGACCCAAGGACTAAATGAATTGAGGTATCTTATATAAAGTAAACCTCTTAGCAGAGTATTTGAGCGCAAAACATTAGCTATCATTATCATCCCCATCGTTATGAAATTGAAAAATAGAAGTAAACAATGTCTAGAATGTAGAAGAAAATAAAACTACTTATAAATAAATTCTACTATCTGTAAATAAATTCAATAAACTGAAATAAAAGGAAAAGCTTATCACAATATTTTTGTTCATTTTCTCTTTTTAACTACCCGAACCTACAAGTCAAAATATAATTGCAACTCAAACTAGCAGCTTTCCAATGACATATTTATCTTATACACGGGAAAACAAGAAAAGCAAAGTAACATTAAGTACACCATATATATGTAAGCTAACTATATTTAATGACTAATAGAATGTAAGGATACATTATCAGGTAAAAGGACTCAGGGTGGGGCTGACAGTGTCAGACACAAACAGATGGGCAACGGGGACAGAAAACCATTAAAATCAGAAGATCCAAGCAAATCAAGCCTTGTATAAAACAAAAGTTTGACTTTAAGATAATGTCTGAAATTAAAATCTTTCAGGGGCTTCTATACAGAAATACATGAATATTTCAGGGCCTATTCCATGGGCTGTTACACTGAAGGCCAGAAGGCAGAAAAAGCACAACTGAGTATCTCCATGAATGAGTTTAATTTAACACCATCCCAGAGGTTCTTGCTAGCACAATTTGAAAGAGTTAAGATATTTCAATATGAAGGGCCTGGATGCCCCAAAGGCTGCTGGCCTTTTTTCCCCAAAACACCATCAAACTTACTGAGTCTCATGGTCTAAAATCGCAAACATTTCTTTTATACCAACCTCTAATAAATTAATGCAGCATACTCCTGGATATCAGATGAAAACCAGATTACACAGCACAATTTGGTACTGGAGGATCTAAATAGCCTTTATTCTCATCTCCGTTTTTCAACTAAAATCTCTTTCCCCACCATACAAGAAATGTCAAATAGAAAGACTTACAGAATCTTCAAAACTGCTTTCTTCCTTAGATGGTAGCTGTACAGTAGATTGCCACTGCAAGGAGCTGTCACAAATCTCTAGATCATCAAGCAAATTTTCTAAACCTGCTAGCTCAACGCACTCACCAGTCAAGTCACCTCGGTCACACATCTGGTAAACAGTAAAAAGTAAAAATAATAACAAACAATACCATTTCCTAAAACAATAACGAAACAGACCATGTCTCTCCCCAATACTCATTTTATTGTCTTACCTCTTGTCTTTTACTGCATACAGCAGCATTTTCATCTACGCTACAGCATTCAGTATCATCATCCAGAGTACAGATGTCAGATTCAGCCTTCCCCTGCAGGCCCTCTACAAAATAGGAGTCATTTTGCATAATTGTATGTATAGTAAAACTGGACTTGGCTCCCAAAGGCCGAGGAATTTCACCTTGGCCCATATCAGCTTTCAGCAATGTCTTTTGGTCAACTGCAATTAATGGTGCATTACTGATCACTGGTAAAGCACCTTGTGACTTTGCATCACATGCCACCAAGTTTGCTGAAAAGCTGCTTCCTACAGCTGCAGATGGACCTTCAATGATGTAACTAGAGTTTACAGTCTTACCCAAAATACAGTTTGAGGAATCTGCAACTTTTTCAAAGGTGTGCTGCTTTAAATCTTGTGAAACGAAAGAATCTGAAGTCCATACTTTCATTGGGTAAATAATGTTTGAAGATCCTAACTTCTCTGCAAGGTCAAGAGCAGAAACAGACTTTATCTTCCCAATGGGAAGAAACTGTTCATTGTCTATACCATACTGAAATAAAGTTGACCATGTTTTGCCAAGACCAACAGCCTGTCTGAGAGACTTTTCACTTAAAGAAGATGACGACTTAAGCTCTGGACTAAGAGAAAGTGGCTTAATCAATATTTCCTGAGGAGCACTGGGGATTGATTTTAATTGCGATGCCAGTACAGGGAGCTATCACCATCATCTTTTTTATACAATGGTTTTGAAGCTCCTGATTCAAACACCCCAGGAGTAGACTGATAGCGTGGATGATCAAGTTTATCAAGGAAAAGGTTTTCATCGTGATTTAACAGGGAAGGATCTGGGCTTTTCGGTTCACTTTCTGGGCTGTCATTTGTTAAAGATTTGTTGACGTCAGTTTGGATTTCATTTACTGTACTCTCTTCCTTGGAAGGTTCAATAGAGGCAATAACTGCCTGAAAAGCTACATTTTTCCCATCAGAAACAGAAGTTGCCTCTTGGTTTCTTTCTTCTTGAAAATACAGTTGTTCTGATGTCTCATTTGAGTTGGATTTAATAGTCTGAAGAGGACCACCAGAAATCTCCATCGTAGAGGTATCAAGACCCCGGGAGAGTATATGGGCTTCTGAAACTTCTACAGAATTATCAGGAACTATAACATTCTCAATACATTGTATTTTTGAAGATCTGGGATGCACCTCTGAAAACACTGAAGTATTTCTATTCTCCTTTAATTCAAAACACTGAGATAATCCTTTCCCCAGATCTTCTTCATTGCTTTTATAACTCTCCAAAGAATCCACCTTTCGTTTCACCTCATTCTCAACAGGAGCCCTTAAACAAACGCTCTCAAAATAATGACTATCAGACATCAAGGGAACCTGGCTCCCTCCTGATCCCAACAAACAATGCCAGAAAGAATGTGGCGTTTTATTATTAAAATGAGGAGCAACTTCATGTGGAAAAGAAACATGATCCTTACTGATTAGATATACTCCTGGATGGTGTGAAGCTCCCTGCTTGCTCCACGGCATATTTGAGAAAGAGAAATTGTCACTTTCCTTAGGAATTTTATTTCTATCAATTGTGTCAGATAAATCTGAATAAGAATCATGGCCCTTACTGGCTAAATATTTTTCTGATTGCTGTAAAGTTCCTTGGTTCCCATACTGTGCATATAAATAAGAAGCATCAAAACTGCCACTTCCTTAGGATTTATGTATTCATCACTTATATCAGATGCAGTTGAAAAAGAAACTTGATCTTTATCAGCTAAATTGGTTGCTGGTTCCTGCATAATGTCTTGTGTCTCCCATGACATATATGAATAAACAGTATCATAATTACCAGAGTCTTCGCAGGTTTTCAGATCATCAAGTGTATTAGATGTAACAGTCTCTTCTTTAGTCCCTTGTTCAGGAGTTAATAAAGAGTGCTGAGACTTAACAGCTGTACTACCTACAAGTGGGTGCTGAGATATACTAAAGCAACTGTTAACTAAGTCTGAAGCTACTCCTGAGGCTGCCTGGAATAAAGCTTCACTAACTTCCGACGGTCGAGAAAACCATTCAGTGTCTTCAGACTTACCAGGAATTCCCCTGAAAATATACAGTTAAAAATAAATAAATAACACATTAAAAACATTTCTTTTTTAAATACTAATATGAAAAAAAATGCAAAACTGATGTTACTAAAATTGAGGTTATTTGAAAAGTATGTTGAAAAAGTTCTAATTTCAAATTCCTTTAGAGTGGCTGATGATTGAATGCAGCAAATTTTTTGTAGACAGAAGATGAACTACCATCCTATGACTTGATATTTTCTCAGGCTTCTCTCAAAACAATACTAAGCCCCAAAGATGATTCTTTAAATGAAAATTTCAAACTTTACGATTTAAAATATGTAGTTTATTACCTACCATAATTTAATATTCATTTAACATGCATAAATTATTTTACTAGTTATTATGTTCTTAAAAACCACTTAAGTGATCTACTCTTCAAACAAAACATAACCTAATCATTGGTTGACTACTGTGTATAGAACACTTTTCATAAAAGTGATTTTAAAGTAAAACACAGCATAAGGGCAGAGGTTTGTAACTCTGTAAACATTTATAGTTTTTCATTTACATTGTCTTTTTTATTTCTAAAAGAAGAAAACATATTCTTGGATAATCCCAAATATGATTTGAAGAATTCGAGACTTACCTCTCATGATAACTTAAAGACATAATTTAGAATAACAATTTAGATACATCTATTAGAAAAATCATGCTACTTCATTACTTCCTATTTGCACCTCCTACACAGGAAAGAGAGATAACTAGGTTCACTCAATAATGGCTGACAAAAATGGGGATGCCAAAAAGGTAGTGACCACGAAATGGATGCTTTTTACAGAATGGGAGTGGGCTGATGGATAGCAAATTAGCAGATACAGAAAGAAGAAAATCGAGTGTGCTTTCTAAAGTAAAATCTGCCTAGTATGCTAGAATACGTTAGAAATTATTTTTAAATAAACTACACTCCCCTGTCTCATCTTTACACACGTTATCCTACCAAATTAACATGTACCGTGTCTTCAGGCCTTGTTACCTTCAGAGTGTGTACTGAGAACATCGCCCCAAAGTCTCACTGCAAGTCATTAATTTTTAACAACTTAGAACAAGAAAACAAAGAGTAAAAAGGTTACATGCAAGTACAAAAATAAATCATCCTACCTCAGAGGTGCAAAATCTAGTTCACTTTGATGAAATAAGGAATCAGGCCCAAACTCTTGACGTTCTGTCAAACATGTCAGCAAAGGCAAATCAGGAGAAGCAAAATTGTCCTGTAGGACTGCAAAGTTTCAAATATAAAAATGTTGAGAATGCTGATAATTAACTGCTTGGCTTATATAATATTTTAAAGAACCTAAATGTTGCCATCTGGAAGTTTCTACAAGCATTAGTACGATAATGTAACAACAGGAGCAAATATCATTTATTAAGATCCCAGTTCAGAGAAGAAAATGGCTACCCACTCCAGCAATCTTACCTGGAAAATACCATGGACAGAGGAGCCTGGCAGGCTACAGTCCATGGGACCCAAAGAATCAGACACAACTGAGTGACTAGACAACAACAGGATGCAGGCACTTAACAGACAGTGTTTAATCCTCGTAACAACCTTAAAGTGCAGGTATTATTATAGTCATCGTATAGCTGGGGAAACATGATTATACATCTTAAAAAATACTAAGTAATCTGTTTAATTTAAATAGCTTATATGCCAGAGTACAATCTAGACCTAAACACTATATTTTTCAGCAAATGCTCCTAACAATTATGATTGTTTCTTTCCATCTTACATCAAAATGTGGTTCACAGGCTCCTAGGCATCCTTAAGATACTCCCAGAAGATGCCTGGGTCAAAGTGATATTCAAAATAATATTAACATATCATTTGCTTTATTTACTCTCATTATCTCATAAGGATACCATGGAATTTCCCAGAAGCTACATCACATATGATAGAGCAACATACTGAAGGCAGAAGTAGATATCAGAACCTGTTTGTCTTCTAATAAAGTCAGACATCACATATTTTTAAGTAAAACAACACTAGTCTTCTACATATTTTTCATTTTGAAACAGTTATTTTTCTAATAAACCAGGTTAATTTATAACATCAATGGAGTTGCTACCTTTTGAATCAATTGATAAACTCATTTTTTTTTAAGTTTTTCAGTTTTAATAATTTCTAATATTGGAAAACATCAATAAGCCACATCAAAAAAGTTCTCAGTAATTTTAAAGTGTGTCAAGGAAATCCTATAGCCAAAATGTTTGAAAACTGCTAATTTAAAGGAAAAAAAATGCTTCTGAATACCTGTCACCTTAAATAAGTTCTAACATCCCTAAATATGTACAACTAGGTATAAACTCCTTATTCCTTATAGTATTTATACAATTACAAAAACAAAAAAGTAAACAGTAACAGAAACAAATCTATAAAACCAATAGTTTTCTATTTCACATTAATTTAACTAGACAAGTGATGTTTTGCTAAAACTGAAATGTTCTTAAATATGAGTATAATACTGTGACTACAGTATACCCTCTTGATTTCACAGTGCCTGTAATACTGCATTCCTTCCCTACCATATCTGTCACACTCTTGTTT
Organism: Aepyceros melampus; assembly: GCA_006408695.1. Taxonomy (NCBI): domain Eukaryota; kingdom Metazoa; phylum Chordata; class Mammalia; order Artiodactyla; family Bovidae; genus Aepyceros; species Aepyceros melampus. The sequence continues at coordinate 705,346 of SJXQ01003981.1, read as the reverse complement.
TATTTTTTTATTTTTTTTTCCATACTCTTGTTTTAATCTTCAGTCTGTCTGCTTCCCACTTAGATTACCAATTCCATGTCTGCTTTATTCAGATATATCCTCAGCGCTTACAAAATACCTGCTGCAAAGTACCTCTTGCACTTAGTAAGCACTCAAAACACAATTATTTATTTATTAAATGGATTAATCAAAAATGGGAAACTGAAAGATAACAATAACATTTACCACCAAGGACTAATTGGTACAGTTCCTCCTTGGCTCTGGCTTATAAGCTCAGTCTTAAACCTTCATAACAGAAATCTTTCATTCCTCCAAGAATCATGAAGATTTTTAAACAAAGATCCCACATTTCCTCACACTTGGACAACTGTTGCTGGCCTGGATACTCTTTTTTGAAATATCTAACCGTTCTGGCCCCAGTCAACATCATGACATTTGCCACTGATGAGATCCACTCTACAATGACTGGATTCAAGCCTAACAAAGTCACAATGATGAAATTTCCTCTGGTCATCAGATCCCAGGATCTGATTTAATTATTAAAATGTTCTATTTTTTCTACAGTAAATGAGAAACTGGAGCTATAAAACTCAAGCCATGTAGCAGAATCTCCAACCCAATATTGAAACTATTCTATTAGAGACCTTTACTTATTTGCTGTGACATAATGCCCACTTGTTTTTGCTATCTAGCTATATAACATTATTAGCTATATTATTATTATTAGCTATATCCCATTATTAAATGGCTCTACTAGTTGAAAACAGCCTCCCTACAACTTTTGTAGTCTCATTTTCAACTCTTCTGTTGCTGCTGCTGCTAAGTCGCTTCAGTCGTGTCTGACTCTGTGCGACCCCATAGACGGCAGCCCACCAGGCTCCACCGTCCCTTGGATTCTCCAGGAAGAACGCTGGAGTGGGCTGCCATTTCCTTCTCCAATGCATGGAAGTGAAAAGCGAAAGTGAAGTCGCTCAGTCGTGTCCGACTCTTAGTGACCCCATGGACTGCAGCCCACCAGGCTCTTCCATCCATGGGATGTTCCAGGCAAGAGTAGTGGAGTGGGGTGCCACTGCCTTCTCCAATTTTCAACTCTAGACTAGGAATTGGCAAACATTTCCTATAAAAGGTCAGCAAGTAAATATTTTAGGCTTTGTTGATCACACATGATGTCTCTGTCCCATGTAATCCTTTTGTTCACTTGTTTTTCACAATCCTATAAAGATGCTAAAACCTTTTTTAGCCCACAGACAGTACAAAATTAGGCTTCAGCCTGTGACTAGTAGCTTGCAGACCCCTGCTGTGGACCATTATCCAACTCATCCTATGGTACTATTATTTTCCTTTTAAGCTCAGTCGTGTCCGACTCTTAGTGACCCCATGGACTGCAGCCCACCAGGCTCTTCCATCCATGGGATGTTCCAGGCAAGAGTAGTGGAGTGGGGTGCCACTGCCTTCTCCAATTTTCAACTCTAGACTAGGAATTGGCAAACATTTCCTATAAAAGGTCAGCAAGTAAATATTTTAGGCTTTGTTGATCACACATGATGTCTCTGTCCCATGTAATCCTTTTGTTCACTTGTTTTTCACAATCCTATAAAGATGCTAAAACCTTTTTTAGCCCACAGACAGTACAAAATTAGGCTTCAGCCTGTGACTAGTAGCTTGCAGACCCCTGCTGTGGACCATTATCCAACTCATCCTATGGTACTATTATTTTCCTTTTATTGTACTGTCTTTCCAAAAGACAACATAGCTTTTCTCTATATATTCCTAGTGTATAACACACAATAGGTACTTAGATATTTGCTAAATAAATGAATAAATGAAAAATAAGTTGCTCCATCTTTACCATGACAGTCCTTCAAATACCTGATCATAGCAAAGTCTTTTCTTTCATATGCTATCAATGTTACCTCCTCTTACAAGGGAACTCTAACTCTTGTCAACACCTTTCTTTAAATATAAAACAAAAATTGACTTTGATAATCTACATCACTGAATATATTGGCACTGATACTTTTTACTTGGATAGCATTTGAAAAGAACTTGTTGAATTAACTGCTAATTCATGCTCCTCTACAAAATTCTGTTAAGACACCTCCATGGTTGAATCCCACACCCCTGACAAAGGTTAACTGTAAAATCTGTGGTGATTGCATTTTCTTCAATTTTTGAAAATAAAAATCTGAAGAAAACATAAGGAAAAACAAAATAATATTTGAATTATGATTTAGGCATAAAAAAATGAAATTACCATATTGCCTAAACATTCCTATATATGTATAACAATTAAAGTAATGATAGTATAATTCTACCTCCTACCCTGATGATTTGAAAAGGACTAAAAATTTATCTTTTGTAAAGAGCTAATAAATTAGTTCCATATTAAACAGAGGAAAAACAGGAAGATCTACCTCAGACAAGTCATTTAACCTCTTTATCTGAATGTCTGGATCTAAAAACTTAGGATAATGATAAATGTCTTAACTAGTTCTAAGAAGCTAATTAGGTAAGCATGAACATTTGTTTTCTGTTTGGTTTTTATACATCATGGAGCCTCCATTGCTGAAAGAAGCGGTCAAAGGATAACATATGTGGTTACCCCCAAAAAACCCCCACAAAGTCAGGACTGAGGAGGCAGATCCATGAGAGGAAGCTTTTTATGCCTTCTGAGAGCAACAGGGAATGATAAAACGAGGAGCAATTGCATATTTAACATAACTGGACCAGCTGGCCAGTGTGAAAAACCAGAAATAAGCTAACACGTTTGAGTACAGTTCTACAGAGCTCAACTCAAGGATTTAGATCCAAGATTTGCAGTCCCCCATATGTATTTTGTAAATGTGAGGTATTACTACTAGCTAAAAATAAAGAGGTATTACCTAGCAATGGAGAACATAAGAGGTCTCTGTTGGGATCCTTTCCTTGATTTTCTGATTCAGTCAATATTCCTTCCTCCAAAGAGGTGAAGTCGGTCACTTCAGTCTCTTTCTCTCTCATATTAAACCCAGTCTGGGCTGTATCCAAGGTACAGGAAGAGTCCATTTCTTGAGGAAGACAATGCCAAGATTCTGTTCTCTAAAACAAGAATTTTAAAGAAAATATGCTAAATCATTAACTGAGTTACCATACATATTAACATTTAGATTAAAATGTCCATTTAACATTAGCATATAGCTTCCTATTTCACATTTTCATCAAAATTAAAAAAAATCAAAACTGTTCTCTTTTCTTCACAATAAGATTTTTTACCTTTCCCCATTATTACACATCTTTGAACGTGTTGAACCACTGGCATTTCTGCTATCCTCTATATTACTTCTCATCATTAAAACAATAAATTTGGTTCTTCATGATGAAATCCTACAATATCATAAAACTGAAAAAAAAATTTCCAAATCTAAAGCTACAATATTCTCTACATGTGACCACTTTACTCTCATTTGCTATACTAGTTTCTAGTGGACTTGTTGGTACAAAACATCATGTGGCTTCATGAGTCATGAGTGGTACATTTGTCTCTTTCAAATGTTAACTCTTTACTAGAGACATAATTCAGAACAATGTCTCTCAAAATACCTATGGTCAGTTCTTCCTACTTCCAACTCATTACAGAATAACATTTTATTAATACTAATAAAAATTAATAGGTAACAAGTAAATAAAAAATAAATTAATTTACAAACTAGTAAAATAAAGAAAAAAACTAGTAAAATGAAACTGAAAAGGGATATAAGCCCAAAATACAAACACATGTCTAAGTGTCATTTTCTGGTACTAAAAAACATCAACTTTCGTAAAAAAGTTTCTTAACACTTCCTCTCAATTCTTTTTATTTCTTGACAGTAACAGGCAATTCATGGACTGGTACCAATCCACAAACCACACTAAGTAGCAATGTTGAACTAAAGTTGAATTAAAGACTAATGGTAACCAGTTTTATAGGCATTTTCTGTTTAAATCTGGTTATTTAAAAAACAAATTTAGTACTGAACTGAATAATTAAGAACATTCTTCCTGTCATGCTATTAAAGTATTCCTTTATTTTCATTTTACATTAATTTGATTAGGAAAGGGCACAAAATTTGATCAAACAGCATTAGAGCATCATTTTTTCCCAATTACATCTGATAAAATACAGCAATAAATTTCTTCATAAAGTAACAACTTCACAGTAGTAGGCAGATGGTAGATGAGACCTTTAGTTAGATTTGATAGCAGCCTTTAATATTTTCACTGATTAAGATTCATTAGTATTTTTAAGTGCTTTTGTTCTCTAACCTTGTTCTGTGTATTTTTATACAAGGAAATTTTATTTTCCTTAAAAATATAAAGACTTCATCGGTGAATTCATTAGATCCCGAAAACTTTTTGATAGTTGGTACTATTATAACATTCTTGATTTCCTCTTAGTTCCAGATCAACTGCATAAGCTTTGATAGGTTTGTATTAAATCTATTTCATTAAGGTGTTTTCTTTTTCCTTGACTGGATTTGCTAGGAATGTATAGATTTTTTCTATCTTCAGTGTAACAATTCTACTTTCTAACTTATTTCTGCTTTTCTCTTTACCATGTTTCTTCTACTTGTAGTTTTTCATTAATTATACAAACAAAATTTTTTGTTAAACAATGAATTATTTTAACCTATCTGTTTAAAAAGATGAGACAATGACATTATATTGATGGTTATCAACAGGCTTAGATATATAATGTACTGATATTCATTATTTTCTTCCTTAACCAAATCAAATTTTAATTCCCAAATGACCCACATATAAAAATATATATTATAATTTAGGACGATTTCACAATTTCAACAAAATGTTAAAGGATTATTTCCATTACTTAAAATTCTCTAACCAAATGTGCTTAAGAGTAAGCGTTAAAAAAAAAAAGGATACACAACCATCCACTTCCTAATATCAGCTATAAAACAAGAAATACACAGAGAAAAATAATATTGGAGAATAATATTCTAAAATAGTAACACTATCCATCTATGGCTTGCCAGATAATAGACCTTTGGCATTCCAAAATATACCAATCCCATCTATGTCAGATAAATTAGTCAAATCCGTAACATCAAATTGCTTTGGAAACATACTTTATACATTTTTCATACTTGAAAAATAAAAAGGAATGTGAGAATCATTTTTTTTTTCTTTTGAGAGTATTCAATTCAATAGGGAATAGTGGGCCAATGAATAAGTTTGAAAGCAAAGGAATTCCAGTCATCTTGGGATTTTCACTACAACAAAATTTCAGGTCCCCAACTAATCTCTTAGCCCCTTTGACCAGGGTTTGAGCCTTGTCCCATAGTTTATTCCTCACTACAGATGAAAGATATATTCATTTCTCTCCTGTCCATACTCTGACCTCCAAAGATCACTCTAGCTCCTAAACTGCAATAATTTTGCAACCTTATGGAGACAACTATCCTATCACATTTACACTTCCCTGGTAGCCCAGTTGGTAAAGAATCTGCCTCCAATGCAGGAGACCCAGGTTCAGTCGCAAGATCAGGATGATCCCCTGGAGAAACAAATGGCAACCCACACCAGTATTCTTGCCTGGAAAAATGCCATGGACAGAGGAGCCTGGCGGGCTATAGTGCATGGGGTTGCAAAGAGTTGGACATGACTGAGTAACACTTTTTAACTGCATTTTCCTCTTTACCACTCTTAAGTGTTTGTCAGTTCAGTTCAGTCATGTTCAACTCTTTGCAACCCCATGGACTGCAGCACACCAGGCCTCCTTGTCCATCACTAATTCCCAGAGTTCACCCAAACCCATATCCATCGAGTAGGTGATGCCATCTAGCCATCTCCTCTGTCGTCCCCTTCTCCTCCTGCCCTCAATCTTACCCAGCATCAGGATCTTTTCCAATGAGTCAGTTCTTCACATCAGGTGGCCAAAGTAGTAGAGTTTCAGCTTCAACATCAATCCTTCCAATGAACGCCCAGGACTGATCTCCTTTAGGATGGAGTGGTTGGATCTCCTTGCAGTCCAAGGGACTCTCAAGAGTCTTCTCCAACACCACAGTTCAAAAGCAGCAACTCTTCAGCACTCGGCCTTCTTTATACTCGCATCTTTATACTTTAAAATCTCCCATCTTTATACTTCAACTCTCACATCCACACATGACCACTGGAAAAACCACAGCCTTGACTAGACAGATCTTTGTTGGCAAAGTAATGTCTCTACTTTTTAATATGCTGTCTAGGTTGGTCATAACTTTCCTTCCAAGGAGTAAGCATCTTTTAATTTCATGGCTGCAGTCACCATCTGCAGTGATTTTGGAGCCCCCAAAAATAAAGTCTGACACTGTTTCCCCATCTATTTCCCATGAAGTGATGGGACCGGATGCCATGATCTTATTTTCTGAATGTTGAGCTTTAAACTAACTTTTTCACTCTCCTCTTTCACTTTCATCAAGAGGCTCTTTAGTTGTTCTTTGCTTTCTGCCATAAGGGTGGTATCATCTGTATATCTGAGGTTACTGATATTTCTCCCGGCAATCTTGATTCTAGCTTGTGCTTCCTCCAGCCCAGCATTTCACATGATGTACTCTGCATATAAGTTAAATAAACAGAGTGACAATTTATAGCCTTGATGTACTCCTTTCCTGATTTGGAACGTCTGTTATTCCATGTCCAGTTCTAATTGTTGCTTCTTGACCTGCATACAGATTTCTCAAGAGGCAGGTCAGGTGGTCTGGTATTCCCATCTCTTTCAGAATTTTCCAGTTTGTTGTGATCCACACAGTCAAAGGCTTTGGCATAGTCAATAAAGCAGAAATAGATGTTTTTCTGGAACTCTCTTCCTTTTTCCATGATCCAACCGATGTTGGCAATTTGATCTCTGGTTCCTCTGCCTTTTCTAAAACCAGCTTGAACATCTAAAGTTCTTGGTTCACGTATTGTTGAAAAGTTGCTTGGAGAATTTTGAGGATTACTTTGCTAGCATGTGAGATGAGTACAATTGTGTGGTAGTTTGAACATTCTTTGGCATTGCCTTTCTTTGGGATTGGTGGAATGAAAAGTAACCTTTTCCAGTCCTGTGGCCACTGCTGAGTTTTCCAAATTTGCTGGCATGTTGAATGCAGCACTTTCACAGCATCATCTTTTAAGATTTGAAACAGCTCAACTGGAATTCGATCACCTCCACTAGCTTTGTTCATAGTGACGCTTCCTATGGCCCACTTGACTTCACATTCCAAGATGAGTGTGAGTGATCACACCATCATGATTATCTGGGTCGTGAAGATCTTCTTTGCACAGGTTTCCTGTGTATTCTTATCGCCTCTTCTTAATATCTTTTGCTTCTGTTAGGTCCACACCATTTCTGTCCTTTATTGAGCCCATGTTGGCATGAAAAGCTCCCTTGGTATCTCAGCTTTCTTGAAGAGATCTCTAGTCTTTCCCATTCTATTGTTTTCTTCTATTTCTTTGCATTAATCCCTCAGGAAGGCTTTCTTATCTCTCCATGCTATTCTTTGGAACTCTGCATTCAAATGGGTATATCCTTCCTTTTCTCCTTTGCCTTTCACTTTTCTTCCTTTCTCAGCTATTTGTAAGGCCTTCTCAGACAACCATTTTGCCTTTTGCACTTCTTTTTCTTGGGGATGGTCTTGATCACTGCCTCCTGGACAATGTCATGAACCTCTGTCCATCTATCCATAGTTCTTCAGGCACTCTATCAGATGTAATCCCTTGAATCTACTTGTCACTTCCACTGTATAATTGTAAGGGATTTGAGTTAGGTCATACCTGAATGGCCTAATGGTTTTCCCTACTTTCTTCAATTTAAGTCTGAACTTTGCAATACTAAGTTGATGATCTGAGCCACAGTCACCACTGAACAGTGACCCCACAAGAGACTGAGCCAGACTTGTCCGTGAGTGTCCAGGAGTGCCCAGCGGAGGCGTGGGTCTGCGGTGGCTGCTGCAGGGTCGGGGGCACTGAGTGCAGCAGTGCGTGCACGCACCTTCTGAAGGAGGCCGCCATTATCTTCATTCCCTCCACCGTAGTTTGGTCTCAAGTCAAACAACAGGGGGGGAACACAGCGTCCCCCATGAACAGAAAACTGGATTAAACATTTACTGAGCAAGGCCTCGCCCATCAGAACAAGACCCAGTTTCCCCCTCAGTCTCTCCCAGTCTCTCTCACTCTCAGGAAGCTTCCATAAACCTCTTATCCTTATCCATCAGAGGGCAGACAGAATAAAAACCACAATCACAGAAAACTAACCAAACTGATCACATGGACCACGGCCTTGTCTAACTCAATTAAACTACCCAAGACAGACGGGTCATGGTGGAGACTTCTGACAAAATGTGGTCCACTTGAGAAGGGAATGGCAAACCACTTCAGGATTCTTGCCTAAGACAATCCCATGAACAGTGTGAGTGTGCATAGTCATTTTATAAACACTGTTTCACAAACATTTCTGACTTCCTTACCCTTTCCCCCCACCATCCTATCTGCCTGGCAAAAGCTGAGTTCTAGTTGAACCTCTCCTTGTCTTAATCCAAGCAACAGCACATTGCTGAAGAAAACACACATTTAGACTGGATTTCCTTTAGATTTTTTTAAAATTAATTTTTTGTGGCATTTTGTTGATTTTTTTAATTTTAAAAATCTCGCTTCCCAGGTGGCACTACTGGTTAAAAAAAACAAAACAAAACGCCTGCCACTGCAGGAGACACAAAAGATGCAGGTTCCATCCCTGGGTTCAATTCCTGGAGGAGGAAATGATAGCCCACTCCAGTTTTATCACCTGGGAAACCCCATGGACAGAGGAGCCTGGTGGGCTACAGTCTATGAGGTCACCAGGAGTCAGACATGACTGAGCAGGCATGCAGGGTGAACAGCTGATTAACAGTGCTGTGTTAGTTTCTGCTGTGCAACAAAGTGAACCAGCAATATGTATATACATCTTTTTTTGGATTTTCTTCCTATTTAGGTCTCCACGAGCACTGAGTAGAGTTCCCTGTGCTACACAGTAGGTTCTCATTAGTTATTTACTTTATACTTAGCAACAATGTGAGCTGCTTGCTCAGAGGTTAAAGTGTCTGCCTGCAATGCGGGAAATCCGGGTTCAGTCCCTGGGTTGGGAAGATCCCCTGGAGAAGGAAATGGCAATCCACTCCAGTACTCTTGCCTGGAGAATCCCATGGAGGGAAGAGCCTGGTAGGCTACAGACCACAGGGGCACAAAGAGTCGGACACGACTGAGCTACTTCTCTTTAGCCACAATAGTGCATACGCGTCAAGCCCAATTCCCCAATTCATCCCACCACTCTCCCTTCTTCCTTGGTATTCATGTTTGTTCTCTATGTCTGTGCCTCTATTTCTGCTCTAGAGTAAGATCACCTATACCGGTTTTTCTAGATTTCATATATATGTATTAACATACAATATTTGCTTTAGATTGATAACATTAAACCCAAAGGCACTCAGCCCTGCCTGGAAGTTCTACTATAACTTCCTGCCAAACTACTGGCCAAACTGATTACTTTATACTTTCCTCAGAACTACTGCACTCTCCTTCCTCGTTTTCAACTGATGGCCTCCTTTCCCACTTTAGTAAGCCAAGAGCAGGAGATGGAGCCCCCTTACTTTCCTAACACAAGATCTACAGCCCTATTACCTAACCCGGATTTTCATTTTATGACTTAAACTGTCTCTCCCTCTACCTATCAATGGCTTTCCCATCTCATTCCATTTTTTTCTAATGATGTGATTTCCCACTTTCATTCACACATTTCCCTTCCTACTGAACAATTCCTTTCTTCATGCAAACATACTCCAATAATTTCCCATCATAAAATAAAACTTAAAAAAAAAAAATCTGTTGACCATTCTTTTTTTTCTGTTTATTTTGCTATGATCCTCAGTGTTCAGTTCAGTTCAGTCGCTCAGTCATGTCTGACTCTTTGCGACCCCATGAATCGCAGCACGCCAGGCTTCCCTGTCCAGCACCAACTCCCGGAGTTCACTCAGACTCACGTCCATCGAGTCGGTGATGCTATCCAGCCATCTCATCCTCGGTCGTCCCCTTCTCCTCCTGCTCCCAATCCCTCCCAGCATCAGTCTTTTCCAATGAGTCAACTCTTTGCATCAGGTGGTCAAAGTACTGGAGTTTCAGCTTTAGCATCAGTGCTTCCAATGAACACCCAGGGCTGATCTCCTTCAGAATGGACTGGTTGGATCTCCTTGAAGTCCAAGGGACTCTCAAGAGTCTTCTCCAACACCACAGTTCAAAAGCATCAATTCTTCGGCGCTCAGCTTTCTTCACAGTCCAACTCTCACATCCATACATGACACCACAGGAAAAACCATAGCCTTGACTAGACAGACCTTTGTTGGCAAAGTAATGTCTCTGCTTTTCAATATGCTATCTAGGTTGGTCATAACTTTCCTTCCAAGGAGTAAGCATCTTTTAATTTCATGGCTGCAGTCACCTCTGCAGTGATTTTTGGAGCCCAAAAAAATAAAGTCTGACACTGTTTCCACTGTTTCCCCATCTATCCTGCCATGAAGTGATGGGACCACATGCCATGATCTTCGTTTTCTGAATGTTGAGCTTTAAGCCAACTTTTTCACTCTCTTCTTTCACTTTTATCAAGAGGCTTTTTAGTTCCTCTTCACTTTCTGCCATAAGGGTGTTGTTATCTGCATATCTGAGGTTATTGATATAGACAACCCTTATAAACAAAAACTCTTTAAAACACTTTTGAAAAATGTAAAGGAATCCTGAGACCAAAAAAAAAGTAAACTGCTGTTCTATATAATTAAGGCTGCCAAAGACCTACTAGAAAAGTGGAATATTAAACTAATTCACCTCTTTCCACTCTTCACAGCTAAATCAGAATTTCTCATGCTGTTTATCAAAAGAAAGATAGTTTTCCAGTTACTCAAGACATACCTGATCATCCCCAGAACCCCACGGAGCTATATTTTCCAAAGAGGCCACGTTAGTATCAGAAATCCGTGTTCCACTACCGTTTTGATATAATGGCTGTTGCCATAGATGACAGGTCAATGGAACAACCTGAAAATCAAAGGCAGATTTAAATAGAGTAATAACACAATCCCTATGACTAAACAATAAACATTTAACATTTAAATTATGTTTGTCAGTTTATAAAGCACTTTCGCAAATATAACATTTAGACTTCATCATCACTGTCCAACTTATTATCTTCAACCTCCCTGGTGGTCCAGTAGTTAAGAATCCACCTGCCAGTGCAGGAGACATGAGTTTGACCCTTGGTCCAAGGAGATCCCACATGCCAGAGGGCAACTAAGCCCATGCACCACAATTACTAAGCCCAAGCTCTAGAGCCCCTGTGTCACAGCTAATGAAGCTGGCATGTCCTAGAGCCACACTCTACAACAAGAGAAGCCACCACAAAGAGAAGCCTGCGCCACCTAACTAGACAGTAGCCCCCACTCACCACAACTGGAGAAAGCCTATGCACAAACTCAGTGCAGCCAAACTTAATTATTTTTTAATTAATTAAAAAAATAAGGAAATAGTGATTTTGGTTACACAGTAAGGACTTGACATATTCCAACAAACCATATCAAATCTTTAACCTCCTATGCTTGTACCTGGAGAAGGTAATGGCAACCCACTCTGCTATTCTTGCCTGGAAAATCTCACCGACAGGGGAGCCTGGTGGGCTACAGTCCATAGGCTCGCAAAGAGTCGGACACTACTGAAGTGACTTCGCACACATACTTGTAGAAGTAAAAAAAGCAAATAGAAACAAGCAAGTTACCATTTCACAATCTTACTGAGACATCTAAGAAATGAACCCTAATAACAGGAACTAAAAGCATCCGAGAGCATGGAAAATGGGGACAAAGTTGGGCTCATTTTGCATAATCAGAGGTTGAAGCAGGGCTCTCCTATTTGTGAGAGAAGACAATAAAAACTGAAGCAATGCACATGGAAAAGATCAGAGGCAATCACACAAAAGTGACTTCAGTCACGCGAAGTCACCTGCTGGTTCAGGATGGGTTACTGAGATTTCCCCCAATATTCTTGGAGAGTAAGAACCCAAAGCTTCCAGTGTAAAACCTCCTTTTAAAGGAGATGCAAGGGGCAAGGTAGAGACAAACAGAAAAACACCAGGTAGAGAAGAATGTACCAAAGGACAAAACAAAGCAACACTCTTGATAAAAATGAAATTACAAACTATACTTTCAAAGGTATTTCAAAAGACTTCAAAATGAGAATACCTCAGACTCTTAAAGAGACTTTTTAAAAAGAGACATAATGTCCATAAAAAAAGAAGAGAATGATAAAAATAAAACAGGCAGCTATGAGTCAAGAAAAGATGCATGCTCACAAAACTACAAATGTAAAACAACCTCTGAAGGAAACTCTAAGATCATAAGGTAATTTTTTCCCCCAGAATTAAAACAGTTACTACACTAACAAAACATTTTTACAGAGCACATACAACAATGTACTTTTGATGAGAAAGGAAAGCTTAACCAAAAATCTATTCAATAACTAAAGAGATTTCTATGGTATAGATTCTTTCAAGAGGTTTTTCTCAAAAGGTAGAACACCATGGGGCACACCCACCTTGCTTCAATGGCATTTTCTGAGGAATAAAGAACAAAAAGCAAAGAAAGGCATTTTGCAAATTCATTTTGGCAATTTGAAATCCCTAAATAAATAAAAATAGAGCCAATGTTTTGGCACAGTTAGTATTCCTTGAGCCCTCCAGGAAGAAGAATGCCAAAATGAACGCTCATAATGGCTATTCACTGCAACTAAATAATGCTGGGTGTACAGCACAGGGTCTTGCTTTTGAAAATAGCTGATTCACATTAGCTTACAAAAAGAGAGTTCAATCCCCTAGGATATTTGTAGAACACTAATGATACAATATTATGAAACCAACACTTTGACAAACTAACCCCGTGTGTGAGAAAAAAGAACACACTCTCACTTTTATCAGCTAAAAAAAACCCTTAAAAGTTAAAATTAAATGTTAAAAGTTCTTATTGTTGTTCATTTGCTCACTTGTGTCTGACTCTTCTGTGACCCCATGCCAGGCTTCCCTATCCTTCACTATCTCCCAGAGTTTGCTCAAACTCATGTCCATTGAGTCCATGATGACATCCAACCATCTCATCCTCTGTCGCCCCCTTCTTCTGCCCTCAATCTTTCCCAGCAACAGGGTCTTTTCCAGTGAGTGAGCTCACTGGAAAAGTTTTTATTAAAACATACATTTCCCAGAACGTATTTTTATTACCTACCCAATGGTTTATAGACTTCATTAAGGAAATTAATTTCTAATACATTCCCATATGTTTGATCAGTTTTCCCACAGTTGCCTCAGATATTGGTATAACCCAAACACTTGAAAGAGAATTCTTAAGATGAATGCTTTAAAACTAAGCAGGTGTCATCAGCAACTCTGATCTGAGGTTAAATGCCTTCTGGTATAAACAAACAGTTTCAGAGTCCTTCCCTGATTAGCTTTTAATATTAAAAGTTTGTGGTCTTAGCGGTCTTCCAACTAAATGCTACCTATCAAAGAAACATTTTAGATCTAAGGATGCATATCAATTAAAAAGATAAAAAAAAGATATTTCATGCAACAGTAACCAAAATAACACAAGAGCAGCTGTATTAATTTCAGACAAAATGGACTTTTAGGTGAAAAACTGTTACAAGTGACAAAGAAGTATGTCATATAATGATAAAAGGGTCAATTCACCAAGAAGATATAAAAAGTGTATTTCTGCACCAAACTTCAGAGCTCCTAAATTAATGAGACAGATGTTGAAAGAACTGAAGGGAGAAATACACAACAACATAGTGAATAATGTTCTTTCAATAATGCACAGAACAACCAGTCAGAATAAGAAAATACAGAAACTGAACACTATAGACCAATCAAACCTAACAGATATATATAGAATACTCCATCCACAAACAGCAGAATACATTTTCTCAATTATACATGAAACATTCTTCAGGACACAACACGTCTAGCCATAAAACTAGTCTGAATAAATTCAAGAAGACTGAAATAATACACAGTACCTTTTCCAATCACAACGTAACGAAACTAGAAATAAATAGCCTAAGATAAAACTGGAAATTTTATAATATATGGAAATTAAACACTACACTCTTAAAGAGCAAGAAGTCATAAAGGAAATCAGAAAATACCTTGACACAAATGAAAATGCAAAATACCAAAAAATTTATGGATGCAGTTAAAGAAGTACTAAGAAGGAAGTTTAAGCTATAAATGGCATGCCTTCAAAAAAGGCAAGATCTCAAGTAACAATCTAACTTGTACCTCAAGGAACTAAAAGAAAAACTAAAACCTTAAGCTGAAAATAACAAAAATTGGAGCACAGATAAATGAAATGGTCAACAAGGAAAAAAATCATGAAACTAAAAGTGATTTTTTTAGAAAACTGACAAAATTGATAACCCCTTAGCTAGACTAAGAAAAAAAAATAGACTCAAATAATAAAATCAAAAATGCAAAAGGGAATATTACAACCAATGCACAAAATAAGGATCATAAGAGACCATTATGAACAACTGCACAGCAACAAACAGGACACACATTAATCCCTAGAAAGATACAACCTACTAAGACTGAACAATGAAAAAATACACAATCTGAAATGTATAACTAGCAAGGAGATTGAGTCAGTAATCAAAAACTTGCCAACACAGAAAAGCCAAGGACCAAATCGCTTCAATCACCCTCAAAAATGTTAGCATACAGAATTCACAACACATTAAAAGACGTATACACCATGATCACATGGGGATTAACCATGGAGTGCAAGGATGATTCAACTCGTAAAAATCAATCAATACTTCACATTGACAGAATGAAGAAAACCACTGATCATCTTTACTGATACAGAAAAGGCACCTGAATATTCAATACCCTTGCATGATAAAAGCACTCAACAAATAAGGAACAGAAGGAAACTAATCAATATAATGGGGCTTCCCAAAGGTGGCTTAGTAGGTAAAGAATCTGCCTGCAATGCAGGAGACACAAGTTCAATCCCTGTATTGGTAAGATCCCCTGGAAGAGGGCATGAAATCCACTCCAGTATTCTTGCCTGGAGACTCCCATGGACAGAGGAGCCTGGCGGGATACAGTCCACAGGGTTGCAAACAGTCAAACATGACTTAGGCCACTTATGAGGACCCACAACTAACTCATATCATATTCAGTGGTGTAAAACTGAAAGTTTTTCCTCTAAGACCAGGGACAATGCGAGAATGCCTACTCTTGCCATTTCTAATTAACACAGTACTGGGAGTATCAGCCAGAGCAAAGAGATCTCAAGAATAAATTCTCACATATATATGGTCAAATAATTCTCAATAGAAGTATCAAGTTCATTCAATGGGAAAAGGATAGTCTTTTCAAACAAATATAAAATATAAAATTAAAAGGGAAATAAACTTTCCCACAGAAAAGGACAGAAAAGAAACTTCCACTTCTCAACCTTGGCACTGAGTGGAAGGAGTTAAAAAGAACTTCCCTGAGAATTTCAACCGTAACCAGTACTGATTCAGGTTTTCAGTCTGAATTCATGCTGCAGTATTGTCCAAAACCGGTGAAGGCAATGGCAACTCACTCCAGTACTCTTGCCTGGAAAATCCCATGGACAGAGGAGCCTGATAGGCTGCAGTCCATGGGGTCGCTAAGAGTTGGGGAAGACTGAGTGACTTCACTTTCACTTTTCAACAAACGCTGCTGGAAAAACTGGCTGTTCACACATTCAAAAGAATGAAGTTACACACTCACCTAACATCATATAAAAAAGTCAACTCTGAACGGATCAAAGACTTAAATACCAAAAACTATAAAACTTAGAAGAAAACTCAGAGCAAAAGTTGCACAATAGTAGATTTGGCAATGATTTCTTGGATGTGATACCAAAGGCACAAGCAACAACAGAAAACAACAGACAAACTGGACTTCATGAAAATTGTAAAATTCTGTATATCAGAAGACACCACCAACAGAGTAAAATGGCAAACCACAAAATGGGGGGAAATATTTGCAGATCACATATCTGATATGGGATTAATAGCCATAATATATAAGGAACTCTTAAAACTCAAAACAGAATAGGCAATGGCAACCCACTCTAGTACTCTTGCCTGGAAAAATTCCATGGACGGAGGAGCCTGGTGGGCTGCAGTCCATGGGGTCGCAAAGAGTCGGACACAACTGAAGCGACTTAGCAGTAGCAGCAGTAAAACTCAAAAACAAAACAAAAAACCACCCAATTAACCTATTATCAAATAGGCAAAGAACTTGCAGAGCCATTTCTCCAAACATATATATAAATAGCCACTAAGTACAGGGAAAGATGTTCAACATCACTAATCAAAACAGTAAGACATCACCTCATACTCATCAGGATAGTGAAAGTGAAAGTCACTCAGTCATGTCCAACTCTTTGGGACCCCATGGACTGTATCCATGGAATTCTCCAGATCAGAATACTGGAATGGATAGCCTTTCCGTTCTCCAGGGGATCTTCCCTATCCAGGAATTGAACCCAGGTCTCCCGATTGCAGGCAGATTCTTTACCAGCTGAGCCACAAGGGAAGCCCAAGAATACTGAAGTGGGTAGCCAATCCCTTCTCCAGCGGATCTTCCTGACCCAGGAATCGAACCAGGGTCTCTTGCATTGCAGGCAGGTTCTTTACCAACTGAGCTATGAGGGAAGCCCACTCATCAGGATGGCTACTATCAAAAAAAAGAAAAAAAGAGAGAGAGAGAAAAAAAAAACACAAATGTTGGCAAAGATGTGGAGAAACTGGGACCCTTGTGTAGTGTTGGTGAAACTATAAAATGGTAAAACTACTATGGAAAACAGTAGGGAGGTTCCTCAGAAAACTAAAAATAGAACTACCACCATGTTCTAGCAATCCCACTTCTGCGTATATATCCAAAAGAACTGAAGGCAAGGTCTAGAGATATTTGCAAATCTATGTTCACAGCGGCACTACTCACAACAGCCAATAGGCAGAAACAATCCAAGTGTCTTATCAGCTGATAAGGGATAAACAAAATGTACACACATACAATGGAATGTTATTCAGACTTAAAAGGAAGGTAGTCGGGTCACTACTACAACATGGATGAATCTTGAGGATGAAAGTGAAAATAAGTCACAAAGGACAGATACTGTATGGTTCCACTTAAAAGAGGTATCTAGAGTAATCAAATTCATAGAAACACAAAGAAGAAACGTGGTTGCTAGGAACTGAGATGAGGGAAATGGGGAGTCGTTTATGGTGCAGAGTTTCAGTTTTGCAAAATGAAAAGAGTTCTGGACACTGGTTGTACAACAGGGTTAATGTATTTAACATTATCAAACTATACACTTAAAATTGTTAAGATGGTTAAGATATTATGTGTATTTTATCACAATTAAAATTCTTTTTAAAAATTCTCAATTCCCAGATAAACCTAAACAGAAAATTTCTTTTACAAGAAATACTAAGGGCAATGCTTCAGAATGATACTAGAGAATAACTGAAATTTACACAAAATAACAGAGAATTAATTAAAGCAATTACACAGCTACTGTGAAAGAGAGTTTAACTGCGTATTTCTTCTCCTTGCTTCCCTTTGACGATCTGAAAAGCCTTCACTGGCAGGATGTGCAGCAAGGAAGACCGGGCGGAAAGGGGTAAGGCAGGCTGTCACTGCCACCATCAACACGGGCAGCCTAGTTTGCCACCGAATGGAAAACAGCAGGTCTGGAGGAGCAGTTGTCTGATGAGAAGGCATGCACTGCAGCAAAATTCATCCTTCACACCCCTCCTGGAGAGCTTAACGAGCTGTTTAATGATGCTCTGTTACTGCTTAACAATGGCACTCTTCTGAGGGAAGGGGCAATCCATGCATACAGTTTACCTCAGTAAAAACTGAAGGTTATGAAAATCAGGTATTGAAAACAGAACATGGTAACTTGGGAAACGGCAAGTTTTTGGAACCAAAAAACCTGATCACTTAAAAAAGGACACAACTGCTCTTTCCGCCATCTTTCCGTGCCGCCATAATGGTGGGCATGAATGTCCTGGCTGATGCTTTCAAGAGTATCAACAATGCCGAGAAGAGAGGCAAATGCCAGGTCCTTACTAGGCCGTGCCCCAAAGTCATTGTCAGGTTTCTGACAGTGATGATGAAGCATGGTTACATTGGTGAATTTGAAATCACTGATGATCACAGGGCTGGGAAAATTGTTGTGAACCTCACAGGCAAGCTAAGTAAGTGTGGAGTTATCAGCCCCAGATTTGATGTACAACTCAAAGATCTAGAAAAATGGCAGAATAACCTGTTCCCATCCCGTCAGTTTAGTTTCACTGTACTGACAACCTCAGCTGGCATCATGGAGCATGAAGAAGCAAGACGAAAACATACAGGAAGGAAAATCCTTGGATTCTTTTTCTAAGGATGTTATACATACAAATAAAATGCCTCAGAGGGGGGGAAAAAAAAAAAGGACACACTGATGCAACACTGAATGAAGCAGAAAATGCCACTGAGCCATGGCAAACTTCAGTAAGAACTGCTCTCTGCTGCTGCTACTAAGTCCCTCCAGTGTGTCTGACTCTGTGTCAGTACTGTATATGGTTAAAAAAAAAATAGACGGACAGCAAAGAGTTACTGCAAGCATAGAAAGCCATTAATTTCAAGCAAAAGACTTTTGGAATGGTCACTGGAGGTCAGAGTGGACGTTTACAATCATTCCTTCAACTACTCAGGTGCCTGGCATCTTGAATTCAGGTTCATTATTATGAAAATGGTAAGGTTCAGCTATGAGTCATAAAGATATACAAGATTCCCTAACAGTGTCTAATGAGGTGCAAACAGCAAATGAATTTATAAAGATTGAAGAGGCTGAAAAGAATGAATATCAAACTGTCATCAGTGAAAATTATCAGACAATGTCATACATAACTTTCATCAACAGTTCCCAATTACTCACACTAAGATTGATTGGAACAAGATCCTTAACTACAAGATCGGCAAAGAAACGCAGAATGCATTAAGATAAACACTGCAAGACCATATCATTTTAGGGTCTTTGTGTTTTAAAAAATATTCATTACAAAAGTATTCAAAACTGTCAAGCTCACCACCTAGTCAGATGGACAGTTGCCATTTAAAATCACTGTAATTAATTAGTTTGATTAAAGCACAAAGTTTAGTAATCAACCATTATTTTCTATTTCTCTTGTTCGAAGAGGACTGAAAATCAGTTTAGTTTAAATGTCTTTTACTTTCTGTTATGCCTTTCTTTCTTATAACGAAAAGATGATTTCTCTAATGTCAAACATTTTTCAAGTGTTTCAAAATTTTTTTACTTACCATAACCCTAAAATTGCTGTCTTTGGTTTATAAAGTGGATAACTTTTGATATTTGCCCAGTTCAATTTAATGAAGTCAGTAATGGACACTACAGTTTAAGGAGGCTGAGGTACTTAGCCATATACGCTAAAGAAATTGTCTACATTTTTCCCCTCATCTCTTTCTCTTATGTAAGATTGAGATTAGAGGGAAAACATTTTCTTTATCAATTGTGTTTAAACCTTTCAAGAAGGTTATTTAGCCAGCTTAGCATTAAACTTTTTTGAAACAAGGCCAATGTCTAATGCTGTCTTGACATTCTGAATTAAATGAAAATACTTGTTTCAGAAATGCATTTAATGCTTTTTTCCCTCATGACAGTTATGCAAATTAGCTTTGGATTACAAGCTATGTCCCCCAATTTATATTTATCATAAAGCCACAGCTGTATTGTAACAAGGCAAAATGCAGCATATATAATCCTGAACTCATGACCATGACTCAGTTTACTTTTCTCTTGTACAGAGAAGTACTAAAATTCAGTGTCTCCTCTGGTGAGCCAATGACTGGGAATTCACCTCACAATGCAGGGGACACAGGTTCAATCCCTGGTCCGGGAACTAGGGTCCCATGCACCACAGAGCAACTGCAACTATGCCCGCGTGCCGCAACTACTGAGCCTGTGCACCACAGTTACAGTCTGTGTGTTGCCACGAAGACCCTGCGTGCCACAGCTGGCCTGACAGCAAAAGGAAGGAAGGAAGGAAGGAAGGAAGGAAAGGGGAAGAAGTGAAGTGAAGTGAAGTCACTCAGTCGTGTCCGACTCTTTCTGATCCCATGGACTGTAGCCTAGTAGGCTCTTCCCTCCATGGGATTCTCCAGGCAAGAGTACTGGAGTGGGTTGCCATTTCCTTCTCCAGGGGATCTTCCTGACCCAGGAATCGAACCTGGGTCTCCTGCATTCCAGGCAGACGCTTTAACCTCTAAGCCACCAGGGACGCGGGAAGAAGAAAAGCACTAAAATCCAATGCGACAATAAAGTGAAATTTTTCCTATTTCCAAAAAAACACAATTGTTTGAAACAATATATATCTAACTGCACTGTTGGGCACATAAACATACAGAAATGTATTTGACAATGACAGCACAAAGGAAATCAACAGGTACTGATCTGTGCTAAAATAAGGAAATAACACCAGATGATAACTCAAAAGGAAGAAATGAGTACAAAAAAAGAAGACAGAAGAAATTTCATATAACTAACTACAAAACATCTGCTTGTTATTCTCCCTTCTCCAGATTCTTCAAAAAACCGATTACAGAAAGTATTAACTCTTACAATACATCACTTGGTATGTAACATATATCTGTAACATATGCAGACATATGTTTAACAGTAGTAACATTAAAGGGGCAGGGTAGGGAATGGGGTTATACTGGCACAAACCTTCTATATTTCACTGGAATTTAGTCCTAATGAATCTCAAGCAGATTCTGGTAAATTAACAGTGTATACTGTAAGCCCCAGAAAATACCTCAGTAATTATAACTTTAAAAGTCATTTGAATTAAATCAACACGAGAAAAATATCTACTTAAAACCAAAAATGGCAATATAAGAAGGTCTAAAAGAATAAAAAGACACGAGATATATAGAAAATAAGAAATTAAACAGTAGATATAAATCAAAACATATCAATAGCATTTAATATGAGTGAATTAAACAATCCAATCAAAGATATATAGTTGTGTTAGACTACATGAAAAACAAGATTCAACTATATGCTCTCTACAGAAGACACACTTTAGGCTGAAAATACAAACAGGTTGAAAGTAAAAGGATGAAAAGCAGATTTATAATCATAAAACATGTAGAATGGCTACTGTAATATAAAAATGTATTAAAATAAAAAAGGTTACTAAAAATAAAGAGGAACATTTCAGAATGATAAAAGGGTCAATCCACCGAGAATAATCTAATAATTCAAAATATATATTCACTTCGCATCAGAGCTCCAAAATATCTTAAGGAAAAACTACCAGAACTGAAGGAAAAAAGAGACAATCCAACAATAATTAGAATTCAATATTCCAGTTGCCCAAAGTAGTGGATGGATATTTTTTGGTGATACTTGAACATTTAAAAAAACAAACAACAACAACAAAACAAAAGCAAAGTCAATGGGTTTCCTACATACCGGCAATGAACAATTAGAATTTAAAATTAAAAACACAATACCATTGGGACTTCCCTGGCAGTCTAGTGGGTAAGACTCTGTACGCTTCCACTGCAGGAAGTGTGGGTTTGGTATGTGGTCAGGAACTAAGATCCCACATGATGCACAGGGGGGAAAAAAACCCATTTCCATTAACACCCAAAAAATGAAATAGGTATAAATCTAAACAAATATGCACATAATCTATATGAAGGCAACTATAAAACTCTGGTGAAAGAAATCAAAACAGAACTAATTAAACGGACAGACAGTTCATCTTCACTGTTAGCAAGACTCAATACTGTCAACATGTCAGTTCTTCCCAACTTGATGTATATATTCAATACAATTCCAATGAAATCCAAGCAAGTTATTTTGTGGATATCGATAAACTGGTTCTAAAGTTTATATATATGGTGGAGAGTCAAGGTGGCAGTGAGGGAAGGCATGCAGTCTATGTCTGCCCACCCCTAGGATATTCACCAGGCAATGGTGGGGGGGTTCCTGTGGACAGGCTAAAGGGAGGAGCCCCGGATGAGCCCAGGTACCAGGTAGGGCCAAGCAGGGGAAAGCGCAGGCCTAGAGACCAGTGACTAAGGGGCTGCTGGGGGAGGGGGAGCAGTTTTGGAACCAGAAGTGGTTTGGGTGCTCAGGGCAGTCTGGGCGCCTTTCGGTGCTAGAAGCCGCATGCCTGCTTGCCTGGGAGGGGTGGGGATCACACTGGGAAAAGCCCCTGGGGTGCCCCTTTCACTTTCCAGAGACTGAGGGGCTGCGGGGGGAGGGGTCGCAGTTTGGGCATCAGAGGCAGTTTGGGCACCAGGGACAGTTTGGATGCCTTTGGGTGCTGGGAGTGGCATACCTGCTCTACCAGAAAGGGGAGGGACCTCTGAGGGGATAAGAAGTCCCACTGTGGAAGGCCCTGGGGTTCCCTCTTCACTTGGACCCAAGGGCCTCTGGGACCCTCTCAACCCTCCTGCGGAGCTCTTTGCCTTCCAGGGTACCTTTTGCTCTTCAGGGACTCATCCACCTGGATGGGCCCTGTAGATGTGAAACAGGGGAGGGAGACTCTTGCATGGAGAGAAGACCACCCAGCCTGGGGAGGCACCTGCAGGGTTCCAGTAGCAGGAACTGCCTAGTGTCCCCCTTCCCACTCACTCTTAGAGAGTCTCCTAAGACCACCACCTCCGGGCCCCCCTCCAGCCCCTCTCCTCCCTCCAGGGCTTATTCCTCCTTCCAGGCCAAGTCCTCGGCCATCCGGGTGGCCCCTCACCCTTCAGGGTTCCCTTCTATCCTCCAGTTTCCTCTCCCCTCCAAGGTCCTTGTTTGCCTTTGTGGGCCCTCATCCCCCAACCAGGGGCTCTGCCTGCCCTCTGGACTGGGCCCTTCACCGTCTGGGACCCCTTTCTCCACCCTCGGGCTCCCTCCTCCTTCCAGGGGCCCCCTCTATGCTTCAGGACCCCTCTCCCTCCAGGGTCACCTCCAAGGGCACCCACTGCCCATGTAGGTCCTGCAAATGCAGAAGGGAAGGAAGACAAAGCAGAGCCAGCAGGGAAGGAGAGGGAAATCCAACTGGTGTTCCCCTACCCACTCGGCCCCAGGGAGCCTCCTGGAGACCCAGGTTTATCCTCCCCACCCTGAAGCCAGAAGCACTGCAGAAATTTGGGTGGAGCCCAGGCCACCTGCCAACGCCCTACACACAGGCACTGCAGAGGCTTTCTCAGTTTGGGTAGAGGCCCCTCTCTAGGGTCTTTTCTGGAGGCTTAGGTCCTGAATCAGGACCCCACCCCCCGGCTAAATCCCACCTCCACCCAAACACCACCACATAAGTCATCCCCCACCTAAACACAGCCCTTCACATTCAAGGTTTTTTCTGTTTTTGAGGTTGTTTTTTTTTTTTTCAATACTTTTTTTTTACTGTTTACCAGCAGAGTTCAGTTTTACCCTCCAGTGGTTGTTTCATACATATTCTTATTTTTTCTATTATTTGTTAGTTTTCTAAATTTATTTCATTATTGTTTAATCGTCAATATTTTTCTGCCCCCTCTTGTTTTTTCTTATTTTTTATTTTTATAGATATAATTTTTTTTCTTCTCTCACTTTGCTACTGGATTCCAGTTTCACCCTCTTGAGGTTATTTTCTATTCTTTTTATTGTTCTGCCTTTTTTTTTTTTCCTTTTTCTTCCTTTTCTATATTTTTCTTTTCCACAGCCATGGCTTGTGGAATCCCAGTTCAGGACTGAGCCCCAGGAGGCAGGAGTGCTGAATCCAAATGGCTAGAGTAACAGAGAAGACTTCAGGTGCCAGGGAATATTAATCAGAGTGAGGTTTCCCAAAGGTCCACATCTCAAAACAAAGGCCCAGCTCTACCCAACTACCTGAACACTCCACTGCTGGAAACTAAGGCTACACAACTTGTGAGTCAGGAAGGTAGACCCAATCATCAAAAAAAAAAAAAAAGAAGAAGAAGAAAGAAATGACAAAAAAAAAATGTTACAGATGAAGGAGGAAGTTAAAAACTACAAGACCAAATTAATGAAGAGGAAACAGGCAACCTATGTGAAAAAGAATTTCTATGACAGTAAAGAAGTTTCAAAATATCAAAAATAGAAAAAACACAAGAATCATTTAACACATTTACTAAAGACGTAGAAGAAATAAAAATAAACAGAGACGAACAACACAATCACTGAAATTAAAAATAATCTAAAAGGAATCAACAGAACTGAGGCAGAAGAATGGATAAGTGAGCTGGAAGACAGAATGACAGAAATAACTGCTGAGGAACAGAAAAAAGAAATAAAAGAATTGAGGACAGTCTCAGAGACCTCTGGGACAATAATAAATGCACCAAAATTCAAATTATTAGTGTTCCAGAAGAAGAGAAACAAAGGGTATGAGAAAATCTGTGAGATTATAGTGGAAAACTTCCCTACTATAGGAAAGGAAATAAGCACCCAAGTCCAGGAAGCCCAGACAGTCCCACACAGGACAAACCCAAAGAGAAATACAACAACACACATATTAATCACACTAAAAAAAATTAAACACAAAGGAAAAATACTAAAAGCAGCAAGGGAAAAGCAAAAAATAACATACTAAGCAATCCCCATAAGGTTAACAGCTGATTTTTCAGCAGAAACTCTGCAGGCCAGAGAGAGTGGCAGGATAATTTAAAGTGATGAAGGATAAAAACTTACAACCAAGAGTACTCTACCCAGCAAGGATCTCATTCAGATTTGAAGAAGAAATCAAAAGCTTTCAGACAAGCAAAAGTTCAGTGAATTCAGCACCACCAAACCAGCTTTACAACAAATGCTAAAGGAACTTCTCTAGTAGGAAACACAAGAGAATAAACAGACTCATAAAAATAAATCCTAAACAATTAAGAAAATGGCATTAGGAACATATATATAACTACCTTAAATGTAAATGGATTAAATGCTACAATCAAGACAGAAACTGGCTGAATGGATACAGAAACAAGACCTGTGTATATGCTGCCTACAGGAGAGCCACTTCAGACCTAAGGACACATACAGACTGAAAGTTGAGGGATGGAAAAAGATATTCCATGCAAGTGGGAATCAAAAGAGAGTGGGAGCAGCAATACTTATATCAGACAAAATAGACATTAAAATAAAAACTGTTACAAAAAATAAGGAAGGACACGACACAATGAAAAAGGGACCAATTCAAGAAGATATAACAATTATACATACTACTTCACCCAACATAGAAGCACCTCAATACGTAATACAAATACTAATGACCACAAAAGGGGAAACTGACAGTAATATAGTAATAGAAGGGGACTTTAACACTCCAATTACACCAATGGACAGATCATCCAGATAGAAAATTTATAAGGAAACACAAGCCTTAAATCACATACTAGCCCAAATGGAGCTAACTGATATCTTCAGGACATTCCATCCCGAAACAGCAGAATACACTTTTTTCTCAACTGAACCTGGAACATTCTCCAGGATGGATTACATCCTGGGTCACAAATCAAGCATTGGAAAATTTAAGAAAACTAAAATTGTATCAAGCATATTTTCTGACCACAATGCTATGCAACTTGATAGGAAAAGGAAGAAAACTGTAAAAGTCACAAACACATGGAGGCGAAACAACACACTTCTAAATAACCAACAAGTCACTGAAGACATCAAAAAGGTTATTTTATAAATACCTAGAAACAAAAAGACAATGAAAACACAATGACCCAAAACCTGTGGGATGCAGCAAAATCAGTTCTAAGAGGAAAGTTTATCTCAAAAAACAACACCAACCAAAAAATCAACAACCTGACTTTACACCTAAAGCAACTAGAAAAAGAACAAAAAACCCTGAAGTTAGCAGAAGGAAAGAAATTAGAAAGATCGGAGCAGAAATAAATGAAAAAGAAATGAAAGAAACAATAGCAAAGATCAATAAAACTAAAAGTTAGTTCTTTGAGAAGATAAACAAAATTGACAAACCACTAGCCAGACTCATCGAGGAAAAAAATGGAGAGGACTCAAATCAATAAAATTAGAAATGAAAAAGAACTTACAAGAGACAACACAAAAATACAAAGGATCTTAAGAGTCAAAAACAAGCAACTATATGCCAATAAAATGGACAACCTGGAAGAAATGGGCAAGTTCTTAGAAAAACCCTCCAAAACTGAACCAGGAAGAAACAGAAATCATGAATGGACCAATTACAAGCACTGAAATCAAAACTATGATCAAAAATCTTGAACAAACAAAAGCCCAGGGCCAGATGGCTTCACAGGTGAATCCCACATAAAGTTTAGAGAAGAATTAACACCTATCCTGCTAAAACTATTCCAGAAAATTGCAGAGGAAGGAAAAACCCCAAACTCATTTCAGGAGGTCACCATCACCAAAACCAAAGACACCACAAAAAAGAAAATTCCAGGCCAATATCAAAATCCTCAACAAAATTTTAGCAAAAAGAAGGCAATAACATATTAAAAGGATCATACATCATGACCAAGTGGGATTTATCCCAAGGATGCATGGATTTTATGCAAAAAAATCAATGTGATACACAGTATCAAAAAACTTAAAGATAAAAACCATATGATCATCTCAATAGATGCAAAGAAAGCTGACAAAATTCAACACTCATTTAGGATAAAAACTCTCCAGAAAGTAAGCATAGAAGGAACCTACATCAACATAATAAAGGCCATACATGAAAATCCAAAGCAAATATTCTCAATGGTGAAAACTGAAAGCACTTCCTCTAAGACTAGGAACAAGAGAATGGTGCCCACTCTCATCACTATTGTCCAACATAGTGTTGGAAGTCCTAGCCACAGCAATCAGAGAAGAAAAAGAAACAAAAGAAATCCAAACTGAAAACAAAGATAAAACTTTCGCTGTCTGCAAATAACATGATACTATACACAGAAAAATCTAAAGATTCTGCCAGAAAATTACCAGAGTTAATCAATGTGTAAAGTCGCAGGATATAAAATTAATACACACAAATCCTTTGCATTCTTGTACACTAACAATGAAAAATCAGAAAAAGGTTAAGGAAACAATCCCATTCACCACTGCAGCAAAAAGGATAAAATACCTAGGAATAAACCTACCTAAAGAAAAAAGACCCTAAGCAGAAAACTACAGGACACCAATGAAAGAAATCAAAGATGCCACAAATAGATGGAGAGATATTCCATGTTCTTGAATTGGAGAAATCAATACTGTGAAAATGACCATACTACCCAAGTGAAGTGAAGTCGCTCAGTCGTGTCCAACTCTTTGTGACCCCATGGACTGTAGACTATCAGGCTCCTCCGTCCACGGGATTTTCCAGGCAAGAGTGCTGGAGTGGATTGCCATTTCCTTCTCCAGGGGATCTTCCCGACCCAGGAATCGAACCCGGGTCCCCCCCGCATTGCAGGCAGACATTTTACCATCTGAGCCACCAGGGAAGCCCACATATGTACAAATCTACAAATTCAACGCAATCCCTACCAAATTACCAATGGTATTTTTCTACAGAACTAGAAAAAAAATTTTATGATTTGCATGGAAACACAAAAGACTTTGAATAGCCAAAGCAATCTTAACAAAGTAAAACAGAGCTGGAGGAATCAACCTTCCTGACTTCAGACTATACTACAAAGCTAGTCATCAAGAGTATGGTACAAGCACAAAAACAAATGCAGATCAATGGAACAAGACAGAAAGCCCAGAGACAAATTTACACCCTATGGGTACCTTATCTTTGACAAAGGAGGCAAGAATATACAATGGAGAAAAGACAGCCTCTTCAGCAAGTAGTTCTGGGAAAACTGGACAGCTACATGCTAAAGAATGATACCAGAAGACTTCCTAACATCATACTCAAAAATAAAGTCATACTGGATTGGACTTAAATGTAAGGTCAGAAAGTATAAAGCTCCTAGGGGAAAACATAGGCAGAATATTCCTTGACATAAACCACAAGATCCTCTATGACCCACCTCCTAGAGTAATGGAAATTTAAAAAAAACAAATGAGACCTAATTAAATTTAAAAGCTTTTGTACAACACAGGAAACAATAAATAAGATTAAAAGACAACCCTCAAAATAGGAGAAAATTGCAAATGAAACAACTGGCAAAGGATTAATCTAGAATATATAAGCAGCTTGTACAGCTCAATATTAGGAAAACAAACAGCACAATCAAAAAATGGGTATAGATATTTCTCCAAAGAAGACATATGGATGGCCAATAAACAGATGAAAAGATGCTCAATGTCACTAATTATTAGAGAAATGCAAATCAAAGCTTCAATGAGGTATCACCTCACGCCAGTCAGAATGGCCATCATCAAAAAATTTACAAAATGTTGGAGAGGATGTAGAGAAAAGGGAACCTACACTGTTGGTGGGAATACAAACTGATACAGCCATTATGGAGAACAGGATAAAGATTACTTCAAATACTAGGAATAAATCCTCATATGACCCAGCAATCCCACTACTGGGCCCTGAGAAAACCATACTCAAAACTCAAGACATACATACCCCAACGTTCACTGCAGCACTGCTTACAAGAGCCAGGACATGGAAGCAACCTGGATGCCCATCAGCAGAGGAATCAGCAAAAAAGATGTGGCTCATACATACACCACAGAATATTACTCAGTCATCAAGAAGAATGAAATTGAGTCAGTTCTCACGAGATGGATGAAGCTAGAGCCTGTTATTATATACAGTGCAGTAGGTCAGAAAGAAAAAAACAATATAGTAATTAACGCATATATACAGAATCAAGAAAAATTATATTGATGAAGCTATTTGCAGGGAAGGAATGAAGACAAAGATGTAGAGAATGGACTTATGGACACCGTGGGGGAGGGAGAGAGTGGAACAAATGCAGAACGCAGCGTCAATATATATACATTGTCCAGTGCAAGCTGGCTAAGCGCTGAGAAGTTGTTGTGCGGCACAGGGAGCCCAGTCTAGTGCTCTGTGATGACGAGGAGGGATAGGATGAGTGGTGGGGAGAGACGCTAGGGAGGGAGGGGATGTACGTATAATTATGGCTGATTTGCATTATTGTACAGCAGAAACCAACACACCAATGGGAAAAAAAAAAAAAAGTAATTTAAACTTAAAAAATAGAGTGTATATGGAGAGTCAAAAGATCCAAGAAAGCCAAAACAACAACACAGACACTATCTGACTTAAAGACTTAGTATAAACCTACAGCAATCAAGATAATGTGGCGCTGGTAAAAGGCCAGACAAACAGATCACTGTAACACAGCAAAGTCCAGAAACAGACCGAAATAAAGACCACTGATCCTTGACAAAGGGACAAAGGCAACATAATGGAGCAAAGACAGTCTTTTCAACAAACGATGCTGCAATAACTGGACATACACACACAAAAAGCGAATTGAGACAGATCTTACACCTTTCACAAAATTTAACTCAAAATGAATCACAGATGTAAACACAGAATATAAAACTGTAAAAACTGTAAAACACCTAGAAGATAATATAGGAGAAAACCTAGATGACCTTGGCTATGGTGATCACCTTTTAGGTACAACACCAAAAGCACAACCCTTGAAAGAAATAATTGATAAGCTGGACTCATCAACATTAAAAACTTTTGTTCCATGAAAGACAATGTCAAGAGAATGAGAAGACAAGCCACGGACTAGGAGAAGGTATTTCTAAAAGACGTAACCCGATAAGGACTGTTAACCAAGATACACGACTGAGCACACATGCAGCTGGCCATCAGACTGCCTGGTCTGACCCAAATGGACTGAAAAGACGGTGGTCCAAGGGTTAGGATGCCATGCGTTCACTGCCAAGGGCATAGGTTCAATCCCTTGTGGGGGAACTAAGATCCCACAAGCTGTGAAAGTGAAAGTCACTTTGCGACCCCATACAGTCCAAGGAATTCTCCAGGCCAGAATACTGGAGTGGGCAGCTGTTCCCTTCTCCAGGGAATCTTCCCATCACAGGCATCAAACCCAGGTCTCCAGCATTGCAGGCGGATTCTTTGCCAGCTAAGCCACAAGGGAAGCCCAAGAATACTAGAGTGGGTAGCCTATCCCTTCTCCAGCAGGTCTTCCTGACTCAGGAATTGAACCAGGGTCTCCTGCATTGACGGAGAAGGCAATGGCACCCCACTCCAGTGCTCTTGCCTGGAGAATCCCAGGGACGGGGGAGCCTGGTGGGCTGCCGTCTATGGGGTTGCACAGAGTTGGACATGACTGAAGCAACTCAGCAGCAGCAGCAGCAGCAGCTCCTGCATTGAAGGCGGATTCTTTAACAACTGAGCTACTAGGGAAGCCAAGCTATGGAGCACAAACACACAAACAAAACCACAGTCTGCTGAAAAACAACTACAACAAAGCTCTGGTCCAGCATGCAGGGAGTTAGGGAGTCATCACCCCTCAATCCCTACAAAAATAAAAAAACCTAGACAAACTGAAAATCAACAACTCTTCTTATATCCACCAGAGAATTGAAATTAATGGCAAACTACAGTCCCAGACATCCTGAAACGTGAAGTCAAGTGGACCTTAGAAAGCATCACTACGAACAAAGCTAGTGGAGGTGATGGAATTCCAGCTGAAATGGAGCACAAACACACAAACAAAACCACAGTCTGCTGAAAAACAACTACAACAAAGCTCTGGTCCAGCATGCAGGGAGTTAGGGAGTCATCACCCCTCAATCCCTACAAAAATAAAAAAACCTAGACAAACTGAAAATCAACAACTCTTCTTATATCCACCAGAGAATTGAAATTAATGGCAAACTACAGTCCCAGACATCCTGAAACGTGAAGTCAAGTGGACCTTAGAAAGCATCACTACGAACAAAGCTAGTGGAGGTGATGGAATTCCAGCTGAGCTATTTCAAATCCTGAAACATGATGCTGTGAAAATGCTGCCAGCAAATTTGGAAAACTCAGCAGTGGCCACAGGACTGGAAAAGGTCAGTTTTCATTCCAATTCCAAAGAAAGACAATGTCAAAGAATGCTCAAATTACCGCACAATTGCACGCATCTCACATGCTAGTAAAGTAATGCTCAAAATTCTCCAAGCCAGGCTTCAACAATATGTGAACTGTGAACTTCTAGATGTTCAAGCTGGTTTTAGAAAAGGCAGAGGAACCAGAGATCATGGAAAAAGCAAGAGAGTTCCAGAAAAACATCTATTTCTGCTTTGTTGACTATGCCAAAGCCTTTGACTGTGTGGATCACAATAAACTGTGGAAAATTCTGAAAGAGATGGGAATACCAGACCACCTGACCTGCCTCTTGAGAAATCTTTATGCAGGTCAGGAAGCAACAGTTAGAACTGGACATGGAACAACAGACTGGTTCCAAATAGGAAAAGGAGTACGTCAAGGCTGGATATTGTCACCCTGCTCATTTAACTTATATGCAGAGTACATCATGGGAAACACTGGGCTGGAATAAGCACAAGCTGGAATTAAGATTGCAGGGAGAAATATCAATAACCTCAGACATGCAGATGACACCACCCTTATGGCAGAAAGTGAAGAGGAACTAAAAAGCCTCTTGATGAAAAAAGTTGGCTTAAAGCTCAACATTCAGAAAACTAAGATCATGGCATCTGGTCCTTTCACCTCATGGGAAATAGATGGGGAAACAGTGGAAACAATGTCAGACTTTGTTTTTTTGGGCTCCAAAATCACTGCAGATGGTGACTGCAGCCATGAAATTAAAAGACGCTTACTCCTTGGAAGCAAAGTTATGACCAACCTAGATAGC
This sequence comes from Aepyceros melampus, assembly GCA_006408695.1. Taxonomy (NCBI): domain Eukaryota; kingdom Metazoa; phylum Chordata; class Mammalia; order Artiodactyla; family Bovidae; genus Aepyceros; species Aepyceros melampus. The sequence continues at coordinate 673,461 of SJXQ01003981.1, read as the reverse complement.
ATATTGAAAAGCAGAGACATTACTTTGCCAACAAAGGTCTGTCTAGTCAAGGCTATGGTTTTTCCAATGGTCATGCATGGATGTGAGAGTTGGACTGTGAAGAAGGCTGAGCGCCGAAGAATTGCTGCTTTTGAACTGTGGTGTTGAAGAAGACTCTTGAGAGTCCCTTGGACTGCAAGGGACCAGTCTATTCTGAACGAGATCAGCCCTGGGTGTTCTTTGGAAGGAATGATGCTAAAGCATCAAAGTACTCCAGTACTTTGGCCACCTCATGCAAAGAGCTGACTCATTGGAAAAGACCCTGATGCTGGGAGGGATTGGGGGCAGGAGGAGAAGGGGATGACAGAGGATGAGATGGCTGGATGGCATCACCAACTCGATGGGCGTAAGAGTGAACTCCAGGCGTTGGTGATGGACAGGGAGGCCTGGCATGCTGCAATTCATGGGGTCACAAAGAGTCGGAAACGACTGAACGACTGAACTGAACCGACCAGTCCAGCAAATCAGAGACAGACAAACAGATACAGACAACCACAACTAATGGGACAGAGTTTCAGAGCAGACACCACCAAGGACAGGGAAGGAAAGCCTAAATTGTAACTGACAAATTATTAGAGGCTCATGATAGAAAACGTTGAGATTTAAAAACTCCAGGGAAAGTCTTAGAGGGGCTCCCATACTTTTGGAGTTTTACTTCCAGAAACTGCACCAGGTTTCACAGTTAAGATTAGAGAAAAATCTCTTGCTCTGGCAGGAGAAGGAAAAGTAGTCATTTTGAAATAAGCCTAGAGCATTCTGTCCTTAAGACCTGCCCACAAAAGAAACTATTTTACCAGAGACTGGGGTTTTACAGAGACTAAGTGATGTGGGAAAGGGAAATATTCAACTCCAAGCCCCCTCCTAGCTTTCTTATTTCATTTAAGGAGAAAACAATGAGAAACCCTAGTGAAGCTCACAGCCTAGAGAAAGACTTGAGACCTAATAATATGATCACAGAACACTTCCCCTCCACCCATACCTTACCACTACATCCAGGGGGCTCCTGATATAATGGTATATGAATGAAAGAACAGCACATCCAGATCTTATTTAAGAAGTCCTTAGAGAAATCCAAAGAAAACAGGGCGAACTAAAACAAGGTCATCAGAGGAAATTTTAGCTTTTGACACCTACTGCTATAGGAAACAAACACACAATCAGCTCTAACCAGATAAACTTAAGAAATCTCACACTAAAAGGCTATTTACTTCAGTTCCTATCATATCATATTCATTCAGTACATGCCTGGTTTTCCACACACACACACACACACACACACACACACACATTCAGTTCAGTTCAGTCGCTCAGTCATGTCCAACTCTTTGCGACACCATGAATCGCAGCACGCACATTACAAAACATAAAAGACAAAAACAAAAGCAGGTTAAAGAGATAGCAAGGATCAGAATCAGACTCAAATAAGGCAGAGATGTTGGAGGTTCAGTTTGTAAAGATGCAAGAGTTCTGGAGATATGGTGGTAAAGATTATAAAACAATGTGAATGTACTTAATGAAACTTAAAACTGGTTAAAATGAGGAAATTCCCTGGTGGCCAGTGTTCAGGACGCAGTGCTTTCATTGCCAGGGCCCCAAGTTCAATCCCTGGTTGTGGAACTAAGATCCTGAAAACTGCGAGGCTCAGCCAAAATAAATATATTTTTAGAATGCTTAAACTGGTAAATTTTACAGTATATATATTTTATCACAATTTTTAAAAGAAAAAGAAATCAAGGTAGAAAAAAAGAAACAAGCCCCCAAACCATGAAAAGACATGGAAGAACCTTAAATGCATATTCCTAAGTGAAAGAAGCCATTCTAAAAGGCTACATACTGTATGACTCAAACTACATGACTTTCTGGAAAATGCTAAAGAGAAAGACAATAAAAACAGCAGCAGCTGCCAGGGTTTCAGAGGAAGGAGCGAAGGGACAAATAAGCAGAACACAGGGATTTTTTTTTTTTTAGGCAGTGAAACTATTCTGTGTGATACTGTAATAGTGGATATATGTCATTATACATTTGTCAAATCCAAAGAATGTACAAAAAAGTGGACTCTAATAAAAACATGCACTTATAATTAATAACAATGTATCAACATTGGCTTACCAATTGTAACAAATATGCCAGCCTAATACAAGATGTTAATAACAGAGACAAAGGGGAGGGAAAAGAGGTACATGGGAATTCTGAACCTTTTGCTAAACACAGAACTGCTCCCAGTGAAGCTTACTGGGACTTCCCTAGTGGTCCAGTGGCTAGGACTCTGCTAACACAGGGGACACGGGTTCCATCCTTGGTCTGGAAAAACACCACATGCCGAGAGGCCACTAAGCCCACGTGCCACAACTGCTGAAGCCCACACTCCTGGAGCCCAAGCGCTGCAGCAGGAGAAGCCACCAGTGAGAAGCCTGAGCACCGCCACAGAGTAGTCCCTGCTCACCACAGCTAGAGAAAGCCTAAGGGCTGCCGCGAAGATCCAGTGCAGCCAAAAAATACTAATAATTAAAAAAAAAAGGGTAGCCACCCATGAGAAGATCAACAAGGAAGTATAAGATGTGAACACACTATAAGCAAACTACATTACAGAATATTCCAGCCTAGAGCAGCAGAATATACATTCTTCTCAGCATACACGGAGCATCTCCAGGATAGACAATATGGTAGGTTACAAAGCAAGCCTCAATTTTTTAGAAAATTTATCTTATTGACATACAGGCGATTTACAATGTTGTGTTAACTTCTGCTGGACAGCACAGTGATTCAGTTATAAACACAAGCCTCAAACTTTTTAAAAAATTTAAATCATGGAAATATATTCTCCAGCCAAAATGGAATGAAACTAGAAATCTATAACAGAAGGTTAAGGAAATTCACAAACATGTGGAAATTAAGCAACAGACTCCTAAACAACCAATGGAAAAAAAAAGAAATCGCAAAGAGAATTTTCAAATATTTTGAGACAGACAACAGGCAGAAAACAACTCAAATGTCCATCAACTGATAATGGGTAAACAAATGTACTATTAAGCCATAAAAAGGAATGAAAAATGATGTTATATACATGGATTCCTAAAAACATTATGCTAAATGAGAGAAGCCAGTCATAAAAGACCACACAATGGAATTCCCTGCTGGTCCAGTGGCTAGGACTCAATGCTCTCACTGCCAGAGTTCAAACCCTGGTCGGGGAACTAAGATCCAGGAATCCGTGTGACACGTACCATATACTATATGATTCCATTCATATTAAATGACCAGAACAGATCACTCTACAGAGAGGGAAAGTAGATTAACAGTTGCTTAGAGGAATGGAAGCAAGAGAGGTGATAGCTAAAGGGTATAGGGTTTCTTTTTGAGTCATGAAAAAATTGTTCTAAAATTGTGGTGATGGCTACACATATCTATTAACATACTGAAAACCACTGAACTATGCAGTAAAATACAGGGTAAATAGTACAGCATTTAAATTATATCACAACAAAACTGTTTAAAATGTTTTTAAATAAGCCGGTGAACATTCAGCACGTTAAGTAAAATTAAATAAATCAAAATAAACCTAGGGAAACAGTAAAAGATGAGAGCTGAAATTAACAAACCAAATGGTGAAAAAGTCAATAGAATTAAACTTAAATATAAGAGCAGTTTCCTTGGATGAAAAAAATTAACAAAACATATCCATAGTTATTCAGATCAAGAGGAAAATAAAATATATAAAATTAGGAATGAGAAATGGAAATAATCACAAATGCAATGGGAAAAAATAAAGAATACCATGTAACACTTCATTATAATTAACTAAAAATCCTTATTGAAACGATTTTCCAGAAAAATCATAAATTATCAAAATTAACTGCCCACCCCCCCCCAAAAAAGGGGCTTACCCGGTGGGTAAGATGTTAATGAATCCACCTGCAATGCCAGAGACCCAGGTTCAATCCCTGGGTCAAGAAGATCCCCTGGAGAAGGGAATAGCAATCCCATGGACAGAGGAGGCTGGAGGGCTACAGTCCATGGGGTCGCAAACAGCCAGACACAACTGAGCAACTAACAGTTTCAACCCCAAAAAGGTGAACAGTATATACAAATTATAACCCTGAAAGGAATCCATAGGCACAGTAGCTTCACAAGTTATTATTTTTCCAACATGCATGAAAGTCTTATATTATTTAAACTGTTCCAAGACATTAAAAAATCTTCCCAGTACCTCACATAAAAACATCATAATTCTGATTTCAAATTTGACCAAAAAAAGTCAAGAAAACAATTTAACTTAAAACTATTATCATTTATCAAATATCTAAAAATAAAATCCAGCACTTCCTTAAGAGAGAAACACACTGCAACTGACAGCTTCCATCCCCAAGCACAAGAAAGTTTTAATACTAAGAACAAAATCTGTACTAATAGGCAAAAAAAAAAGATTAAGAGTTGTACACTGTAGATAAATTTGGCGATGGGGACTAGGAAGGTGAAGGAGTTCAGGCCTAAGCGTCTCTCCTAAGAAATGATAACCTGCTGATAGGAGAATGCTGAACACTAGATGAAGGCCAGAGGATAAGGGTGAAAATGCAGAAGAATCTGAAGAAGGAAACATAAAAATATTTCCAAGAACTCTTGATGATCCAGTTAAAAGTTGGAGACCAAGTGGTCAAAAGGTACAAACTTCCAATAATAAGATAAATAAGTACTAGGTATATAATCCACAACATGACAAACATAATTAACGCTGCTGTGTGCTATATATGAACACCGCTAACAGCAAATCCTGAGTTCTCATCACCAGGAAAAAAGTTTCCATTTCTTTATGTTTCTAAGCCACATGAGATGACGACTTGTGATAATTATTTTATGACGTATGTAAGTCAAATCATGCTATATACCTTAAACTTATAAGTGCTTCATGTCAATTATATCTCAATATATTTGGAAGAAAAGACTATTGTAAATAAATGATAAAACTAAAAACAAAAAAGTTGAAGACCAAGAACTTCTATGATACCAATTCACAGAACTGAATCATTTTCCCTAGCACAGTTCAGAAATTTAGGCTTAGGAATTACAAAGCAGAGATGTCTGAAACGGTTCATGTTGAAGGTCAGGACTGGCGTAAGACCAACAAAGTAAAGGCTCTGAATCACTCACTTCCCTGAAATCTTAAAAAGACTTGGTTGTGGGACTTCCCTGGTAGTCCAGTGGTTAAGAATCTGCTTGCCAATGCCGGGTACATGGGTTCAATTCCTGGTCCCGGAAGATCCCATATGCTGAGAGCACCACAACTACTAAAGGCACCCAACTCTGGGCCTATGCTCCACAGTAAGAAAAGCTGCTGCAATGAGAAGACGGCACACTGCCGTGAGAAGCTGGCGCGCCGCAATGATTAGCCCTCACTCACCGCAGCTAGAGAAAGCCCTCCCACAGCAACAAAGACCCAGCTCAGCTAAAAATAAATTAATATATTTTTTTAAGACTTGGATGTAAGGCAGGTCACATTTTGTACTGAACTTAAAACAGTTCCATACCTTAGTTCAGTGTCATTAATTGGACTTGCAAACTTTACAAATCACCACTAGAACATCTTTACAGTCCGAGACATATGAAAGTGAGTCAAATATTACAATTTTGTCCTTTAACTTGAGGCTATCCTGAATGAAATTAATGTCTCCCATCATTTGGTCTCTTCCTTTGAATGCTGCTGTTCTTTAGTCACTATATCATGTCTGATTCTTTGCAACCCTATGGACTGTAGCCTACTGGGCTCCTCGTCCATGGAATTTCCCAAGCAAGAATACTGGAGTGGGTTGCCGTTTCCTTCTTCACGGGATTGTCCCAATCCAAGGATGGAACCCACATCCCTGCTTGGCAGGTGGATTTACTACTGAATCACCTGGGAAGCCCCATCCTTTGAAGACACTGAATTAAATACTACACAACAAACTCATCTTCAGAAACTTATAGTTCATAAATTTCTAGCAAGAAACATATAAAAGTCTCTCCCTTTAAACATTTTTCCAACTTATGCCAGTAAATCTTAATATATTCAGTTCAGTTCAGTTGCGCAGTCGTGTCCGACTCTTTGCGACCCCATGAATCACAGCACGCCAGGCCTCCCTGTCCATCACCAACTCCCGGAGTTCACTCAGACTCACGTCCATCGAGTCAGTGATGTCATCCAGCCATCTCCTCCTCGGTCATCCCTTTCTCCTCCTGCCCCCAATCCCTCCCAGCATCAGGGTCTTTTCCAATGAGTCAACTCTTCGCATGAGGTGGCCAAAGTACTGGAGCTTCAGTTTTAGCATCATTCCTTCCAAAGAAATCCCAGGGCTGATCTCCTTCAGAATGGACTGGTTGGATCTCCTTGCAGTCCAAGGGACTCTCAAGAGTCTTCTCCAACACTACAGTTCAAAAGCATCAATTCTTCGGCACTCAACTTTCTTCANGGTGGCCAAAGTACTGGAGTTTCAGCTTCAGCATCATTCCTTCCAAAGAAATCCCAGGGTTGATCTCCTTCAGAATGGACTGGTTGGATCTCCTTGCAGTCCAAGGGACTCTCAAGAGTCTTCTCCAACACCACAGTTCAAAAGCATCAATTCTTCGGCGCTCAGCTTTCTTCACAGTCCATCTCTCACATCCATACATGACTACTGGAAAAACCATAGCCTTGACTAGATGGACTGTAGTTGGCAAAGTAATGTCTCTGCTTTTGAATATGCTATCTAGGTTGATCATAACTTTTCTTCCAAGGAGTAAGCGTCCTTTAATTTCATGGCTGCAGTCACCATCTGCAGTGATTTTGGAGCCCAAAAAAATAAAGTCTGACACTGTTTCTACTGTTTCTCCATCTATTTCCCATGGAGCGATGGGACCAGATGCCATGATCTTTGTTTTCTGAATGTTGAGCTTTAAGCCAACTTTTTCACTCTCCTCTTTTACTTTCATCAAGAGGCTTTTTAGTTCCTCTTCACTTACGTCACTGAACCCAAATCCCATCTAGCTTTTCCCAAATATTCACTTAGAGTTGAAAAATCCAAACAGCTGCGGGCACCTGGAGGCCCTGCCATCCATCCTAATACGTTTCCAGAAGGCACTTATTTTCAACTGGGCTTTCCAGGTGGTATTAATTGTAGAGAACCAGCCTGCCAATGCAGGAGATGCAAGTTCGATCCCTGGGTCAGGAAGATCCCCTGGAGGAGGTCGTGGTTCCCCACTCCAGTGTTCTTGCCTAGAGAATCTCATGGACAGAGGAGCCTAGTGGGCTACAGTCTATGGGGTCATAGAGTTGAACACGACTGAAATGACTTAGCACGCATGCATGCTTGTTTTCAGCCACCTAGATGCTTAAGAGGAGGCAAAATTCACGGCAGACACGACTCTCCTCAAAGATAGCTGTCGTTCCCCTCTCCCTCTGAGTCTGAGGACGTTCCCCAAATGGAGGAGGACTCCTCCAGTGAATTCGCTCCAAGTCGCTGAGCTGGGCTGAGATCTGCTCTGAATCAAATTCTCCCAGGCAGGGACTCTCAGAAACCTGGGGTCGGTTAGTCCGAGCCTGCCCCTCATCTGCCTGCCTTGGGCGTGCGCCAAGCAGCCTGTGGCCATCACTGCTACAGAGCAAACCGGTGCATCTCTGTGTCACCTGGGTGTCAGCAGCAGGGGGCCCGGCAGCAGCAACAGCGCCACAGAGGCATCCTGGAGTGGTCAGCGCCCGGCTTCTCCTCGGTGTGAGGCTCTAAGTTCCAGCCTGTCTTAGTTACAGCTCACCTCAGACTGACTTAGACATTCAAAGGGATTTACGAATGTCAACTCTCAGGATGAACCAAAAGAAACTGCCATACTTATAGGTCGACATCTGTCAATTTACCAGCAGTATCATAGGCTTCTGACCTCAAGAAGAGGCCCACGATAGACCTGAAAGAGAGGCGTGATCCAGCAGCTCAGCCAGTGTCTCTAAGAATGCCGATTTTCTCAGTCCTTTAAATCTCTCTTCCATGGGGACAGGCTCAACTCCAGACCTCATGAGTCTCCACCCCAGTAGGACCCAAGATACCTCACGATGCCAAAGTGGCTACAGCAGCCCATGACATCTACTTTCACATCCGTCATTCAGGAGAAGAGAAAGAGTCTCTTCTGACAACACACACAAAGGAGGGAAGGAGTTTCACTTTCCCATTATCACTGGCAAACAGCTCTTCTGCCTCTTTGGTTCTGACAGTGCGAAATATTTTCCCACTGTGGCCAAGAGATGGGATTTTTTTTTTCTTTTAGCTCAAGAAAATTAATCATCCTGGATTTAGGAGTTGGGTCAATCCTACCCATATCACATCACGGAGAAGAATGAGGCTGATCTCCTAAGAGACAGATCTGGATTGTGTTACTGGAGGCACTTGAATTGTGTTTCCCAGGGCTATAGTTAAAAGCCTATTAAAACACATTCACTTCTTGGAAGAAAAGCTATGACAAACCTAGACATGTATTAAAAAGCAAAGATATCACCTTGCGACAAAGGTCTGGATAGTCAAAGCTATGGTTTTTCCAGCCGTCATGTACAAATGTGAGAGTTGGACCATCAAGAAGGCTGAATGCCCAAGAAATTATGCTTTCTAACTGTAGTGCTGGAGAAGACTCTTGTGAGTTCCCTGGACAGCAAGGAGATCAAACCACTCAATCCTAAAGGAAATCTGTCCTGAATATTCATTGGAAGCAGTGATGCTGAAGCTGAAACTCCAGTACTTTGGCCTCCTGATGTGAAGAACCAACTCACTGGAAAAGACTCTGATGCTGAGAAAGACTGAGGGCAGGAGGAGAAGGGGATGACAGAGGCTAAGATGATTGGATGGCATCACCAACTCAATTGATGTGAGTCTGAGAAAACTCTGGGAGACGGTGCCACAGTCCATGGGGTCACAGAGAGTCAAACACAACTCAGCTTTAAACAGAAGAGGGACGTAAGTGAAGAGGGCTACACACTGACTCTGGCGGGAGCAGGTTCATGAGGAGAGAGATGAAAGTGTTATGGAATCCAGTTTGAACTTGAAAAGTAAAGAACCAGTCAAGAATGGGCATAATGAGCAGAAAAGATGATTCTGAAACATAATAAGCAGTCACAGAATTGGAGATAAAGGCAATGATTGCCCTTAAAGCGTTTTGTTCTAATTTATGAAAAGTGAAAGTGTTCAGTCAGTTCAGTGGCGCAGTCGTGTCCGACTCTTTGCGACCCCATGAATCGCAGCACGCCAGGCCTCCCTGTCCATCACCAACTCCTGGAGTTCACTCAGACTCACGTCCATTGAGTCTGTGATGCCATCCAGCCATCTCATCCTCGGTCGTCCCTTTCTCCTCCTGCCCTCAGTCCTGCATCAGGGTCTTTTCCAATGAGTCAACTCTTCGCATGAGGTGGCCAAAGTACTGGAGCTTCAGTTTTAGCATCATTCCTTCCAAAGAAATCCCAGGGTTGATCTCCTTCAGAATGGACTGGTTGGATCTCCTTGCAGTCCAAGGGACTCTCAAGAGTCTTCTCCAACACCACAGTTCAAAAGCATCAATTCTTCTGCGCTCAGCCTTCTTCACAGTCCAACTCTCACATCCATACATGACCACAGGAAAAACCATAGCCTTGACTAGACGGACCTTAGTCGGCAAAGTAATGTCTCTGCTTTTGAATATACTATCTAGGTTGGTCATAACTTTTCTTCCAAGGAGTAAGCGCCTTTTAATTTCATGGCTGCAGTCACCATCTGCAGTGATTTTGGAGCCCAAAAAAACAAAGTCTGACACTGTTTCTACTGTTTCCCCATCTATTTCCCATGAAGTGATGGGGCCAGATGCCATGATCTTCGTTTTCTGAATGTTGAGCTTTAAGCCAACTTTTCCACTCTCCTCTTTCACTTTCAACAAGAGGCTTTTTAGCTCCTCCTCACTTTCTGCCATAAGGGTGGTGTCATCTGCATATCTGAGATTATTGATATTTCTCCCAGCAATCTTGATTCCAGCTTGTGTTTCTTCCAGTCCAGCATTTCTCATGATGTACTCTGCATATAAGTTAAATAAGCAGGGTGACAATATACAGCCTTGACGTACTCCTTTTCCTATTTGGAACCAGTCTGTTGTTCCATGTCCAGTTCTAACTGTTGCTTCCTGACCTGCATACAGATTTCTCAAGAGGCAGGTCAGGTGGTCTGGTATTCCCATCTCTTTCAGAATTTTCCACAGTTTACTGTGATCCACACAGTCAAAGGCTTTGGCATAGTCAATAAAGCAGAAATAGATGTTTTTCTGGAACTCTCTTGCTTTTTCCATGATCCAGCGGATGTTGGCAATTTGATCTCTGGTTCCTCTGCCTTTTCTAAAACCAGCTTGAACATCAGGGAGTTCACGGTTCACATATTGCTGAAGTCTGGCTTGGAGAATTTTGAGCATTACTTTATGAAAAGTGAAAGTGTTAGTTGCGTCCAACTCTTTGTAACCTCATGGACTGTAACCCACCAGCCTCCTCTGTCTATGGGATTCTCTAGGCAAGAATACTGGAGTAGATAGCCATTCCCTTCTCCCCTTCTCCAGGGGATCTTCCTGACCCAGGGAAAAAACTGTGTCTCCTGCATTGCAGGCAGATTATTTACTGTCTGAACCACCAAGGACTTTAGCCAAAAACATTGAGCTGTTTCCAGTTGTATCTGTTGGGAATTCTCCTATGAGATATCCAGTGTTTCAGTGTCTAGGGGTAGATCAGTGACCAATCTCACACCAAGAGGAAAGAGAAATATGCTTTCTCTAGTTATCATTGGCCTCAGTGGTAAGTCTTGAATACTGAAATAATCACAGTTTTCCCAGAAGGAGAGTGTCACTCGGGGCCCTTAAAACCTACAGCTTTCTGTTGAAAGGAAGGCTTTTAGGGAGGGCTTACTGCCAAGTAAACTTTACCAGCTTGGAAGAGTCTACAGGCTTAGGTCTGGGGTGGCTTTGCTGAAGTTATGAGATACTGCACCTCGGCATAGATAAAGAGTAACTAGCAGAAGTTAATCAAACTCAGCTCCAAGAGCACAGAACTTCCCTAACCTCTGGGTGTGTAAACAGCCTTGCCCTCCTGTTTGCACTTGATTAACCTTCCAGCCTCCCTCACCCTCTATCTTTTGGACAAGCTCCAGGGCTAGGTACTAACCTAGCCTCACTGGCCAGCTGGTTCTGACATGTTCAGAATATCAGTGCTTTGTCAGGTAACACCTTTCTCCACCTCTTATTGCTGAAAAACTGCTAGAGCCTAAACATACCTGGGCTTCCCTGGTGGCTCAGTGGTAAAGAATCTGCCTACCAACGCAGGAGATGCAGGTTCAATCCCGGGTCAGGAAGATGCCCTGGAGGACGAAATGCAACTTCTCGTTGGGGTGGCTTTTCTTGTGCAGCATGGGCTCAACAGGTGTGACTCAGAGTCTTAGTTGCTCCACGGCATGTGGGATCTCAATCCATGTCTCCTGCATTACCCATGTCCACGGGATTCCTTCCCATGGAGCCACCAGGGAAGCCCCGCACTGAAATTTTTATAACAGCTTTATTGACCTATATTATAATCCCACACCATACAATTCATCCACTTTAAACTGCATAACTCAATGTTTTTAGCACTGATACATTCACAGATATGTGTAGCTATCACCCTAATCAATTTTAGAACATTTTCATCACCCCCAAAAGAAACCCCATATGCAATATCAGTCAATCCCCATTTCACAACCCTAGGCAACCCCTTCTGTCTCTGTAGACGTGCCTGTTCTGAGCACTTCATATAAATGGAGTCATACACAGTATGGCCTTTTGTGACCACTTTCGCTCAGCGTGCTGTTTCCAGGATTCAGCCATGTTGTAACCCACATAGCACTTTTTATCATCCAATAATCCTCCATTGCATGGATATAAAACATCTTTTATCCATTCATCTGTTGATGAACAAATACTTGGGTTGTTTCAGCTTTTTGGCTATTATGAATAACGCGGCTATGAACATTTATGTACAAGTTTTTGTATGAGTTTTCTGTTGTTTTAGTCGCTAAGCTGTGTCCAACTCGCTTATGACCCCATAGACTGTAGCCCACCAGGCTCCTCTGTCCATGGGATTTTCCAGGCAAGAGTACTGGAGTGGGTTACTATTTCCTTCTCCAGGGGATCTTCCTGACCTAGAGATCAAACTCATGTTTCCTGTTTAGTAAGTGGACTCCTTACCACTGTGCCACTTGGAAAGTCCCTTTGTATGAGTACCTGTTTTCAATTTTATTGAACATATTGAATTTTGGGGTCACAGGTAATTCTATGTTTAATTTCTTTTAAACTGAAGTATAGGGTGGTACAGTGGTAAAGAGTCTGCCTGCCAGCATAGGAGATGCAAGAGATATATCTTCAGTCCCCGGGTCAGGAAGATCCTCTGGAGTAGGAAATGGCAACCCACCCCAGTATTCTTGCCTGGAAAATTCCCTGGACAGAGGAGCCTGGCAGGCTACAATCCATGGAGTCCCAAAGAGTCGGGCATGACTGAGCACACGCCCACATAATTGATTTACGATGTGTTAATTTCTATCATACAGCAAAACGACTCAGTTATATATACATTCTCTTTTTAATATTCTTTTCCAATATGATTTATATAGGAATGTTTTAACTTTTTAAGGAACTGCTGTCTTGTTTTCATCAGTGGCCATACTACTTTATATTCCCACCAGCAATGCACAAGGGTTCCAATCTCTCCATATCTTTGTCAACACTTGCCACTGTCAGATTTTTTAATTTTGGCCTTCCTAGTGGGTGTGAAGTATCTCATTGTGGCTTTGACTTCCATCTCCTAATGACTAATGCTGGTTGAAATCAACTCCTTTATGTGCTCATTGGCTTTGTACATCTTCTTTGGAGAAATGTACAATCAGATCCTTTGTTTATTTTTCAACTGAGTTATTATCTTTTATTGCGTTGTAAGAATTCTTTAGAAGTCCCTTATTAAATATATGATATGCAAATATTCTCCCCCATTCTGTGTGTAGTCTTTTCTTTTGCTTGATGGGGTCCTTTAAAACACAGACTTGTTAATTCTGAAGAGATTCAGTTTATTTCTTCTTGTGTAGTTTGTGCTTTTGGTATCACTATCTAAGAAATGATCACCTACTCCAAAATCATCAAGAACTATGCATATGTGTTCTTCCAAGATAATTATGAACCTTGTACTGTGTTGTTGAACTGGTTAACTGAGAAAGTGAATGTGAGAGCAATGTTATGACTTGTTTTAAATATGTCCATCTGACAATTCTCAGATGACTTCTTCCTGAAGAGCTATCATGTGACAAGCATAATCATAAAGGTAAAATAAATTCAGTTAGGAATAAAATATAAGGACAATGAAACAAGAGTTTTCAAAGTGATTGAATGTTTACCACAGGATCAATGTTACTTAGACATATCATGTGAATTTTAAATTCTTTCTACCAGAACTTTTCTAATTGTTCAGTTATTACCAGAATTCCTCCATGGCTCTAAGAGTATCAAAACAAATAGAATTTTCTTATCTAAAATGTCATTTTAATGGTTTCTTAAATTATTTGGATTGAAGGTAAGCAATTTTTGCAGTTGTACCTTTTGTATCCTTTTTTTGGAGAATGTTAGCTGCAGATATAGGAGAGGCAATGGTACCCCACTCCAGCACTCTTGCCTAGAAAATCCATGGACGGAGCCTGGTGAGCTGCAGTCCATGGGGTCCCTAAGAGTCGGACACAACTGAGCGACTTCACTTTCACTTTTCACTTTCATGCACTGGAGAAGGAAATGGCAACCCACTCCAGTGTTCTTGCCTAGAGAATCCCAGGGACGGTGGAGCCTGGTGGGCTGCCGTCTATGGAGTCGCACAGAGTCAGACACGACTGAAGCAACTTAGCAGCAGTAGCAGCAGCAGCTACAGATATAAGCAAACTTGTTTCATTTGGGGACTTTTCTGGTGGTCCAGTGGCTAGGACTCTGAGCTCCCAATACAGGGGACCTGGGTTCAATCCCTGATCAGGGAACTATATCCCACAAATTCCAACTAAGATTTGTTGCAGCCAAATAAATATGAATAAGTATTTTAAAATTTTGTCTCCAAGCATCCCTGGGGCTGGTGCACTAGGATGACCCAGGGGGATGGTACAGGGAGGGAGGTGGGAGGGGGGTTCAGGATGGGGAACACATGTACACCCGTGGCAGATTCATGTTGATGTATGGCAAAACCAAGACAATATTGTAAGGTAAAAAAAAAATTAATTGTACTTCCCCTTGACTGAAAATTTTTATTGTCTATGTATTGAACCTACAGATAAATGCACAGCATGCGTTCACCATTAATTTTAGCATTTTTGCAGTAACAGAAATAAAAAACGAAACTGTAAAAAAAATTTTTTTTGTCTCACTTGTTTCTTTCTTCTTTAAGGGAATGGTGCAGTCCACTCACAGCTCTACCTCAGAAGTATAACTGTTTCACTGCCAACCTGAAACCTTGAGCCAACTTTAGTTGGAAAAGCAAATACCACCAGGTACAGAGACTGACCACGAGATCAGAAAGAGATGCTGCCCATTCACCCTCCTTAACAGCTAACCTTTATTTAAGAAATTCTGCCTCCAAAGTTCACAGGGGTGAGTATCATGACTTAAGGGTTCTTTGCATCATCAACTCACTAGGAAAGTGGAATAAGTAAGATTCTTGGCATGAGGCAACAGTGGACAGAAGCAAAACGCAAGGTTACCTATTTCTCCATTTTTTTAGGACTTTCCTTGAGAGATGCATCATTCCCACCCACAACTTGGGATTCATTTCCTATCTTGATGGAAAGGTTCATGTTTGAGTATCAAAAAAACAAATTAAGACCGTGATTTATGTTTTAGAATTTAGAGAATGACTGCGAGATCTTTGAGGTTCTCAAACAACTGTTGATTACAAAACATGCCTCCAGGTGAGCCCCCTGCCCCTCCTCCAGTCACCATGGGGATCCCTTGAATCACTTCCTAGTTTCTAGAGATTGAGGCCAGGCTTCCCACATAAAACAGCTTCCTCTCCGGTTGCCCTCCCTCCAGTCTGTCCACCCTTCTGGCCGCTGGACACAGCAGACGGGGGAAGTCCAGCCTGATGCCCTCCATCACGTCTTTTCTTTCATGCCCACTCCTCCCAGGGCCATGATCAGGCTCGCAGAGGGCAGGGGTGATATGAAAGCTTGTCTTTGCTAATGCTGGTGGCACAGGAGTGGACTCTGATCTCTAAGGGCGACTGTGGACTACCCCCAGTCCCAGAACTCCCCACCCTGATACGGAGCCAAAGCAAACTGGTCTTCCAGATATGGTGACAGTAAAGACACAGCAGCCAGGGCAGAGCAGAAAGAGGCGTCTGGAGGCAGGGGCAACCCAGCTTCAGATTCTGCACATGGACAGGACATGGCTTTTAACTGTAAATACTGCAATCACAGTCATCCTGCCCAAGTTTCCCATGCCAAGCTTCTCATCCTCATCCTAATTTAAAGCAAGCTTCTAAGAGATCCAGATGAGGGACATACAAATAATTCACTGGAGTGTGAGTTTGGTGGTCATTTCAAGCTTCATAGGAACCAGCTATGGGGCTGGGGGTGGGGGTGAGGGTCCTGCCTCAATTGCTTTGGTTATACTGTTTATTACCAGACACATCGTTCATGATGATGCTGAAAACACATCCGGAGCTGTGACTCAACTGCTCCACTATCCCAGAGGAAGAACTGAGGAACTCGACATGGAAACCCTTGGTAGGTAGCATCAAAGAGCAGGGTGAAGGTCCACAGTTATTTTTATTTACCTGACCTATTCGTGACAGTCAGGATGGCATGTTACAGCAGAGGCTGCTGACTTGTCTGTGGATGTAGCAACATGCAGAGGGCGGGCGGGCGCTTCAAGTCCATCACGAGAGGCATGAGTTTTGTTCCAGGAATGTGTTTATTAAAATCTGAACAAAGGAGTCCTCTGCCAGGCATTTTCCCATGTGATACAGACACCTCCCCCACCGCCCTCCAACATTCACTCTAACCTCGAGTCACAAAAGAAGCAGAGGCTGGTACATGTCATTGATTATAAAAATTCTATGTATGCTCTAAAATTTAAACAGTTTCTTTCATGTGCTTTAGATATTTCTGATGAATGCCATGGCTCATCAGTCGGCTAGCATGCCAGTGGACAATCATCGCTAACTATGATGTACTTCAAGTCTATAAATTCATCTCTCAAGTTTTTTGAGAGGGGGAAAAAAAAAGCACAGGGTAGAGAATAAACAAGAATGGGATGGTTGAATCAGAGTCACACCAGAATTCCCCGGGGCCTGTCACCAGAGCTAAATTTCTTCAAGAATCAAGACTTTGAATGTCTCATAATCTCAAGTGTGTGTTTGTACAAATTAGTGAATCACTAGTTCAAGACATTTTAAAAATTATCTGGGCCCTCTTTGACCCACATGTTATTTGGCAGTGTGTTGTTTCACCTGCAAATATTTTGATATTTCCAACTTTTTTTTTTTTCCCATTACTGCCTAGCTTCATTGATTTGCAGTCTGAGAAAATGCTTTGTAGGATTTCTTCTCTTTGAATTGTGACCCACAATGTTCTCTACCTCAATCAAACTTTCATCTGAGCTTAAAAATGTGTATTTTGATGCAGTAGAAGAAAATATTCTATAAATGCTGATTAGATTCCACCCCACCCCCCAAAAAAAAAACCTAGATTTCCTTATGGGGGTAGAAAAGCAGTTTTCACTTCTGAAGGAGAGTCTGTAAAACCTGAGAAAGTGTTAGCTGAGAATCTCTGTGCAATCAGAATCTGTGCAAACTGTTTAACCTCAGAGATGGGCCAGCGGCAATGTTCTCTCACGGTTCTTAGGCTTCTTGTTGACTTTGCTGGTGTTTTTAATCAAAGACAAGATAGAGTATCTTTTCTAGGTCTTGCAGGCCACCTTCTCTTTTTATCATCTATTCAATTGTTTTTTTGTAGAACAGTTATGAGAAATCTTTAAGCTATTATTTCTGGGCCTTCCTAAAAAAAAACAAAACCCTACACTAGAAACATGCAAAATCTGATCATTCAATGAGATGAAGCAGCACAAGAAACGACCCAGGGACACCCCTCCTTACCTCAGACAACTTGGGTCTGAAAGACGAGCGCATTAAACGACCGCCAAGCAATCAGATTCTAAACATTAGAGACAATTATATACCCAACAGACAGCTCAGCATGGTGGGATGTTTTAAAAGATCATGTCCACAATAAGCAAGAGATGTAGTGATAACAACAAAACAAAGCTGGCGAATAAGAAGGCACACTCCAGAAGGTCAGTAGTCGAAAGAATGGAACAGTTTTGGTTTGTTCTGTGTCTAATGTAGGAGGAAAGGAAAATAGGTGTATTCAGATCATTTTCAGGTGGAGGGTTTGTCAGTTGAAGTTAAGAGTGGTGGCTTCTTTCTCCCTGGACCAAAGCAGTCTTTCCTTCCATTGGCTTCTGAGAATGTGTTTAGTTTTCCGAAGTGTAGAGGTGATACATCAGGGCCACAACCAGCGCTGAGATAGCTGGGATCAGCCAGTTGGTCCACCAGCTGGAAAGAAAGAACAATGACGCATGCGTGATGTTCCACGCAGGAGACTCAAAACTCTGCTCCGTCTCCTTACCATGTCAGTCACCATGGAGTGTTCTGTTACCCCTCTAACCTTTCTGGATGAAAAGCTCACTCGAAATTGTAAAAGGGAAGTGAGTACAACACATGTCCTGGTATAACACATGTCCTGGTATACCAGGACAACTGCTCCACCCTTCCAGCCTTATAAGAAACTGAATGCCCTCCCAGTCCCACTTAGATCTATTTCTGTGAATTTATACAAACAGCTATCAATCACTCCCTCAACAGATGCCACCAAGGACTAGTGACTTATCCAAAGGACATCAATTCTGGGTTTCCTATGACAAGTTTAGGAAAGTAAACAGGTATTGGTCTAGGTACCTCCATAAGTTAACAATGGCACTGAACTGCGAAGCAGAAGAGCAGGTTTCTCATTTAAAGAAAGCCATCAGCAGGCTCCACAGCCAAGGGCAAATCACGTACCCTGAGCTGCAAAGCTATGGGATGTGAAGCACACAGTCACTAAGGTTGCTACCAGCACCACAGCTTAACATTCTGTGATTCTGGTTAGAAAATCTAATTGCTACTTGTGTGCAGGAGGTTTAACGTGTTAAAAAACAGCATACCCAAATGACTGCATCTGCAGTCCACAGCTGTGAATTCACAAAAATCCCTAATTCATATACTGTTCAGTCCCAATACATTGATCGACTATAAATGACAGATTAATCAGGGGCAGGGCTGGAAAGATCATTAATACAGACGTGAACTTATAATTTCTTAGAAAACAGAAATCAATGTATGGGTTTTAGAATCCGGAGAAAGAGCAGGTAACAGCTGACACACACGTGATGGTTTCTGTCATAAACTTCCTGTCTTTTAATACTCTTCACAAACAGCAAGTTCGAAATCAAGATTTAAATTGCAAAAGGATTACGAGTGTAATTTGGTAGGTTTTCAGTTTCCACTTAGGAAGAGACGGACATTTCAGGGTAAAGCAAAAGGAAATACTGAGGGCAATGTACCAGGATATGAGCAGCCTGGGGGCAGCAAACTTAGAGCGGAATATAACAGGCAGAAGTGTGTGGCTTCAAGCTTGGGTCCAAAAAAGTGTATTTGATGGCAGTCCCTAAGTCAGGACAGAGAACTGCCAAAAACGTCAGGATGATCTTGGGCATGACTCTGCAACCCCGTGGGCTGCAGCCCACCAGACTCCTCTGTCCATGGGATTTCCCAGGCAAGAATACTGCAGTGGGTTACCATTTCCTCCTCCAGGGGATCTTACCGACCCAGGGATCGAACCTGAATCTCCTGCTTTGGGAGGCAGATTCTTTACCACTGAGCCACCTGGGAGCTATCAATATGATCTTAAACTATATGAAGAAATCAAGTGCCTAGAACAAGTGACTCAAGCTATACTTGGATCACTGGGTTCAATTTCAGGACAGACTAGATAAGGGACAAGGGGAAAACTAAACCATGCTTAGGGAGATATAATCATGACAATTTAAGAAACTGGCCACATATCAAATGAGGAAGGAAATGGAATGTTTGCCTCAGGATAGAAAGGTTGTCCAGCCCAGAGTGGGAAGAACTGTTTGCTCAGTTCCTCCAGGTAGGTGTGGCAGCAGGGTGAGATGTGGGGTTGTCTGAAATGTCTGAGCCATCTGACAGTTTAGGAAGGAAGGCCCTGGGTAGTCTGGATGCTAAGTGGAGAGGAACCCGACCTGTCCACAGAGAGGAGCATGGCGGGAGCTCAAGCAACAGAGATGCCTCGGGTGTGGCGAGAGACCCTCCAGCCCAGCTCTGATTCTAGGAGCCTTCTGATCAGTCATACTTTTAAAGAAAACTACCACATACCTGGAATCAGAATCAATGGTAGTAATAATAGTTTCCTGAAACACAAGAAAAGGTAAGTTAAACGGTACATCTGAACGTTCATTCAATTGACTATAACCTGCTTTAAAACAAGATCACAACAGTTTATTCATTAGTCTTATTTCAATGCATTCTTCAAAAAAAAAAAAAGTCTGAAGGGAAAATGATATCATAATCTTCACTGATATACCCAAACTCACCATTTTTTCCAAAGAAAAAAATTTTTTAAAGGGTCTCTATTTAAATTACTTACAAACATAACCTTGAAAATTTGCAAAAAAATGTTAAAATTAATAGGCTACCTAATTCTGTACACGACAGACATTTAAATGCTTAATGTAGAAACTGAACACAGGTATCATTTATACATACAAAAAATGTATCATTATCTTTAAGGAGACCAGTTTCATTCTTCAAAAGCAGTAATGAAATGTTCAATAAAACATCAGTTATTTCATCAAATCTCATAGAAGTAAAAGTGTACCCAGATTATATTTTTAAAAATGTCAACCAAAAAAAAAAAAGAAGAAGTGGCATTTAAATTGTAATAGCCTGGACCACTTTTCCTGGTCTTCTTTAACTCTGGCAAGTTTGTTTTTTTTTAGAAAAAAAACAAAAACAAAAACTGGCGGCCTCGCAGGTTGACATCACACCGTCACCTACCAAGAAATCCTCAGATGCCAGGGGCATTCACAGCTGCCTCCTGGTTTACCTTCCAACACCTTCTGAGAGACGTTCCTATCAATACCATGAAAATGAGCTGCAGATGGCTCTGCGAAGACACAGTCTGCCCCAAACAATGGGGTAATCAAGGCCAAGTAGGATGTAAGCTTTCTCGGGCTTGAAAAGTTGTTAAGAAGCACGCTTGAAGCTCCACACCAGCAAAGCGTTCGTGCTTCACAGGAAGGTAGACGGAAACAATGCAGCTGTTGTTTCCCAAAGCACAAGCTAGAAAAGCATTAGCAAATGTTCAGTGACCTGCAGCAAGGCAATGCTATATACAGCAAAGCGCATTACAGACATGCCTGTAAAGAGGCAGAAACCTTTCAGGGGAAAATCAGGCAAAGCAGTTAGGACACCCACCAACCTGAAGACATGGCCTTTAAGATTCCTGACACAGGAGGAGGGAAAAACACAGTCATTCAAATAGAAAACTTCACAGTCATTATCTTTCGAAGCAACATTAAATCTCAGAGACTACAAAAGTATTCATAACTACTGCAAGATTAGTTTTCACATTTTGTATAGGCAAATAAAATGAACAAAGATTACAAGAGGTAACTGGACAATGTGAAAATATTTAGCTATTGAGACATACAAAGACACAATCAGTTCTGAAACAAATGCAATCGTTCATTTAAGGTGAAGTGTTATTGGCACACTAGAAAGCTAAGCCTGAAACAGTGGACGGAGGTTATTTTGTCACGCCCAGCACATGCATTGCACCAAACGTGCTAACAACTCTGCATGCACACTCGCTGGCCCGCCTTCCTCCACCTTCGTTGCTACCATGAGTGGAATGCCCTGCTAGGGTGTGGTCACCACCAGCAACAACGAAGATACTCTAAAGAGCTGCACTGTAAAAGACAATACGCATTTTTGATTGCTTATTATCTGTTAGATAATAACCCAGGGATGCTTCAGCGTTAAGACAAGTTTGAATCACCACTTAGCACAGGGCCCCAGTTGGGTTTTGGTATGGAACTGACAAATCTGTCAAGGAAGATGGGGGAAAGACTGCAGTCTTATTACAGGGTGCTCCTCCTGTTCACACAGTGAACTTGAGGGGTTCAGCTTCAGGTAGGAAAAGGTGAGCAATGAAATCAACACGTGATAAGTTCTCATGCAAAGCTCATGTAAATCATTTATAAGTTCATTTGACTAAGTCCATTCCTTCACTGGAAGGCTTCCCTAAAAATACTGCTGATGGAGTGATGCCTTTTATGCAAAGATCAGGAGCCTTACAGAGGCTTGAGAGACTCACAAGCACTATGCCTTAAACGGGTGCTAGCAGTGGTTCTACAGTGTGTGACCTTGAACAAAGTCAAAGCTTGGAACAAGGTTGAGTTTCATTCTTTACACTTTCTCTGGTAGGTAAAGGAGCTCCCCTATGATACCTTGAGAATCAAATCAACTCACTTATGTAGCAAAGCTTTTAAGATGGCAACCACAGAAACCTATCAGTAGGTTCTGCCATTACTGATATCCTCCATGTCAAATTGATAGATCTGGATTTGCTCCCTTAAAACTGCATTGTCTCTGTATTTATTAACACAAATATCTTAACTTGGCAGCTCAATCTGTTTCCCTCTGGTGGGTTCAAGCTAATACCTTTGGTGTATCTTATTTCACAATTCAAACAGTTTAAGCAGGCAGCATTTCAAAAATTCAGACCACAGTGTATGTTTATCAGCCTGGAAACAGATGGATAGTTATACAGACACAACAAACAGCTCTCTTCTTCCAGTAAGCTACAAGCACAAGAAAGATAAATCTAGGAAAGTGTCCATGTGTTTGCTTCTGGCCTTGAAAACCAGCAAGTTCCAGCCCCGCACTCCCCCAGTTCTGCTCTGCAGTAAGCAAAGCCATGTATGTTCCAGAAGAGCAAAGAGTGTGTCTCTCGGGAGTAAAGCAATCGTATGGGACCTTAGCTCGGACTGGTGCTTTCTGCTGGCAGGAATCGTGGTTCAGGACATGGCTGGATCTATATCAGATCTAAGTTCAGGTGATAAGCCTTATCAAATCCTCATTTTACTATAGCTGAATAATATGTGCCAAGATAATATACTGAATACCTAACAGGAGAAATTACACTTCTTCCCTGACAGACTTTGAAGAAAAAGCAAAAGACTTCAAGCACCATAGAATTTCAGCAGTCCAAAAGGGAGCCTCAAAGAAGGTACTAGGTCATACAAATGAGCTGATCAGTTCAGAGAGAAAGGCGGATGAACCTGGGCATAAAATGAACATTACTGGAATTAATTTCCTTTCCTAAGGAAAAATGCATCAAAAAGTTATTTAATTAGCATTAAATTCAACCAATAAATATTTATTGAACACCTACTGTGTCCCAGAGATGTGGAGATGAAGAAGACATTGACAGACACCTTAAAGGTTTAAGTATGAAGACTCTACTGAGATTTTAAGTTCTCTGAAAAGAAGACTTTTGTCAAATGTTTCAGTTCAGAAGCACAATGCTACTTATGTAAATAAAAAGTAGAAGTAGCTCTTCAAAAGTCATCTGCTGATAATGATGATGGAAATGTTATTTTAAGTATTGACAATCTTATGAGGAGAACATAAAGCTATCCTAATAATATATACTGATGGATCTAAACAGACAAAAAATTTTGTGAGCCAACAGGTACATATTCATCTAACTTCGAAAGACCCATGCTGGTCTCAGGTGAGTAAATGATCTTTGCCCTCCAGTTTGACAGGTATGAAATACAGCGAAGATAATGTAGCCACCAAGATACCAGAGATAGTCACACGTACCGAAGGCTTCGTTATCTTTGATCTGTCATCCTGCAATAAAAAAAATAAAGCCCATTATGAAAGGAAAAACATCTACAAAACTACCATTTCTGAAGTGTTCACTTTTACTGACATTTAAAAAACTGCTATTCAATAATTAGCATTTTAGGTTCTACCTAAGTTATTAAATACCCAGTCTGATCCATCCAACTGCAACAATTTAAAGTGCTGAGACGTACTGTGATCTAGAGTTCCAAAATTTAAAATAGCATTTGTGATAGTCATATTTATATGCTGATCTGTATATACATTTATTAGACTCAGATTCTAATCTGTAATTCAGAGAGCAGCTAAGATCTAATTAGA
The DNA here is from genome assembly GCA_006408695.1 of Aepyceros melampus. Classification (NCBI taxonomy): domain Eukaryota; kingdom Metazoa; phylum Chordata; class Mammalia; order Artiodactyla; family Bovidae; genus Aepyceros; species Aepyceros melampus. Next base: position 650,087 of record SJXQ01003981.1, on the reverse strand, counting down.
TTTTTCCTTTCTGGCCTCTGAAACTCCCTTTCAGGTGTGTGTATATACGTGTATGGGTGTGCAATCTGTGTGGTATACTCAGTGAATTCCTGCAGTCTCTCAATTGTAGGGTCATAATCTACTCAGACTTCCATCTAAAATAAAGTGCATTAAAAGGGTGATTGGCTCAGTGGTAAAGAACCCACCTGCCAATGTAGGAGATGAAGATTTGATCCCTGGGTCGGGAAGATGCCCTGGGAAGGAAATTACAGCCCGTTCCAGTATTCCTGCCTGGAAATGGACAGAGGAACCTGGCGGGCTGTAAGTCCACAGGGTCGCAAAGGGTTGGACATCACTTAGCAACTCAACAACAAAGGCTGATCACAGGTGAGGCAAACACGCAGGTAAGACTTCAAGCACCACAGAGTTTCAGCAGTCCAACAAGGAGACTGAAAACTCACCTGCTCCAACTCCAGAAGCTTTGGAAGGGAAAGAACAAGGACAGGAGGGAACATTTAAAGGGCAGGCCTCTCCGACTATCATAAAACTACATACTTTGGTAAAATATGAAGATAAAGATGAAAACATGTGGGTGAATAAACTTTCCTGGGAAATGAAGCTGCCTTTCTCAAAGTACCATCTCCTACCACCCAAAACCCCACCTCCCCACTCAATGGAAACCTCTCTAAGACAGCTCCAGGCCCTCCCCAGAGAGCCTGCTTCAACCCTCCTTCAACAGCGGCCATTACGAGAAGCAGCAACCAGACACAACACACATTCTCACAGGGTGTTTTTTATAGGGTTTCTCGGTGTGCTCACTGGGGTCGAGGCTTTTTGCTATGTTATTTCCTCTTTGGGGCCCACTTCTAGCAGTACCTCCACCCCTTCAGGTGGGCCACTGGTACCGTGTCCAGAGATGAGGGAGGAGACAGGCAGGCACCGGCTCAGAGGGGAGATCCACACCCTCTCGGAGGTGCGGGGTCCCTGCCTGCCTGCTCCACACTCCAGGTCTGCATATCTCCAAAGTTCCTGGCAACACTGGTTGACGGATTAACGCAGTCACATGTGCGCATTTCAAAATGCTGCACAAGGGCCTCAACTCCTATTACATCCCTGGGTTTGTAGAAAAGCTGAAATAAGCCTCTGTTTTCCCAAAGTCAGTCCATGGACTAGCACCAAGGGAGATGTTAAAGGTCTCAGGTAGAGTGAGAAGGATGAGGACTGTGTGTGAGTTTTACAGAAGGCAGGGTTTATTCATTTAACAGCTGATCTTTTAAAAAATTTCTAAATCGCATTTTAGAATTAAAATATCCTCAAACTAACAAAAGTAGAAAGGAGTTTCTTTTTATATATTTATTTTTCAAATTTTAATTTTAATTTTTCATTATTTTATTTTTAAAATTTTTATTTATTAAAATTTTTGTTTAAATAAATATAAAGAAAGAAAGAAAAAAAGAAGTGAGCTTCTTAAGATAGGTATTTTGGTCAAAAAAAGAAAAAAATAACACTACTCTGGGCCAACACCCTACCTTCTAAAATCTGCTGCTCAGGGGACTTCAGAGTTTGGGATGCACCTCACCAGGACATGACCCTGGATGAGAGGGTTCTGAGAGCTCATGAAAAATGCAACCAGGGAGTGCAAAGAAATTTCTGGTCAGTTTACTTTTTGATGAAATGGTGTTCTAAAGTCAGGAGGAATTGCTTTTTGCTTTACTCCTTGTTACATTTTGTAATATGCAAGTCTAAAGGTTTGAATAAGATCAAACCATAGCCTTAAAGAGAAACAAGGGCCCCCATCCCCACCATCAAAAGGTACTTACCGGGTGCAGCTCCCCAATGATAAATGTTTTGGACAATTCTCGAGCATCTGTAGAGTGTCCAACATCCTCAAAGTTTTCAGTAGCATCACCTCCAGCTTGTTCCCTTAAGACTTCCTCCCCACCAGGATGCTGTTTGAAGAGAGAGAAAAATGAATATTTCTCTCCAGGCAAATGAGTTAAAAGGAAGTAGCTGGTTTACTTAACCAAAAAGGCTATTCTGGCAGTCATAGATGACAGTGTGGGAGTGTAACTTGTTCCTAAATGAAACAATTCCTTTGTATTCAATTTCCTACTTGAAAGTACAGAAAAACTTTCTCCAACAGTAAGATGTTCATTTCTCAGTTATTCATATGGCAACCAAAGCGTTATGCACACATCTGTATCCTTCGAGAATGTCCTCTTTGTTTTGCCATAAAACTCTTCTCAATCTTCAAAAGTGAAAGTGTTAGTTGCTCAGTTGTGTCTGACTCTTTGTGACCCCGTGGGACTGTAGCCCGCCGGGTTCTTCTGTCCACGGCTTTCTACAGGCAAGAATACTGGCGTGGGTTGCCATTTCCTACTCCTGGGTATCTTCCCAACCCAGGAATCGAGCCCAGGTCTCCTGTATTGCAGGCAGACTCTCAACATTTAGCCAATCTGTTTTCAACTTATTCATATATTTTCAACTTTGACTTCTTTTGTCTAATCATGGACTTAATACATCCAAGACAATTCATCTCTGAAAAGTGTTCTGTGTGCCTGGCAAGTACACCATCGTCCAGTCAAGCAGATCCCCTGCTCTGGACAAACTCACTTTCTAGAAGGAAGAAAAAGCAATGCAAATATGTGTAGGAGAGACCTGCTCAAGGAGGTGCCAGGGGGACATGTGACTGACAGGGAACAACAGAGGCAAAGAAGACAGAGCCCAGTTCTACAGGGGGCAGGGCAGAAAGAGTCTCCTGTGTAATCTCAGCAGCCCAGCTGCTTTAACTGGTGCAACCCAGGACGGCTGCCACGCAGGGACCAAGGACTGGCAGGGGCAGCTGGTCACGGACAGAGCTGGAGACGTCCAGAGATTCTTGGGCTGGGGAAGAGGGCTCTCAGACAAAGAAAAGGAGGTGCTTGCTCACGTCATCCTGAACACTTCTGCAGGGGGAAAAACCTTCTTAGATCAAATTCACCCTGCCCTGAGCCAATCGCCCACAAGTGCCCAGTTACAGAACAAGAGGGTTCTCCCATACCTGACTGACTACAGGCTGTCCTTCATCTCTCCCACTAACGGAAGGCACAGAGGCACAAAGACTGCAGAAGGTGGACAGTTACTGTGAAACCTATGTCTCCTACCATTTAGACGCATCTAGTGTTAAAGAAATTCACTTAATTTTTTCTCTGCTACTTGTAAAACCTATCCATCTACAGTATAGAAATACTGGAAAGCACAAAAAAGAAAAAAAAAATCACCTAAATCACCCATAATCTCAGCATCTAGAGAAGACTGGATATACATATACGTGTGCATGCACGCATGCTAAGCCGATTCAGTCACGTCCAACTCTGTGCGACGTCATGGACTGTAGCCCGCCAGGCTCCTCTGTCCATGGGATTCTCCAGGCAAGAATACTGGAGTGGGTTGCCATGCCCTCCTCCAGACATATATATATATATATGTATGAATAATTTTTAAAAGAAGATCATGATCATACCTAAGGCATACAGTTTTGTTAGATAAAAAAGGAGACTATAATATATACAGAGACAGTACTGCCTAGCGTTACTATGTGAACTTGGGAAAACAGTGTACTTATATAATTTTTGAAAAGAAGTGTTAATATACGTGTTAATATAACCAATAAACACTATCCAGCATTTTTGTTAAATACTTTGCAATGTCATTGACTATCTTTCCTTAACGTGACTTTTTAAACGACAACATTACATCTTGTATGCATTTCCACACTTATTTAAGTCTTCCACTGGGACACAGGAATCTATTCAGATGTGGGAAGCTGCCCTGGAGGTACAAGCTAGTTCAGTCTGAAAGCCAACCTGAGGCTTCCTCATGCAAGTCCAAGGTTGTGAATTAACAAACATGGTTTGTTAATCCTCAAACAGTCTTTTCAGTCTTGGGCACAGCAGTTGCACTCATCTCACATGCTAGTAAAGTCATGCTCAAAATTCTCCAAGCCAGGCTTCAAAATATGTGAACCGTGAACTTCCAGATGTTCAAGCTGGTTTTAGAAAAGGCAGAGGAACCAGAGATCAAATTGCCAACATCCGCTGGATCATGGAAAAAGCAAGAGAGTTCCAGAAAAACATCTATTTCTGCTTTATTGACTATGCCAAAGCCTTTGACTATGTGGATCACAATAAACTGTGGAAAATTCTGAAAGAGATGGGAATACCAGACCACCTGACCTGCCTCTTGAGAAACCTGTATGCAGGTCAGGAAGCAACAGTTAGAACTGGACATGGAACCACAGACTGGTTCCAAATAGGAAAAGGAATACGTCAAGGCTGTATATCATCACCCTGCTTATTTAACTTATATGCAGAGTACATCATGAAAAACGCTGGGCTGGAAGAAACACAAGCTGGAATCAAGATTGTCGGGAGAAATATCAATAATCTCAGATAATGCAGATGACACCACCCTTATGGCAGAAAGTGAAGAGGAACTCAAAAGCCTCTTGATGAAAGTGAAAGAGGGGAGTGAAAAAGTTGGCTTAAAGCTCAACATTCAGAAAACAAAGATCATGGCATCTGGTCCCATCACTTCATGGGAAATAGATGGGGAAAGAGTGGAAACAGTGTCAGACTTTATTTTTTGGGGCTCCAAAATCACGCAGATGGTGAATGCAGCCATGAAATTAAAAGACGCTTACTCCTTGGAAGGAAAGTTATGATCAACCTAGATAGCATATTCAAAAGCAGAGACATTACATTGCCAACAAAGGTTTGTCTAGTCAAGGCTATGGTTTTTCCAGTAGTCATGGATGGATGTGAGAGTTGGACTATGAAGAAAGCTGAGCTCTGAAGAATTGATGCTTTTGAAGTGTGGTGTTGGAGAAGACTCTTGAGAGTCCCTTGGACTGCAAGGAGATCCAACCAGTCCATTCTAAAGGAGATCAGCCCTGGGATTTCTTTGGAGGGAATGATGCTGAAGCTGAAACTCCAGTACTTTGGCCACCTCATGCGAAGAGTTGACTCATTGGAAAAGACTCTGATGCTGGAGGGATTAGGGGCAGGAGGACAAGGGGACAACAGAGGATGAGATGGCTGGATGGCATCACTGACTTGATGGACATGAGTCTGAGTGAACTCTGGGAATTGGTGCTGGACAGGGAGGCCTGGTGTGCTGCGATTCATGGGGTCACAAAGAGTCGGACATGACTGAGCGACTAAACTGAACTAAACTGAACAGCCTGAGAGGTACAGAAGCAACAATGTGGGAGACACAAAATGACTACACCCAGAAATTATGCAAATCCACAGACTGCTGTTTCTTCTGTGTGGGTGGCTTCACTCATGAGTTCCTTAACTTTTGGGTCCTGTTAAGGATATGGGAAGAATCGATGCTTTCAAACTATGGTGATGGAGAAGACTCTTGAGAGTCCCTTGGACAGCAAGAAAATCAAACCAGTCCATCCTAAATGAAATAAACCCTGAATATTCACTGGAAGGACTGATGTTGAAGCTGAAGCTCCAATCCTTTGGCCATATGATGCAAAGAGCTGACTCACTGGAAAAGATCCTGATGCTGGGAAAGTTTGAAGGCAGGAGGAGAAGGGGACGAGAGAGGATGAGATGGTTGGATGGCATCACTGACTCGATGGACATGAGTTTGAGCAAGTCCTGGGAGACAGAAAGGACAGGGAAGCCTGGCATGCTGCAGTCCATGGGGTTGCAAAGAGCTGGACACGACTTAACGACTGAACAAACAGAAGCTCATTCAGGTGGTGCGGTGGTAAAGAATCTGTCTGCCAATGTAAGAGACATGGGTTTAATCCCTGGGTTGGGACGATCCCCTGGAGAAGGAAATGACAGCCCACTTCAGTTTTCTTGCCTTGGAAATCCCAAGAGGAGCCTGGCAGGCCACAGTCCGTGGGGTCACAAAGAGTTGGACATGACTGAGCACACGCACGCAAGGTTAACAGACTTCACACACATCGCGAGTGTCCCCATGTGCCAGACACCAAGATGTGCCAGAAACCACGGGGGCAAAGGAGACCAGGTTTAGGGGGTAGACTGTTTCCTGAAGCACCTCCCCCTGGCCCCACACTCACTGTGTGTCCACACATCTGGGGAGCCAGTAACTCCGTATCTCCTTCTATGAAATCATTACTTATTATCAGGTCACCGGGTACCACCGTGCACCGATAACATAGGAGAATCTCCAGATACAAACCAGGGAATATCAATAAAATAACCAGAACAGCTTTCGTTTTTTTGCACTCTTTTTGTCTTTGAGAGTTATTTGCAGGGAAATAAATACAAAATAGACTTTAAAAGATTAAAGACCAGCATAGTCCATAATTCAGAAGACATCAATCATCACAACCTTTACCTGTTCCTAAGGACACTTTCACAAAGACATGGTGAATTCTTGTGGGATAAACAGGATGGTGGCTACCGGTACTGAAATCACCACCGGCTTCCTATCGCTCACAGCATCAGTGCTTCTGGGGACGCCGGCAGGGGATCTCTGTTCCTTGAAATGTTTTCTTAACGTGGCTTCCAGTACAACAGGCTCTCCCAGTTCCCCTTGAACTCTGCTGGCCACTCCTGATCTTCTTGAGTCTCAGGCCCAGCACTCAGTCCTTGGCGCTCTCCCATCCTACCTGGACGCGCTCCCCTGGTGATCATACCTGGTCTCCCAGCCAGAACATACCTATTCTCCAGTACGTGCAGTTCATCAGGCTGCTCCTGAGCCCAGACTCCTCCCAAATGCAACAGCCTACTTGCCCATGCACTCAACATCTAGGGAGCACCCTGAACATAACCTAACCCAAGTTTAATGTTGTCCTTTGCCCCCAGACACACTCCTTCTCAGTCTTTATTCTCAGTGGACACTGCCCCCACGTATCCAGTTGTGTGTATGAGCTCAGTTTCTCAGTCGTGTCTGACTCTTTGTGACCCCATGGATTGTAGCCTGCCAGGCTCCTTTATCCATGGGATTTCCCAGGCAAGAAGATTAGCGTGGGTTGCCATTTCCTCCTCTAGGGGATCTTCCTGACTCAGGGATCAAACCCAGGTCTCCTGCATCAGCAGGCAGGTTCTTTATCATTGAGCCCCCTGGGAAGTGCTTGTATTTGATTGTTGCAGCCAAAAACTAGAAATCAAACTTCATTCCTCTTTCCTTCTCATTCCCATTGTCAGCAAATTCGGCTGGCTACCTTCAAAGCACACTGAGAATCTAACCTCCCCTCCCTACTTCCACCGCTACCATCGCAGATCAAAGCACCAGCACCTCCTGAACAGACGACCACAACTGTCCCCTGCCTGGGCTGCTGCTGCATTGCGATTCTTCCCACAGTGCACTCTCCTGAGGCCCTCATGCCACGAGGATGCTCGGATGTTAGCTAAGTGCAGGGGAGCTGGTCAGAGTGGAAGTGCGAGAGGTAACAGGTAAAGGAGAAAAGCCACACAGACACCGTAGTGACGACCTGAGGGTGACCCCCCACCACTGCACAGAGCCACGTCTTCCAACACCCGCCGAGGGCCGCACCTGAGTCCTGCCGCACGGCCTGAGGACCGGCTCTCAGACTTGCTAAGACGGCTCCCCGTCTCAGAAACTCAAAGCTGCCTCCCGTGGAATGCTCGTCTCCCAGACTTTGATGAGATTCTTTTATCTCTGCTCACGTCAGCCTTCCACAGACCTTCACCAAGCTGCCCGTCCAGAGAGTCCACC
>SJXQ01003981.1:621596-640973 GCA_006408695.1 Aepyceros melampus | reverse complement strand
CCCATACCTAGTTCAGTGCCTGACACCTGGCAGATATACAGAAATACCTGTAATTCTGAAGGAAGGCAATATGCACAGCTGATTACACACTGGTCTCAGAACTAGTATATACAACTGGTTAAGTGACAACTTTCCCATTGCAGCTATTCTTGTTCACACCCCTTTCCTTTTCCCGAACTATACAATTCATACCATTCAGAAAACACATAATTTCATATTCAGTCGCTGTTTAATTCACTTTAAAAATTTTTATTTGGAGGATAATTTCTTTACAATGCTGTGCTGGTCTCTGCCACACAACAACTTTGTCCCCTCCCTCTCAAACGTCCGCTCCATGCCCCATCCCATCCCACTCCTCCAGATTATCCCAGGGCAGCAGGCTGAGCCCTGTGTTGCACAGCAACTTCCCACCAGCTGTCTAGTTCACACACGGCCATGTGTCTCCATGAGACCCTCTCAGCATGTCCACCCTCTCCTTCCCCCGCTGTGTCCACAGGTCTGCTCTCTTTATTTGTGTCTCTATTCTTGCCCTGCCAATAGGTTCATCCATTTAATCAAAATATTTATGACTACTATGTGCAAAGCATTGTGTGGGACACCCAAAAGTACGCGAAAAATCAACATGATTGGATTCTGAAAAAGCATACAATGAATTTGAGGCTGAAGGAAAAAAAACAGGCAAGACCTTGGCCTTCACTGATAAAGCCTCAGAGTTTTTACTATTCCTGAGTGACCCGAGCGACCCGATGGGGCCTAAGCACGCAGTAGCAAGCATCACTGCTGAAGCAGGAGGCTAACCCCTTTCCCCGAGAGGTGGGAGTGAACGGACACCTCGCTACCACCAGCGCTCCCCCAGCTCCCTTCATTCACATCACAGAGCAGCGTGCTAATTCTCAACTGGCTTCTGATGCCGCGTCTTTTGTACAACAGTGATAAAAGCTCCGTTTTCGTGTGAGTGACAGATGGCTTTTTAAAGTCACATTTGGTGAATAGAAAATCATGAAGTACAGAACAGCAGGGCCTTCCTGGTGGCTCGGTGGTAAAGAATCTGCCTGCAGTGCAGGAGACCTGGGTTCAATCCCTGGGCCGGGAAGATCCTCTGGAGAAGGGAACTGGTACCTACTCCAGTATTCTTGCCTGGAGAATCCCATGGACAGAGGAGCCTGGCAAGCTTCAGTCCATGGGGTCGTAAAGAATTAGACGTGACTGAGCGACTAAACCACATAACAGAGCATGGTTTCGTCGCCAGACATTAGAAATTTGGTTTCCAGTCAGATGTGAATTCAGAAGTGGCTTGGAATTACGAGGTAAACAATCCCACCCGATGTCATAGCTGTATGCACACAAGCCAACAACAGTGCAGCTGTTCACAAGGCTGCTTCAGGGGCTGCTCCGGTCTGTGCTGTCCGCGGTGGAGATAGTCTAGGTCCAAACTGTCCATATGGCAGCCACTGCTCACAAGTGGCCACTGAACAGCTGAAATAGAGCTGAGAAACAACATAAATTGTATTTAACTCATTTAAACTTAAGTAGGGCTTCTCTTGGGACTTCCCTCATACCTCAGCCGGTAAAGAATCTGCCTGCAATGCAGGAGACCCGGGTTCAATTCCTGGGTTGGGAAGATCCCCTGGAGAAGGAAATGGCAACCCACTCCAGTAGTCTTGCCTGGAGAACCCCATGGACAGAGGTGCCTGGTGGGCTACAGTTTATGGAGTCACAAAGAGTCAGACATGACTGAGTGACTAAGCGCAAAGTTAAGTAGCCACTTTTTGTCTATTAGCTATCATATCAGAAAGTGTAGCTGCGGACAATGCAAATATTTTTCAAGAGACAGGGACAGCCTAGGTGGAAACGGAAAAGGATTTCATTTGCAGTGAAAGACATGGGCACTTACTCATCGTGTGTGTGTGTGGTGTGTGTGTGTGTGTGTTATGAGAGAGAGTCAGATGAGCTCCGTATGTCAAGAAGGGTGCTCCTCTGCATGGTGATGATAAAAGAAGTGATGGCATAGGGGGCGCCCACAGCCACGGCAGCGCCTGGTTTCAAGGTGGGGAGGCCCACAGTTAAGGGTCGCTGGATAGAGGAGGAGCTCGACACAAACCAAACTGTCTTGGAAGAAAAAGCTTCTGTCAACGGACTTGCTCAAGGAGAGGCCACCGCAAAAGCTGAAGCTGACCACGGACCAAACCACTCTTCTTCTCCGTGGCAGGTTTCAGGATCAAGAACGACCTGTTTGACCATTGTACCAACCTTGGGCATTACAGGGTCAGAGTAGGAAGTTCTTATCTGTATGATGATAGTGTAATAAAAACTGCCATCTCATACAGAACTTTGGTTTGTATTAATTTAACAAATGTTTCATGGCTTTAGCCTTCCATTTATAATCACTAAAGGTCAGAATTGGTCTCTTAGGCTTTTCAGTTACACTTTGCCTAATAACATAGTTGTAACTGTACTTTTGAATTTGAGGATGTATCAAAGTCAAGGGTTTGCCAAACGTACAAAAATGAGAGGAATGCAAATAAGGCAGAAAACAAAAAGTGTTCAATGAATATCAAGGAAACGACAGCTCATTCCAGTTGGAGGACAGGTGACAAAGGAACCTTCAATATGTTAATATGACAGACAGCCAACAAAACGGAGAGGTCACCCTTCCCCACGACCTGGTCACCTGAATTAATGATCCTGGCACAGTCTGCATGGTACTCAATGATCTAAGAGGGGTATCCCTTGATTTCTAAAGAATGAATTCAACAAGGAAGAAAAGACTATGAACTTGGTAAACTTTTCTTCACTGGGCTCCAAATATCCATGATGAATTAAGCCTTATTTATAGTCCTTTGCACAATGCTAACAGAAACAAGCTCAGATTCTCACTTCTTTTTTTTTAATTTAAATATAGTTGATTTACAATGTTGTGCTACTTTGGAGTCTCACTTCACCTTTAATTAACAGTGCCGCACCAGTTTTTTGGGTAAACACCACTGAGTTACCCGCTGTGAAAAATCCAAACACTGAAACCAGATGAACAGCATGTTACCCTTCACTTACAAAGCCAGACTAGCCTTGATCCCATGCACCCTACCTCTTTCCAGACACTTCCACTGGTAAGAATTTGTTTGATCTGAAAAAAGTGCTCAGTGCAGGTGGAGCTCAAGTGTTCATCGGACTGCTTCTCTCAGGAGAGATAGCAACGCTATCAGGGTTGACTCCACACTGACAGAAATTACACGACCAGCTTCATTCACAACCAAAGTTCCAAGAATCTCATCAAGAAGACACGTGGCCTGGTTAAAGCTGTGGAACTCCATGGCTTATCTCCAGTTATGTGATCAATGGTGTGTGCTTTGCCTACAGGCTGTATAGCCCACTGTAGCCCATCAGGCTCCTCTCTCCATGGGATTTCCCAGGCAAGAATACTGGAGTGGGTAACCATTTCCTTTCTTCCTTACCCAGGCATCGAAACCACATCTCCTGTGTCTCCTGCATTGACAGGTGGGTTCTTTATCCACTGAGCCATCAGGGAACCCACCTTCCTCGGCCTCACCAACTACGGAAGGTTACAAAGACAGACTGCTTCCATCTCAGGTCTCCGTCTAGCTGTGAGGTTTTCCCAGTAAAAAAAAACCCCCACAGGGTATGTAGACTCACACTGCAATACCAGTTGGGTCAAAGTCTTTTCCTTTGAGGACTTGCTTAACTGAGCACAAACAAACACAACAGCAGCAAAACCCTTTCCATGTAAATATAATGTTACGTGGATCTGCCAGTTCTGGAGTTTAAACAGGACCTTTCAATCCAAACACTTAACACTGCCAGAAAAGGTGGCACAAACAGACCATCTATAAACAATGACTAGGCAAAAAAAAAAAAAAAAATTATTTAAAGAGATTATCTTCAACAGTTAAGCCAAAAATGAAAACAATCATTTGGAGTGCAATCAATTTATATAAGATTTAGAAAAAAAAATAACAAGATAGCTGAATGTTCCTATCATTCCTAGATGTTGTTTTTCTGAGAAGGCAGAGGGCAATGGCCTTCAAGCTGTTGGGACCCTCAGACCTCTATGTGGCTCTGCTCCCCAGGGACTGAGGAGGGAGCCAGCCATCGGGTCCGCACTGCCCCGGTCCTCTGTGCAGCTTCTCGCTGCAAAGCCCCAGGCCAGAGGCTCACAGACATTATTTGAATTCAGTCAATTCAGTTCAGTTGCTCAGTAATGTCTGACTCTTTGCGAACCCATGAATTGTAGCACACCAGGCCTCTCTGTCCGTCACCAACTCCCAGAGTTTACCCAAACCCATGTCCATCGAGTCAGTGAAACCAACCAGCCATCTCATCCTCTGTCGTCCCCTTCTCCTCCTGTTTTCAATCTTTCCCAGCATCAGGGGCTTTTCAAATGAGTCAGCTCTTCACATGAGGTGGCCAAAGTATTGCAGCTTCACCATCAGTCCTTCCAATGAATATTCAGGACCGATCTCCTTTAGGATTGACTGGATGGATCTCCTTGCAGTCCAAGGGACTCTCAAGAGTCTTCTCCAACACCACAGTTCAAAAGCTTCAATTCTTCGGCGCTTAGCTTTCTTTATGGTCCAACTGTCACATCCATCCATGACCACCGGAAAAACCATAGCTTTGACTACACGGATCTTTGTTAGCAAAGTAATTATCTCTGCTTTTTAATATGCTGTCTAGGTTGGTCATAGCTTTTCTTCCAAGGAGTAATTCTCCTCATTTCACTCTGAAGATGAGAGATGAAATGTAATACAAACCCATCTTTGCATTCACCCGGCTGGCTAATGAGACGTGCCTGCTCACTCAAACATCTGCCAAGCGCCATGCCAGGCTCTGTCGTTTCCAAGGTGGGTAAGTCACGGCCCCTGCCCTCAGGGAGTCACACCGCAGTGACGTGCAGACAAGGGAGAGCAAACAGCGTAAGTGCCAGGTGCAAGCCAGGACACAGGGAGGGAGGACTGAGCGCTCCTAGACCCGAGGCAAGAAGCAGGCCCCTGGGGCCACCTGCACTCTGGAGTGGACGGTTCTCTGGTGGTTTGTGAGGGGGAATGGGTGGGGGATGATCCATGCAAAGAAAACAGAGAACACAAAGGCCCAGAGAGAGACACAGAGGCACTTGAAGGAACTGCAGGTACTATAAGTAACTGGATTCTGAATAAAGACACCTTGCGTGACAACCTTCTCATTTGTTTTTGTTATTGGATGGGCCAGTGCAGGCAATTAGAAAGGAACTCAAGCACGTCACCTCCCAACCACTTTATAAGTAACACTTTCCCAAGTCCCTCGTCAAAACGTTAAGTCAGACCCTCCCGCAGTCCCCTGTTTGTCCACAAGCCCCAGCACTGTGGCTGTGGTTTGGTCTTCAGCTGTCTCAGCCCCTAAGCCCAGGCAGGCAGTGCGTGCTATGGAAGGACACCTGGGCTGGAAGCAGAGGAAGCTGGATTCAAGGTCCAGCCCTGTCACGTCTCGAGAGAGCGACCCAGAAAAGTACCAGCTCTTCCTGAGCTGCCTTTCCTCCATTATGAAATGCCTCTCCCACTTAAACTTCAGAGATTAAATGACGTAACCAGCAGAATGCCTAGCGTGTAACAGACATCCCAGGAACATCAGCTTAGTTCCGTTTCCTCACCAAGCCATTCAATGCTGCCAGAAAGAGCCTTGCACAGACCTCATACAGCACCCGGACCCTGCAAGCTCAAGTCCAGCAACAAACCCCAAACTCCAAGAGGCCTCTTCTTTGCATCCTGCCCTTCAAGAGATTTCCACAGAATAATTAACTGACTTGATCCGACTGAGCCACAGAACCAATGACAAAAGAGTTCACAGCAACAACGTATCATAAGGACAAAGAACACTTTCTGCGTGAAACAATTCTTAAAGGTCAGCAGGATGAGGAAAGATAAGCAATGCAGCTGTGAGCTAAGAATGTAATGCTATTAGTTTCTCTCCTCGAAAAAATGAAAAAGCAAAATCATTCATGGTTCCTTTTAGCACTGAGATAGTAAATGTGTGGCTCCAAATTACTATGAATCAGAGGTGACCTGGCATTTAGTCAGTGTGCCTGGACCGATATTTTTAATTCTACCATCACTAAACATGTCTCAGCAGGTAATATAAGTGAGTTCACTAGAGACATAGCAACTCCTTTGGCCCCTGAAGGGAACGTTAAGTCCCTGATGGAGAGGTCATGATCTTGGAGTAGAGGATGGGGCAGGGGCACGTCTGCCTCTGAGGGACAAGAGCAGGGGACAATGAGACCTGGAGAGGAGCTGAAACACACACCACATGCTGCGTGAGCTGACTCAATCCAGCGTTCCTCATAAGAACAAGCAAAGCCACTAGAGGCTGAGAGCCCAGCAGATGGGTCACGATCTAGAAGAGGCCGTTCCTCTGTCTCCTCTGGGATCCACCTGGAATCCACAGAATCCATGGAATCCATCCACGGCCAGATGGTGAGAGGATGGCACAGGTGACAGCTGAGACCCAAGGCGGACAGAGAGGGGGCCTGAGGGCGGAACCAGTCCTCCTCAACACCAGACCCTCAGGCCTGACTTTGCTTTTACAGCTAGCCATTTTTTAAATGGCTACTGCAGGCAACTCGAGGTAAGAGAGAAGTAAAACAAGCTGTCAAGAAATTATCCAAGCTAGAAAAACAACCATTCTGCATTGATTTTCTAATATTTTGCATTTATAAACTTGTACTTATTCATTCAATAAATATTTATTATGCCAGCATTGTTTCAGTTGCTAGGATATAACCAGGGAATAAAGCAGAAAGAAACTCGTGCACTCACGAGTATACATTCCAGTGGAGGGAGACAGATAAGCCACAAACATGATAGGTAAATTATATAACATGTTAGGAGGTGATAGGGAAAAAGAGAAACCAGAGCAGGGTGGTGGGGTCAGGAATGCAGGGGGCTGGGGAGATGGCCGGTGGGAAACGGGGGTCAGGAGAGGCCTCGCAGAGCAGGTGAAGGAGGAAGCCTGCTGGGATCTGGGGGATAAACTTCCATATGGGGGAGGGGTCCCAACAAGCTCACGAAGAGCAAGGGCATCAGCATGTGTGACGCAGGATGGGCCGGCAGCCAGAGAGGATAAGACACCAGAGACAGAACCGGTGCAACTGGGTGCCAAGTGACGCAGGGCCTTGGAGATGCCTTGATGGTGGTGGTGGTTTATTCACTCAGTCATGTCTGACTCTTCGCGACTCCATGGACTGTAGCCCACCAGGCTCCTCTGTGCATGGGATTTCCCAGGCAAGAATCCTGGAGTGGGTTGCCATTTCCTTCTCCAGGGGACCCTCCCAACCCAGGGATCGAACCCGCATCTCTTGCGTCTCCTGCAGCAGCAGGTGGATTCTATAGCACCGAGCCACTGGTTGCTTTGTTCCCTTTTTATTGCTGAGTGCTATTCCCTCCACGTGTCAACCAGTCTAACCAGGAACCCACCGAGGAACATGTGAGCTGTTTCCAGTTTGGGTTATTCCCTCCACAATCTACCAGTCTAATCAGGAACCCAATGAGGAACCTGTGAGCTGTTTCCAGTTTGGGGCTTTACAAGTAAAGCTGCCAGCCCAACAGCCATTCTGCATCTATTGTCTGACATTGTTTATACTGATCGACTTTTAATTATTCGTTCAATTAATGGGTGTCGAGTCCTCTTGCTGTGCCAACATTGTTCTAGTTGCTGGGATCTGCCTATAGGCTTTTATGTGGATGTAAGTTTTCCTTTCTCTAGGACTAATGTCAAGGAGGGCTACTGCTAGGTCACATAGTAAGTCTACCTTTAGCATAGGTTTTAAAATGTGTACACTGATTCCAATGTGTCTGTATCACTCTGTATTCTCACCAGCAGTGCAAGACCAGTTTAGGATTCCCACATCCTCACCAGCATCTGGGTTACCTGGAGTTTTCTGGTTTACTGTAGCCAATCTAACAGGTATGCTGTAGTAGCTGTGGTTTTGATTTGCATTTCCCTAATAGCCACTGACGGAGAAGGCGATGGCACCCCACTCCAGTACTCTTGCCTGGAAAATCCCATGGACGGTGGAGACTGGTAGGCTGCAGACCATGGGGTCGCTAAGAGTCGGACACAAATGAGTCACTTCACTTTCATGCATTGAGAAGGAAATGGCAACCCACTCCAGTGTTCTTGCCTGGAGAATCCCAGGGACGGCGGAGCCTGGTGGGCTGCCGTCTATGGGGTCGCACAGAGTTGGACACGACTTAGCAGCAGCAGCAGCAGCAACAACAACAGCCAGTGATGTTGGACATCTTTTCACATTCACATTTGCCATTCATATGTCTTCTTGGAGGAAATGTCTGTTCAAGTCTTTTTCGCCATTCTTCTATTTGGATTATTTGTTTCCTTATTGTTGAGGTTAGAAAATTCTTTATATATTCTAAATATATCTTCTGTTAGATATGAGATTAGGAAAAGATTTCTCCTGGTCAATGCCTCTGCCATTTCATTGTCTTAACAGTGTCTTTTAAAGAACAGAAGTTTTTCAATTTTATGAAGTCCAATTTATCCACTTTTTCTTTTATGGATCATGCTTTCTCTGTTATGTCTAAGAACTCTTTGCCTAATCCTAAGTCTCTTGAAAGTTTTAAAAATTTTATATTTAGATCTGTGATCTACCTGGGGTTAATTTTTGTACAAAGTGTGATGTTTGGGTCAAGATTTATATTCTTCACTACTGACGTCCAATTGTTACAGCACCATTTGTTAAAAAGGCTGCCCTTCCTGCATCAGATTGCTTTAGCATTCTTCTCAAAAGTCAGAAGCATCTGTGTGCATCTATTTCTGGTTTCTCTACTCTGTTCCACTGATCTGTGTACATGTCTCTCTGGCCAGCACCACACTTTTTTGATTATTGCAGCTATATCCAAAGTTGTAAACTGAGTGGTGTAATTAGCCCCTGAAGATGTTTAAACAGGAAAGGGACATGATCTGACGTCTTAAATAGCACTTGACTATAAGACAGTAAAAGTCAGGGGCGAAAGCCGCTAAGCAGGAGGTGATGGCGCTCAGAGCAGGAAGACAGCACAGGGGAGAAGACAGACCAGTGAGACCTGACTTCGTTATAAAAGCTGAGTCCACAGAATGTTCCAGGGAAACGGTGTGGGTGTGAGAGAGACAAAGGATCAGACAGGACGCAAACAGATGGGCCTGTCATCACTGAGACGGGGAAGGTGGCAGTGGAGCACACCGTGAGAGGGAAGCTCAGCTCAGTGTTTAACACACTGGGTCTGAGAAGCGTGCCAGAGACCCGAGTGCAGACGTGAAGTGGGTTTCGGAGGCAAGAATCCAGAGTGTAGGAGGGAGGGAGGTCTCTGTAACCTGGAGGTAGAAATCCAGGAGCTGTTAGCACAGCTTAAGTCGTGACCCTGGCTGAGTCAGCCGAGGCAAAGTGGAAAACACAAAGCCCGGGACTCTGACGCTGCAGGCTGAGGCAGGAGATCCCCGTGCCGGGAAGGGACACTGGGTGGCGACCGGCAGTGCGTGATGAAGGAGGGCGCACCAGGCAGAGGGAAGCCGCGCAAAGTCTCTGGGCAGAAACAAGCCCCGCTTGTTAGGGACACAGAAAGGCGCAGAGGGCGAGGTGGTGGTAATTCAACAGCTGAGGTTCCTGCACCAGGAGAGGGGCGGCACCTTATTCTACGTGCACCGGGAAGACAAACGACAGTCTGTTTCCAGAACATGAAGCTCTTTATGTCCTCCCAGAAATTACATCCTTTCATATAATAACAACCTAATAATTACCTGAACTGAAAACTCATAAAGCAACAACCAATGTGATGAAAGTGAAAGTGTAAAAATGTTAGTCACTCGGTCGTGTCTGACTCTTTGCAACTGTATGGACTGCAGCTCACCAGGCTCCCCGGTCTATGGAATTCTGCTGGCCAAGAATACTGGAGTAGGCGGCCAGCCCCTTCTCCAGGGGATCTTCCTGACCCAGGGCTTGAATCTGGGTCTCCCGCATCACAGGCAGGTTCTTTACCGACTGAGCCAGCAGGGTTGCAGGACACGTGCTCTGAAGGCGAAGACAGTCTAAGAACTAGAGTCATAAGAAAGGAGGATGAAGACAGGAAATGGCATGAAGGAAGGAGGGAGAGGCCTGCCAAGGGCCCCAGGAGCCACGTGGGGGGAGGGGGTGCTGGTGTCAAGGAAACACGGTGCCACCCAGAGCGCAGAGGATCAGCAACGAGGTGGGAGGGGCAGGCAGGGTGTCCACTGAACCCACAGAAGGGCTTTATCAGAGCAGAAGCCGCATCCGATTTCCATGCAGGACAAGCCCTTCCAGGCCAGTTATTTAAGAGGACCTCCAGAGAACAACAATAAGCCTCTGCACCCGTGCCCAAGGATTTCCTTCCTGACTGAAAGAATACGGCTTCTTAGGATCACCCTGAAGTCATCTGTGTTAGGAACAAATCCTAACACAAGGAGTCATTCTTGAAGACTCCCTCAGAATCTACTAAAAAACTCCCCTGAGGAAACCTGGAACGGCTGGTTTCTCCACCTTCTAGAAGGCGTCATGGTGAAATGACAGCAGGGGTGGAGAGAAAAGCACCTTTTGACTTACAAAGGTTTTCCTTTTCTTTCACAACTTTCCTTCACTTTCTCCCTGCTTCCTACGGAGAATGCCAGGAGGGCGGTTGCTGCGGAGGAAATCTCAAGCAAATAACAGCGACTGTGTACCAACTGGATGGCTGTTTTCCTTTAAAGCTGTACTAGTTAGCTTAGTCCTCACACCCTAATCACAGCATTAGCAAAATCACTGGCGTCCTAGTCCCAGATTTAAACCCTGGCTGGATCGTCACTGGTGGAATGTCTCAAGCAGGTTACTGAACATTCCAAGCCACCTTTTTCTATCCTTTAAAAAGGTGAATACCACGATCACCGCCACCACCAACCTGCTTTAAAAAGGTGAATGCCACGACCACCACCACCAACAACCTGAAAGGAAGGTTTCAAGGAGTAAAGGTATCAGTGTGAAGGAGAAGTGTACACACACAGAGCATTCAGAGTTCTATCAAGCACACACTGAGGGTTAGCCAACATTTGGGAAGTGTCTACTCTGTCACTGTCAACCCACTGAGGACTAGCATGACTTAACACTTTCTGAAAGCAGGCTAGATCTGTTTGGTGTCCTGGCCAGTTCGTGACAGAGCTGCATGAAGCTCGTGAACAGCTTGCCCATGGTTAGCAAAAGCAGGCCCTCAAAGAAGCAGGTAGACGCCGACAGGCCAGGGCCTTCACCACAGAAGGGCCACTGGCTGCCAGCCTGCACGCCAAGCACAGGGACACCTGACGCCTTAGGTGGTTAGGCCGCCCACTCCCTGAACCACGCAGCTTCCAGATCCTCCCAGCGTCAGCACAGGCCACCTGCTCCCTGCCCAGCATGGACTGAGCCCCACCTCTCCAACTCACCCTCCTGGTCCCCGCTCACGACTCCGTGCAAGACACAAGCAGCCCGCAAATAAACACAGGGAAGCAAATGTTTCCAAGAAAAACCGACTTCAAAACCGTGGCTTTGAGCCGCTGCTTCTTAAATCCTGAGCTAGTCTGCTGTTACCTCAGGCCAATACTTTGCTCTAATACTTTGGCCACCTGATGTGAAGACCTGACTCACTAGAAAAGACCTTGGTGCTGGGGAAGACTAAAGGCACAAGGAAAAGGGGGCGACAGAGGATGAAATGGTTAGATGGCCTCACTGATTCAATGGACATGAGTTTGAGCAAATTCTGGGAGATGGTGAATAACAGGGAAGGTTGATGTGCTGCAGTCCATGGCGTCCCTAAGAGTCGGACACGACTGAGCGGCTGAACGACATACTTCTAGTGAATATTTGTATTTTGAACCATTTCTATTTACTGGCTAACACTGCAATTTCTGTATATGTGCTGCTGAAGCGAGCACATTATTGTAAATTCTGAGATGTGTTCCTACTAAGTAAATATTGGTCCTACCGCAGAACAAAAAGTAATTATGACACTTATTTCATAAGAAAACTTTAAGTGAAATATTAACATACTTTTCCAAGTGTTTTCACACACATTATTTTTCCATTGTTCACAAATCTGAAGTACAGGCAGATGCAGGATATTCCCCATGGAGGAATGAAGAAAATGATTTAAAGTATTTACCTGCCTTACCTGAGGTCACCTCAAAAATAATACTAGGACTAGAGCTGGCTTTCCTCACCGCAACCCCTCGCAATACCTTCCCGTGAATGTCTAACACGACAGGGGCTGTTCTGACACCATGATAATAACTGGTACTTACTGGCTGTCTTCTGTGGCTTTTGAGGACTTTTAATAGACATTTGTACTAAATAGAAATGAGCATTAGTTATTCTTTGACTTATCTAAACTGGCTGGCATAATCTGTTCTCCCTTAGTCAGAACTTCTATCCATCTTAAAGATAAACAAAAACCAGAAGTGAACAATATTAAGTGTTTGATTCTTTTTTTTTTTTTTTTTTTACTGTTTCAAAACAAAGTAGCCTCACAAGCACTCTTGGGCCCTCTTCTCAAAAAGTACCAGAAAGTTCCACAGACACAAGCAGAAACTATACAGGAGGCCTTGTCCTCAGGCTCACAACACCATGTGAGCTGAGGCTCTGATGCCTGTTTACCAAGAAGCCTACACTACCCTTACCACCAGGGCTCCCTATATATTTTCCTCCTACAGATTTCACATTTTCTGAGTTCTATTTACTAAACTACATATGTTGAATAATAATCACCTTTCTGTTTCATACTCAAAGACATATTTGCAACTGTAGCTTTTTAATAGTATAAGATTCAGAGTATTACCAAACTTCCTTGAAAAAAGGCAAAAGCATTTTGGATTTTAGTACTAAATATGACAGTCCCACCAAGGGTAAAGATGTAGAGTCTTTTGTGTTTTTCAAAATTAAAGACACTGAGTTATAAGCACCCATATCTGCACTTTGTTCCTGGACCCCCCAGGCTTGGAACCATTTGTCTCTGCAAAGTGGGTAGCCGTATTCGAGGAAAACCACAGAAAGTCCCTAAAACAAAACCTGCTATAAAGAACACTGCCTAAGATTCCAAAAGCAGAAGTGAGTCAGGGGCCGATAGCTCCGTGAGGCAGAAAGCTGTGAAAGAACATCTAAGGTGCAGAAACAGAGCACCAGAGCCCCAAGCTCACCAGAAAACATTCTGTAGAAACATTTCCATTTTGATTATGTAAAGGAAGGGGCAACTTGACACTAAGTATTATGCTTCTTAACATTTTTCAAGATGTCTGTTTTGCAAATGAAACATGTAATGACTTGAACTGAAACCAATATTACTGCCATCTATTAAGTCATACTTTCTTCTATTCTACAGTACTGGTAAAACCTGGATAAATGCTATTGCCTCAGTTTCAGAAAGGGAAAAGTAAATCATTTCTCTCCGTGGCCCCAAAGTTCTATCATCATTAACCTCGCTAACAACACAATCAGAAATGACAAGACTCAACTTCACAAATATGAATTCAAAAACTAGAAATCAGAATTGAAAAAACACAAACCACCTTTTTCAAAATACATGGGCAACAAGGCTCATAATGTGGTAGCCAGTGTCAGATGGTAACTAAACACCTGCTGCTATTCAGATTGCCAGCAAACGCGAGCCAGTCCTGCCTCTCAGGTGTCTCCTCTTCTCTGGAAAACAAAACAGCTTTATGAGACTATTATTCCAGGAGATGGAGCTCAATGCACAACTTAGAAGCTTCACTGGTATTCTTGACCAGAGGGTATAACTTTCATTAAGACTCTCTTGTTTCAATTCAACGTCACGTGCCAAATTTACACCTTCACCTACAATCTCATATTCTCACTCAGCTACATATGATGCTACAGAAGCCGTGCCCATCCATGACATGTGCGGGTACAGGGGTTTGCATTCACTGTGCAGACCACATGCTTGCCGTTGTGCTGTTTGTTTAACCAGCATTATTTTTTTTAATTCTTATCTTAACCCTCAGAAGTTGGCACCATTGTCATCCTGCTGTTTTACGTTAAATAAGGCACATGAGGGACAGAGAGCACAGGCACAGACTAGGACTCCCTTCCACGCATCACAGTACGTACTTTCTCAACTTGAATGCACACGTGCATATGAAGCTATGATATATAAGGAGATCTAGCCCATAAAGCCTGAAAGTCCACTCTAGAGGTAGGAAGGCAAAAAACAAGAAACAAACTTCTTTCATATTTGGGTAAATTAGGGAAAGCAAATATTCTTTGATGTAGCTAAGTGGTAAAGAATCCGCCTGCCAGCGCAGGAGATGCAAGAGTTGCAGTTTTAATCCCTGGATTGGGAAGATCCCCTGGAGGAGGAAATGGCAACCCACTCCAGTATTCTTGCCTGGACAATTCCATGGACAGAAGAGTCTGGTGGGCTACGGTCCATGAGGTTACAAAAGAGTTGGACTGAGAGACTTAGCAACTGAACACACACACAGAGAGAATATTCTCTAGTTAGCATGCAAAACTTTAATGAATTTCTGGAGTTTTAAATGACAAAGAAAGGGAGCAGGGCAAGCAGGGAGAAACAGATCTTCCAGGCTCTTTGTTTCAGAAGAAGGGATGGAATTAAACAGCACTGGAATAATAAAGTGATGGAACAGGAGGAGAAGGAAGAATTGAAACACCAGCAGGGTACTCTGCAGGTGTCTGAATGAGATGTGTGTTTAAGATGCAGGAAGTCACGGGAATCTTAGGATGGCTGGGCTAGGGGGCAGGAAGCCAGAGACTATGACATGGCATTAATCAGAGACGGACACAGAAGGGAAAACAGTGATAACAGCAATAGAACAGCTGGCCCCTCCAAAGTTCTGGGAAGGTCGGCACTGCTGATGACCAGCTCAACAGGCTGCCGAGCCTCTCTCCTCACCGCACGCCTTCACCCTTCTGAGAGGTCCCGCTGCACAGCCATTGGCCTGGTTCTTATCTTAACCCAGACCAGCTCTGGGAGCCCATCTGTTACCGCTGACATTAGGCCCTACTCACCAGAGCCCAAGCCTGCCACCTCACACAGCCACTCAGTCCTCTCCCCATCACTGAACCAGACTCTGGCTGACACAGCACAGCTTTCTGTGCTTAAATCCCTGCCCATTGCATTCTTTACTGTGTTATTCCTGCTTCCTCAAACGGAAGCTTTTGAGAATAGAAATGGCATCTCTTTCCTCTCAAGTTCCAGAGTCTCCATGATAAGAACTCAGCAGATTCTGGACCACTGATCAAAAGGAACGGTGTAGTACCAGAGGGTCATGGTGTTCCAAACTCAAGTCAAGGTAGGCTATTTTTTTTTTTAATTGGAAGATAACTGCTTTTTGATGTTGTGTTGGTTTCTGCCATACAGTGACGTGAGTCAGTCAGGTATACATATGTCCCCCCACTCTTGAACCTCCCTACCACCTCCCACTTCATCCTCTAGGTTATCACAGAGCACAGGTTTGAGCTCCCTGGGACAAAGAGCAAATGCCCACTGACCATCTATTTTACATATGGTGATGTGCATGTTTCAAACCGGCTCTCTCAGCCTGGCCCACTCTTTCCCAAGTGTCCACAAGTCTGTTGTCTGTCTGTGTCTCTGTTCCTTCCCTGCAAATAGGTTCATTAATACCATTTTTCAAGATTCCATATATATATATCAGTTCAGTTCAATCGCTCAGTCATGTCCGACTCTTTGCGACCCCATGAATCGCAGCACACCAGGCCTCCCTGTCCATCACCATCTCCCGGAGTTCACTCAAACTCATGTGCGAGTATATACGCAATATACAATGTCTATTTTTCCCTCTGACTTACTTTGCTCTGTATAACAGGCTCTAGGTTCACTCACCTCACTCTTCAGTTCAGTTCAGTTGCTCAGTCGTGACCGACTCTTTGTGACTCCATGAATTACAGCATGCCAGGCCTCCCTGTCCATCACCAACTCCTGGAGTTCACTCAGACTCACGTCCTTCGAGTCAGTGATGCCATCCAGCCATCTCATCCTCGGTCGTCCCCTTCTCCTCCTGCCCCCAATCCCTCACAGCATCAGGGTCTTTTCCAATGAGTCAACTCTTCAGCATCATTCCTTCCAAAGAAATCCCACGGCTGATCTCCTTCAGAATGGACTGGTTGGATCTCCTTGCAGTCCAAGGGACTCTCAAGAGTCTTCTCCAACACCACAGTTCAAAAGCATCAACTCTTCGGCGCTCAGCTTTCTTCACAGTCCAACTCTCACATCCATACATGACCACTGGAAAAACCATAGCCTTGACTAGACAGAATTTGTTGGCAAAGTAATGTCTCTGCTTTTCAACACGCTATCTAGGTTGGTTATAACTTTTCTTCTAAGGAGAAAGTTCTTTCTAATTTCATGGCTGCAGTCACCATCTGCAGTAATCTTGGAGCCCCCAAAATAAAGTCTGACACTGTTTCCACTGTTTTCCCCATCTATTTCCCATGACGTGATGGGACCAGATGCCATGATCTTTGTTTTCTGAATGTTGAGCTTTAGGCCAACTTTTTCACTCTCCTTTTTCACTTTCATCAAGAGGCTTTTTAGCTCCTCTGCACTTTCTGCCATAAGGGTGGTGTCATCTGCATATCTGAGGTTATCGATATTTCTCCCGGCAATCTGGATTCCAGCTTGTGTTTCTTCCAGCCCAGCATTTCTCATGATGTACTCTGCATAGAAGTTAAATAAACAGGGTGACAATATACAGCCTTGACATACTGCTTTTCCTATTTGGAACCAGTCTGTTGTTCCATGTCCAGTTCTAACTGTTACTTCCTGACCTGCATACAGGTTTCTCAAGAGGCAGGTCAGGTGGTCGGTATTCCCATCTCTTTCAGAATTTTCCACAGTTTCTTGTGATCCACACAGTCAAAGGCTTTGGCATAGTCAATAAAGCAGAAATAGATGTTTTTCTGGAACTCTGTTTTTCTGGAACTCTCTTACTTTTTCCATGATCCAGTGGATGTTGGCAATTTGATCTCTGGTTCCTCTGCCTTTTATAAAACAAGCTTGAACATCTGGAAGTTCACGGTTCACGTATTGCTAAGGCCTGGCTTGGAAAATTTTGAGCATGACTTTACTAGCGTATGAGATGAGTGCAATTGTGCAGCAGTTTGAGCATTCTTTGGCATTGCCTTTCTTTGGGATTGGAATGAAAACTGACCTTTTCCAGTCCTGTGGCCACTGCTGAGTTTTCCAAATTTGCTGGCATATTGCACTTTCACAGCATCATCTTTCAGGATTTGAAATAGCTCAACTGGAATTCTATCACCTCCACTAGCTTTGTTCGTATGATGCTTTCTAAGGCCCACTTGACTTAACATTCCAGGATGTCTGGCTCTAGGTGAGTGATCACACCATCGTGATTATCTTGGTCGTGAAGATCTTTTTTGTACAGTTCTTCTGTGTACTGAACTGACTAAAATGAGTTACAGGTAGGTAATTCACTCTGAAGGAGCATTTACCAAGTAGCAATTAAGAAAGTTTGGTATACAGGAACCACTATAAATTTGTTTTTATTTATCTCACTACAAACAGTAGTTTTGGGTTACCTAGCTACAAGTATGAGTTATCAAATATTAGTGATAAATGTGATTCATCACATTTTTTTCTTGAGAGATGTTCTCCCCAAGCTCCTTTTAAAGAGAGTCTTGAAAAGTGACTAAGAAACAGAATTTGCTGTCAGCTAATTTACCCACTGAGAAGCTGGTCTGCATCTCTTCTGGTTTTGTTTAGAAACTTTGTGCAATTCCTTTTCTGCCTCATAAGAATGATATAAAAGTAAATGGTTTATAGTACAGTTTAATAATCTCTCATCTTCTCAGAAATGTATCCTTAAAAGAAGTCATGCAAGATATACCTTAGGGCAGTGATTCTCAACTAGGAGTGACTTTGTTGTCCCCAAGGGGACGTTTGACAAGAGTGGGAGACATTTTTGGTTGTCCTGGGGAAGGGGGTGAGGGGGTGAGGATGATACTGACGTCTGGTGAGTGAGACAATAATGAACACGACAGAATCTACAAAAAAGAAAAAATGGCAAATGCTTCATTAAATAAAATATCCTGGTGGCTCAGATCGTAAAGAGTCTGCCTGCAGTTCAGGAGACCCAGATTCAATTCCTGTGTCGGGAAGATTCCCTGGAAAAGGAAATGGCACCCCACTCCAGTACTCTTGCCTGGAAAATTCCATAGACGGAGGAGCCTGGCGGGCTACAGTCCATGGGGTCGCAAAGAGTCGGACACGACTGAGCAACTTCACTTTCACTTTTTCACTTGATAAATACTTTTTTTTTTATAGACACCAATAAAGTACGTCACACTGGATTTTAAAATCCCACAATTATACATACCCTGGGAATGGGGAAGGAACAGTTGCATGTAGACATCTGGCATCAATTAGGCCTGATGTTATGATGCAAGATTGTTCAAGAAATTCTAATAGCAAATAGGCTCTGTTGCAGAAGGGATAGGACGGATCTGACCCTCTGCTATAAACCACTGAAATGGCAACCCACTCCAGTGTTCTTGCCTGGAGAATCCCAGGGACAGAGGAGCCTGGTGGGCTGCTGTCTATGGGGTCGCACAGAGTCAGACACGACTGAAGCGACGCAGCAGCAGCAGCAGCAGCAGCAACCACATCAAGACATTATTTTATCTTCTGGTACATCACCTGGTAACAGTTTAACAGTAAAATATGTTACTAATAAACAACTTCAACCTTTAAAAAATTTAAGCATTCTCTGCCAAACAAATGTCTTTTGATACAAATTGTGATCCAGCTCAGATCAGGCCTCTATCTTCATTTTTCTCACAAACTATGTAAAGAATTCCCATCATTAAACATTCCCATTTATTGTCTGGGGGAATGAAGGAGAGTGTTACATGTTGACAGAAAACAACAAAATTCTGTAAAGCAATTATCCTTCAATTAAAAATAAATTTTAAAAAAGAGGGAGGGGATGTATGTATACATATAGCTGATTCACTAGCTTGTACAGCAGAGACTAACACAACATTGTAAAGCAATTATACTCCAGTAAAAATTGGTTAAAAAAAATTTTAATGACTGAACTCCTCCCCCCGCCCCGACCCGACACACACACACACAGTGACAAAACTGTCAGAGGTAGAAAACAAAAACCCCTTAGAATTTATTGCAAAAAAGTATAATCAATGCAAAGAATCAAGGCAAAGGATTGCTTTCCTCTAAGTTACCCAGCTATTTTACAATTCCCAAAGTTGCCTAAGGATGAAGTCGCACTGGCTCTTTTCACTTGTCTGTCCACTGCCACTCGCCCCCCCCGCCCCCGCCGACCCCCACCCCGGCCCCTCCCCGG
>SJXQ01003981.1:534964-621389 GCA_006408695.1 Aepyceros melampus | reverse complement strand
AACCCCGGCCGCTCGCAGGAGTCCAGTACTGCGCCTCACTGAAGTCAGCACTGGATACCTTAAATATCACTGAGCGGGTGAACAGCGGGTGAACAGCGGGTGACTGGGCGCGGATGGTGGAGTGGCACCGGCTCCAATTAGGAATCCACTCCAGGAATAATAAGTCGCACGACACTGGTCCTAGATGAAGACCCGGCCTATGCAAATTCAAGATAAAAAGGACCTTCAAAAGTCCTCCCCTGGTTGCGCCCTCAACTCCACGTGCGACTTTGCTCCCCACTAAGTGCGAAGCGGGGCTCTCCCACCTGCCCGCGCAGGGTCCCGGGAAGCGGCTCCCGCCCCACGAGGGCGCGCCGCGGGCTGCGAGACGGGCTCACCTGGCCGCAGCACCTATGCACCTCCGGTCGCCCCCAGGTGTTCGCACACGGAGGTGCAGCCTTCGGGGACAAACACGCGGGCGCACAGACTCAGGGGTACAAACTCTGGGTCCGCTCCCAGGTGTGCACTCAGGCAGCGCGCACACAGAGGGAGGCAGAGACACAGGGGTGTGGATGAGGGGAATGCTCCCAGGTGTGCAGAGCCCGGTGCTCCCGCGCGGCTGAGCACACTCAGGTGTGCAGGCGGAGTCGTGCGCAGATCAAACCCGCCCCCCAAGGTAAGTCTCGGCAGGGAGCCCCCCAAGCCCCAGTCGGCATCCTGCCTCCATCAACTCACCTCCTCCAAAAATTTGGTTAAATCGTACACTTTGTAGTGCAGAATCAGCCAGGTGCTCTTGCTGTGGTTGTGCTTCTGGATCTCTTCCAGGGTGTAGTACTTAACGGCTTTGCTGGACTCCTCGGCCATTTCTTAACGCAGCGAGCTTAAGGCCCTAAAAGCAGCAGGAGAGAGGGACGGAGAAGAGCCGGCGTCTCTGCGAACTCGCCCTGGGACATTCCCCGCTGCCCGGCTCGGCTCCTGGGGAGGGCTGCCC
This sequence comes from Aepyceros melampus, assembly GCA_006408695.1. Lineage (NCBI taxonomy): Eukaryota > Metazoa > Chordata > Mammalia > Artiodactyla > Bovidae > Aepyceros > Aepyceros melampus. The sequence continues at coordinate 620,419 of SJXQ01003981.1, read as the reverse complement.
GCACGGAGGAGGGGAGTGGCCGAAGTACGGCCTCCGACGATTGGCCAGAATTCCTGTCGCTCAAGGGCCCGCCCCCGACCGACACTTTCCACCAACCCGGCGGGCCCCGCCCAGTGAGCGGGTGTTGATTGGCTGCAGAAGATGCCCTTCACAATCACAGCTTAGGAGCGCGCAGGGGGCGGGGTTTTCCCGCGTCTGCGCCGGAGGCGTAGGCACCGGGGTCAGAGCGTCCGGGGTCGTGTGGACCCGGCGGGGTGACCCGCGCAGAGTCCACCTTGTGCAAGGCAGCGACCCCACATCAAAATCGCCGCGGTTTCCCAATCCGGTCAGACCTGGGCGTTCGTTAATTTGTAACAGAGTTCTTCCGCAGCGAGTGTAGGGGTTCACTTCGAGGCTGAGAAATGCAGAGCAACCTGGTGGACGTGGCCGGACGAGTGTGCTGTCCGGAGCAGGGCTCCGCGACTGTTTGACCCATCCCCTCCCGGCCCAGAACTGCCCCATTCTCTCAGGAGAAAAACAAAACCAAACCCGGGAACTGTTCAAAAAAAGCAAAAGCGGCTTCAAGTGTAGGTTCTGAGGACGTCGGTGGATTGAAGTTATTCTCTCTTCACCCCTGACTAGGCGAGTACTTGTGTTACTGTCTTCTGTCTTTACTCACCAGTATATTAAGGTACATTCTAAATGATTGATAGCTCTTGGAATAGAGTCTGGAGCAGTACCTCCCCAGCTGAGCATCCATAGGAAGATTTACAAATGTTCCATTTTTAAAAGGCAGGGGAGAGAATTCCAGCGCATTAAAAAAAAAAAAAAAAACTGATTTTTTTTTTAAGGCCTTTTTCAGCAATGGTATTTACTTCCAAAAAGAACGACACAATGGATTACACAGGTAGGTCATCCTCCAGGAAACAGCACAGTTCTTTCCACTCGTTGCTGCTAGTGTTGGTTTCCTATCCCCTTGCTTACCTCCTCCGTAGGAATGCAAGGCCAAGAAGACAAGTTCCCAAACATTCCAAATACTCTTTATCCATTTCACATGATGGAATGCTTTGGTTTTCAAATACTGCACCAGCCTTGCATCTCTGGAATAAGCCTACTTGCTTATGATATGTAATTTTTTTTTTCCAGTATGCTTTTTCAATTACAAAGGAGGCAAAAATATATAATGGAGAAAAGACAGTCTGTTTACAAGTGGTGCTGGGAAAACTGGTTAACCACCTATAAAAGAATGAAACTAGAACACTTCCTAACACCATACACAAAAATAAACTCAAAATGGATTAAAGATCTAAACGTAAGAATAGAAACTATAAAACTCTTAGAGGAAAACATAGGCAGAACACTCTGACATAAATCACAGCAAGATCCTCTATGATCCACCTCCAAGAATGATGGAAATAAAAACAAATAAATAAATGGGACCTAGTTAAAAGCTTTTGCACAACAAAGGAAACTACAAGCAAGGTGAAAAGGCAGCCTTCAGAATGGGAGAATATAACAGCAAACAAAGCAACTGACAAAGAATTAATCTCCAAAATATACAAGCAACACATGCAGCTCAACACCGGAAAAATAAACGACCCAATCAAAAAATGGGCCAAAGAACTAAACAGACATTTCTCCAAAGAAGACATACAGATGGCTAACAAACACATGAAAAGATGCTCAACATCACTCGTTATCAGAGTAATGCAAATCAAAACCACAATGAGGTACCATCTCACACTGGTCAGAATGACTGCCATCAAAGAGTCTACAACAATAAATGCTGGAGAGGGTGTGGAGAAAAGGGAACCTTCTTACACTGTTGGTAGGAATGCAAACTGGTACAGCCACTCTGAAGAATAGTATGGAGATTCCTTAAAAAAAAAAAATAGAACTGCCATATGACCCAGCAATACCACTGCTAGGCATACACATCAAGGAAACCAGAAATGAAAGAGACATATGTACCTCAATGTCCACTGCAGCACTTTACAATAGCTAGGACACAGAAGCAACCTAGGTGTCCATTGGCAGACAAATGGATAAGGAAGTTGTGGTATATATACATCATGGAATATTATTCATCTATTAAAAAAGAATGCATTTGAGTCAGTTCTAATGAGGTGGATGAACTGGAGCCTTATTATACAGAGTGAAGTAAGTCAGAAAGAGAAACAGCAATACAGTATATTAACACATATATATGGAATTTAGAAAGAAAGTAATAACGACCCTATATGCAAGACAGCAAGAGAGACACAGATGTAAAGAACAGACTTTTGGACTATGCGGAAGAAGGCAAAGGTGAGATGATAAGAAAGAATGGTATTGAAACATGTATATTACCATATGTAAGATAGATGACCGATACAAATTTGATGCATGGTACAGGGCACCCAAATCCGGTGCTCTGGGACAACCCAGACGGATGGGGTGGGGAGGGATGTGGAGGGGGGTTCAGGATGGTGGGACACATGTACACCCAGGGTTGATTCATGTCTATGTATGGCAAAATCCACCATATATTGTAAGTAATTAGCCTCCAATTAAATAATTTAAAATAAATATTTTAAAAGTATAGTTAATTTACAGTGTTTTTGGTTTACTGATTTGTTTCAAAGAGCTCACTTCTGGCCTCTGATTTTCTCCACTGTTTTTTCTCTTTTTGGTCACTGATTTCTGCTCTTGATTGAGTCTTCCCTTCTGCTTGCTTTAGGTTTCTTTTTTTTCCTAGTTTCTTGAGATGGGAGTTTAGATTATTGAATTGGGATTTTTCCTCTTTTCAAATACATGCATTTAGTGTTATAACTGTCCAAATGTTTTAAAAACAGTAAATGAGGTTATGTATACCGTTACCCTAACAGTTCACAGGTCTGCTGAATTTCCACATGACTCTGGCAGAGCGGTATGTCAGTGATGACTGCCTCTATAATCCAATGTCAAGACTGTTTCAGATTTCAGTGCCAGTTCTGAATAACTCCAGCAGTGGTTAAAACAAAACTTTGGTGCCAATTTGGATCCTATTCCTGGTTTAGTAACTTATCAGATGCATGACTATGACCTAATCAGTTAATTCTCTAAGCTATTGCTTATAAAATGTTTAGCCAGGGTCTGGCACAAAGAGAGCAATCAACAGATTTTAGCAAATGCTATATCAAACAAGACTTCCTTACTTTAAAACACTGGTATAAGGAAACATCCTACATGGCAAGTGCTCCAAGGTGAAGTGTGTGCTAAGTCACTTCAGTCGTGTCCAACTCTGTGCAACCCCATGGACTGCAATTCCCCCAGCTCCTCTGTTCATGGGATTCTCCAGGCAAGAATATTGGAGTGAGATGCCACTTCCATCTCCACCAAGATGAAGTAAATTTAGGCAAACTTAGAAACAAATCTAAGAAATTAAAAGGGATACAGATATTTACAAACTTCCTGATATTCCCTCCAGCAAAGAAATTTTAATAAACATTTAGAAAACCAACTCTACTCCTGAAGTTCCTCAGGTGAAATATACTGTAGAAAGCACTCACTCTTCTACTAAAAAGCAAAAATAAGCAAACATCATTACGGTTTTTATTCCTTTCCTTTTTATTTTTTTATTCTTTTTCTAATTCCTCCTGCCACTCATGCACAAGACACACTTCAGCAGCTCTTTACTTCCCATTGACAAATCATTATATTTGCTATAACCATAGAAACCAGGTTCCCTTGACAAATGGGCACTCTACAAATATGGACTCCAATTCAAATTATCTACATGGATAATTTGCATTAAACCCGTGTTTTAAATACATTGAGTTCAGTTCAGTTCAATCACTCAGTTATGTCCGACTCTTTGCGACCCCATGAATCACAGCACACCAGGCCTCCCTGTCCATCACTAACTCCCAGAGTTCACTCAGACTCACGTCCATCGAGTCAGTGATGCCATCCAGCCATCTCATCCTCAGTCATCCCCTTCTCCTCCTGCCCCCAATCCCTCCCAGTCTTTTCCAATAAGTCAACTCTTCGCATGAGGTGGCCAAAATACTGGAGTTTCAGCTTTAGCATCATGCCTTCCAAAGAAATCTCAGGGCAGATCTCCTTCAGAATGAACTGGTTGGATCTCCTTGCCGTCCAAGGGACTCTCAAGAGTCTTCTCCAACACCACAGTTCAAAAGCATCAATTCTTCGGCACCAGCTTTCTTCACAGTCCAACTCTCACATCCATACATGACCACTGGAAATTAGCATAGGTTAACTGTTCCCTTCTAAAAATATCTATTTCTCTAGTATACATATCCTATGTAGTTGATTTCCAAACAATTCCCCATCTATTAGCAATAATTTCCAAAGCTTACTAAATTTTTAAATTTTTCATTCATTTAAAAATGAATACCCATGTATATTTATAACACAGCAGAATGTCAGCTGATAATCTCTAATCAATTGACTATCAGAGGCAGAAATGAGGGGCAGAGAGTAACAGATATCATCTGATCACAAAGAATACAAATGTCATAAGTTCAATGCTGAGGTAGAGCAACTTTTCTCAGTAACTTTAGACAAGCCAAGCTAATGATATGTAGGAAAGCTTATTATAAATACATTCTTAGGCATATTTCCTTGTATGCATTCCTACATATCTCCTGTATTTAATATGTCCATCTTTAAGTAGGAACAGGTAAATAAAAAGATTAAATGTTTGATTGTACATGATTGCAATATTAAATTTATTTTTAAAAATCTTTTTGTCTCCAGCACAAGTAAATAAAACAGAGTAAAATGGTATAGATAAGGAAAATTCCAGATATGCTATTTAATTCTGTAGAAATTCAGGGTTCTAGACAGTTTTATGAAATACAGCTGACAGTGTTGTCATCATCAGGTCTGCCAAGTCAGAAGATTGGGATTCATACAGGTCAGTCTCCTCTTTATCCCTACCCCCACTGCCCCAGATCTGCCTTTCATGATTAGTTGCCTATCTGTTTACAGTAACTCCCTTACATGTTCTTCCAGCCTTTAGTCTTAAACTTCTCAGACCCATCTTCCATCAATAATGAACCCCAAATTAAAATCTGATCACATCACTATTTGTCTGTATTAGTATCAGTTGCTCAGTTGTTTCTGACTTTTTGCAGTCCCAGGGACTGTTGCTTGCCAGGCTTCTCTGCCCATGGGATTTTTCAGGCAAGAATACTGGAGTGGGTTGCCATTCCCTCTCCAAGGGGATCTTTCCAACCTAAGGATCAAACCCAGGTCTCCTGCATTGCAGGTAGATTCTTTACCATCTGAGACTACTTAACTAATACCTTCCAATGTCTCCCAATAACTAAAGTTCAAATTCCGTACTGAGACTTTGAAGATCATCCAAGATCATTCAAAATCTGCTTCCTCTCTCTAGCTTCATCCTTTGTCATTTCCCCCTCAAGCCTCATGGCCTAGCAACATTGAGCTATTTTAGATCTCCCACATGTAGCATTCTTTCCTCTCTTTCATATCCTTGCTCAAGCCCTGTCCTCTGCTGCTTGCCGTAAGTTACCTCTTACCCCTTATTCTCCTTACCTCCTTTATCCTGGCCAAAGACTCAGGATCCTTTTTGACTCAGCTTAGGAGTCAACTGTAGTTGAGGCATGTGCTGACCACACCCTTCCCCTCCAAGTAATGCTCTCTGCTCCTTTATTCTCCAGTCATGGCTATCACGCACTCACTACATCACCAGTCTTTGTGTCTGCCTTTCTCACTGGACCAAAAGTTCCTCAAGAACAGGAATGGTTAGTCACATCTGTATCTTCAGAGCCGAGCACAGTGCCTGGCACTCAGCACATGCTCAGTAAATGTTTTTGAATTAATAAGGGTATAAAAGTGATACAGAAGAGGGTAAGTAAGTACTTGGAAAAATCATAATTATATAATAATAATACTGATAAATATGGATTAATTTATCTGTCACTAGCAAGAACATCAGCCAAGTTTTTAATATTTCCATGGACATCTACTGAAACTGGGGGTAATCATCAGTTAGTTCTATTATACATATAACCTGCTATCACTGATCAGGTTTGCTTTGTTTTTACAAAATCTTGTGTGTCTCTCAGTGTCACATGGCCTAAATAATAAGAAATGTTTGCCCAAGTTGTTTATTAGGAACTTGGAGTCAGCTGTGTCCAGTTCAAGCTCCAGCCAGTTAAGACTGGTTAAGATGGTAAAAGTGTCCACTTGGTGACCTTTGATATCTGAAGCCAAAATCTCCACCCTAAAAACATACTAATGCCACCATTTTCTGAGCACATGTCCCATGAAGAAGTCTGGGCCTTAGCTGCACAATGATGATTACCTCATTTTTCTTGCTTCCAATTTCCCCATGCTCCTGCTACCTCAGATTTATCCCATAACTCTCCCAAGTGCTTTGCCTTTGGGGAAGTGGATATGAGATTTGTTCTCCCATCTCCTCACTTGGTGGCCTCAAGAATAAACCCTTTCTCTGCCCAACCTCATTTGGCTTGCTGCATGTCAGACAAACCTGGTTCAGTAACACTATTAAAAGTAAAACTGTTTTATTTCTTTCTAGGCCTAGGAAATTAGAGGAAAGAAGCTAAAAGCAAACAGCAGCATGTAAATAATTTTAAATGAATGAGTGGATCTAACACTAGTCCAAGGTGCTCAACGCAGCCACCTAAGCGTGCAAGTAACATGGATGATGGAGAGGGCAGTAGAGTTCTCAAAAGTTGGGAGCCCCATGTCAGAAACACAGCTTCCTACCAGAATAAAAGTGCCACCTAGGACCTCGAGGGCTTCCCAGGTGGCACTAGTGGTGAAGAACCCGCCTGCCAATGCAGGAGACATAATGAGACCCTGGGTTGGGAAGATCCCCTGGAGAAGGGCATGGCAACCCAATCAGTATTCTTACCTGGAGAATTCCTTGGATAGAGGAGCCTGGAGGGCCCAGTTCATAGGGTCGCAAAGAGTCAGACATGACTGAAGCCACTTAGCACGCATGCACACACAGGACCTTTAAGGCTGATGTTAGAAGGAAGTAAACATTCGTTTCCAAGTACACAACTGTATCCCTCCATATCCTTCTGTCCCCGATTCTCTCTCTGATTACTGATACCACTCCCCACCACCTACTATGAATACTACGTTATCTTCTTGACTCTCTGGCATCCGTGTGGATAGAACCCTTTCTTTGCTTTTTACAGCAGGGCCAGAATATTCAAATGAACTTTACTAAAGGATAGCATAAAAGAATTTTCTACTATGAAACCTGACATAGTTCCTTCACCTTTAATAAATGAAGCAGTGATGCCAATTCAAAAAGTCTGTCTGACTGTCAAACCTCAAGTGATTGTGAGGTGCACACCCAGTGAGGACCCTTTTTAGGGACCCACCCTACTGAGTCCACCTCTCCCTCTGTGTGTTTGAGGGCAGCTGATTATATTCTACCCATAAATACAATCTTAGACATCCAAATTCTTCAAATTCCAGACAAAGGTACATGCTGAACTCAGCCCTAACACCATTAAGGTTTTGTCATCTTAGTTCCAGTTTCCTGTCTAAACAGTTGACTCTTCCCCAGGTAATTTTTCTAGAAATGACCTTCATCTTCATGTGGTACTTGGCTACTCACAAAATATGATCTTATCTTTGCATGTCCTGACAATTTAAACATGATCTAAACCAATACAATGATCAATGATCTTAATCTTCATAAAAGAGATATATACAGTCAAACTATCAGGCAGAATTCTTAGGATTCTTTCCCATCTTGAATGCCTGTGGTGAGATAAAGGGAAACTTAAGTAACTCATATCTGGAAAACAATAGGCTTGCCAACAGGCTTGTCATCAAAATGTATCCTGTGAGGAAAGTTTTTCCCTGAACAAAAATTCTTGCCATGCTAAGTCACTTCAGTTGTGTCTGACTCTTTGCAACTCTATGGACTGTAGCCCACTAAGCTCCTCTGACCATGGGATCCTCCAGGTAAGAATATTGGAGTGGGTTACCATGCTTTCCTCCAGGGGATATTCGGATATTCCTGACCCAGAGATCTAACCTGTGTCTCATGTCTCCTGCACTGTTAGGTGGCCACTATTATGTATGAAACATTACATCATTATGTATAAAACATTATATCATTACTTATGGATGTAAGTGGATGTGCATATTTATTTTGAAGCCATCTCAAAAACTACAGAATGATCTCAGTTCATTTCTAAGGCAAACTATTCAGTATCACAGTAATCAAAGTCTATGCTCCAACCACTAATGCTGAAGAAGATGAAGTGAATGGTTCTATGAATATCTACAAGACCTTCTGGAACTAACATCAAAAAAAGATGTCCTCTTCATCATAAGGGACTGGAATGCAAAATAGGAAGTTGAGATATACCTGGAGTAACAGGCAAGTTTGGCCTTGGAGTACAAAATGAAGCAGGGCAAGGCCTAACAGAGTTCTGCCAAGTACTATAAATAAATACCAATGAACACTTCACTTGATTTGGGGACTGTGGGTTCTTCCCATATCCCATTCTTCTGCCTCCCCAAAATCATTGTGATCCTGAATTCTGTTCATGTGTCCTTGCTTAGTATAAGAAAAAAAAAACCATATGGATATATCAACAATTTATTCAGCTTTCTTGGAGAATGAGCTTTATAAAAATGGGATTATACTGTTTGTAGTCTTCTGGAACTTTCCTCCCCCTTCAAAATCATGTTTTTTAAAAATTCATCCATATTGAATAGAAGGTGAACATAACAAGTGAACAAGAATGGTCTTAGCAGCATTCTTCATAATAATTCTAAACTGGAAGCAATCTAATTGTTCTTCAGCCTCAGAAAGGATAAATATATACACACAATGGAATTGTATCCAGCAATGAAAATGAATAAAATACTTCTACCCTCAACAATGGGAGAAGGCAATGGCACCCCACTCCAGTACTCTTGCCTGGAGAATCCCATGGATGGAGGAGCCTGGTAGGCTGCCGTCCATGGGGTCGCGAAGAGTCGGATACGACTGAGCGACTTCTCTTTCACTTTTCACTTTCATGCATTGGAGAAGGAAATGGCAACCCACTCCAGTGTTCTTGCCTGGAGAATCCCTGGGATGGGCGAGCCTGGTGGGCTGCCATCTATGGGGTCGCACAGAGTCGGACACGACTGAAGCGACTTAGCAGCAGTAGCAGCAGCAACCCTCAACAATATGGATGAATCTCATGAACATAATATTTACAAAGAAGCTAGACACAGGAGAGTTTGTGTTGTATGATTCCATTAATATAAGTTTTCAAAACAAGCAAAAGTAAGTATGGTGTTAGCAGCTGGGACACTAGTTACCTTGAATGAAGTGGGTAAGTGGCTAGGAGAGGGCACCAGGAGCACTTCCTAGATACAGATAATGTTCTACTGTTAGATCTGGGTGGTAGGTATATAAGGATGGTCATTTTTGATAAACCATCTAAGTGTGTACTTATGATATGTTCACATTTTAATTTTGAAAGGTTTACCCATGTTGTTGCACATGACTGTAGTTCATTATTTTTTGTTGCCATATAATATATAATTATGTAAATATGATTCAGTTTGTCTATCAATTCCCTTGTCCCTGAACATCTGGGATTTTGCTTGCTTGTTGTAGCTACTTAATTTATTCCACAAACAATGTTGCTACAAATATATTTCTTGGTGCACATATGCAAGAATCTCTTTAAGGGAAGTGTATAGAAGGAATTTCTAAATCTAAGGGTATGTTACAGTATTCAACTTCAGAAGACTACATTACATTATTTTCAAATTTTCATTCCTGCGTTCCAACAGTGTATGGGACATCTAATCCTGCATCCTCACGATTTTGTCAATACTATGGTATCTCATTGTGGTCTTATTTAGATTTGATAATTAACAATGTTGAGTATCTTTCTACAGGCTTTTAAGCCATCCTTCTTCTTCTTTCTGCAAAATACCTGTTCATGACTTTACTGCTTTGTTCTATGACACACTGTCTTACCCTAACTGATCTGTGAGAGTTCTTTATATAGTCTGGAAACTAACCACTCATGGATTACTTTCATGAAAATATCTCCTCCCAATTTGTGACCTGTATCTTCAATCTATTTTAATTCTGAAAAACATATTTTTTCAAAGCTTTTTATTATGGACAAGTTCAAACAAACACAGCAAAAGTGGGAAGGAGGCCAGACAGCCCATCTTTTAGTCAGCGCGGGGCTCAGCCACTGGCCCTCTCCAGCGGCCATACTCTGAGGATGCAGCCTACCTCTGTTTGGGAGACAGCAACGGCCTTGCGCCGGGCCACACCAATGCCAAAGCCGCTCTCTCTCAGAGAACCGGGGCTGCAGGACGAACGGCTCGTGCCAGTAAAAGCTAGGGCGGGAAAAACGTACACAGCAGCATGCCGGGAATGTTCGGAGCATGCTGGGAATGTTCGGAGCATGCTGGGAGCACGCAGAGTATGCTGGGAGCCCTCGGAGTACGCTGAGAGAGCTGGGGTACACCGGGATACGTTGGGGTAAGTTGGGGTTGCTAGGGGTGGTGAGGGGAGGTCTGGGATAGCCAGGCATGCTGGATACAGTGCCCCTGAGCCACGGAGAGGGCGCTGAGGAGCGAGAACACGCAGGCCAGGAGACTGGGGTCTCAGGAGACGGAGGACACTGAGGCCGGAAGACGACTGCTTGCCGAGCCCGAGAGGGAGAGCGGGAACTGCGGAGGTTGCTCCAGGCCGGCCTCCCAGCCTGCCGCTGCCTCACCGCGAGGCTCGAGCGGCGCCTCCTGAGCGGTTTTGACGGCCTTGCCTTGACAGGAGGCGCCTGCTGAAGAGAGAGTTGTAGCTTTTGAAAAGGAAAGGAACCAAGATTAGTTCTTTCATGAAGGCCCATGGGTTCCAACAGTAGGGCATCTAATTTAATCAGTAATGTATAGAATCGCCTTTTAAATCAGGCACTTACGATAGGTAGAGACCTTGGAGATACTTCCACCAATTCCATGCGGTGCGTAAGAAAATGAGGCCCCAGGGCAGGAAACTGGCCTGTCGACCTTGGAAGCGGTGGGTGGGGCCGGTGGGAATCCGACCCTCGTCAGGCCTCTTCCCACCAAGGCCCCACAGAGGGAGGACCCGTGAGGCTCCGGCGGGGCTGCACGCCGCTTAGACGGCGGGTCACTGACTTCACAGCCTGGGCGCTCACGATGACCTTGGTTGGTTCTCTTGGGGTTTTAAGTCATCAAATGGACGATTTTGTACGTACCTGTTCCTTACTGTAATACTTACCACCAGGGCAGAAATGTGTTTAATACATTATTTTGTAGTCAGCAAGATTTCCGTTAATCAGCTTGGATTGAAAGGCGCTACTCTCTAAACAATCTGTTAACAGATCCTCTGCATTTTGAGCCTTCCAATGGAGTCCTTACACAATCTAGGGCAAGAAATTTGTACGTTTTAATTTGTAAGTTTTGCCAGTTATGAATTGAAAAATAAACTGTTTTCATGTAATGCTAAATAATAAAATTAAATAAATTCCTGCCTATTCCTGAACAGGTCAGAGTTGTTTACACAGAGTTTTCTTATCAGTCTTTGAAGTTGACAAGAGAAGGGGAGGACCACTCACAGGAATTTTTTGGTGACTTTGCTGTTAAGATATTTAAAGGAAGAATGAGGCAGAAAGTAATTTTAGTGGGAAATGTGTTTCAGAAAGCAACAAATCTCTAAATTTTGACTGTCTAACCTGTTTTCACTAATGTGCACTTTTGTACTTCTGGGCCCAAGCTGTAATCAGTTCTTTGTTTTTTATTTTACTTCATCCATTATTGATTCTTTTTACTTTGGTGAAGTAGATTGAGTTGGCCTTGGAACTTTGTACTTCATTAAAAAAATTTTTTTTTCCACAACAGTAAGCATTTAGCATAGAGAAGGAATGTTTCTATTTTTGCTATCAACAATCATCTTAATTAGGTACACCAAATTAATTAACACCTTGTGTGACTTTGTGTTAATCTTTCTAAGAGTACTTGCAGTTTTAAAAGAATTCCATGATCTTTAATAAAGAAAATTTCAAGCACTGTGGTACTTGAGTGAAAAAGACATGTGGGAGCCAGAAAGGCAATGCCACCATGGTCAAATGGCACCATAAGGGTATTTGGTTAGTGAGATCAGACTTAAGGCTGGTCACACTCCAGATTCCAGGACTGTGTTACTACTCTTAAAGAGAGAAAATATGTGGATGCTTAAAAGATTGAAGTACCAGAATACCAGTTACCTTCCCTGGATATGTTTGTGTATCCTAGAGAAACTGAGCTTAAATCATTCCACATTGCAGTTTTCTTTTCTGTTATATGTAAGATAGACCCCAAAGGTATGCCCTTGAATTATCAACTGTAAAATGTGTCCCACAGAGAAGTTGGAAAGCCAGAGAATTAGTGGAAAAGGAAACGAAATAACATTTTAAAGATCTCAGTGAAGAATTTTCTTTAGTGTAAAATGGTGAAAAATATATTCTTCAGGTTTGAAATGCTTTATAGAGATAATTTAAAATAGCAGAAGGCTTTGCTATACATTTTGATTTTTTAAAGAAGTATTGTTGTCATAGGAAAGGTTTTGTTTTTCTGAAAACAGAGAAACTTAATAGCCAAAAATTTTAGAAAGAATTTGTTAAATAAAAACAATATAGCAGAAACATATCTAGTATCCAGAACAGAGTATGCATTTAATACACATTGCTGGTGGTTCTTTGTAATATTTGTACTCAAATTATTCTGTTTGTTTAAAGAACTGCAGGTTTAAAATTCTAGATTTTATTTTTGGGGTGGCAGAGTGTTCTAAAGTGTACTGTGATGATTGCAACCCTGTGAATATAGTAAAAGCTATTTAATTATACATGGTAAATAGGCGAATTGTATGTGATATGAATTATACCCTAATAAAACTTGTACCCCCCAAATTCTGGATTATCATTAGAAAACCTCAAAGGTAAAATGTAAGTGATATTTAACTGCTAATATTTGCTAACCTTGTTTTTGCCATCGTATACCAATGCAATATCAAATATTCTGTAATGGATTGAAATGCTTTACCCTATTGGTAAACTAAATAAAAGTTTACTATGTTTTTATTGTTGTTTGTTTTTCAAGGCCTGATTGCTGAGGCATTCAGTCAACAGGAAAATATGAATGATTCTAAGCAGCAGTCACTGTTCTTCATCACACTTCCTGATTTACACAAACTCTGTGCTGTCAAGATAATATTGAGTAACGGAATGGCAGACACTGAGATTAGGAGTAGACAAATGAAGATATGCAGGTAAAAAAACACAATCTTGTAACTAATACTTTCTAAACTTTTTACATCTGTAAGAGCTATTTTAATAGTATCTCTTTTAAAGCAAGAACTCATTTGCTAAATCTGTTTATACAATTTTAGAATAAAAGAATTCAGTATTGTTCTGATCGTTCTGACCAAGTATATTGAATTACATTTAAGGGAGGACTTAAAAGTACTTCAGATAGAATATATCACTGTAGAGTCTTTATATTTGTGGCTTCTTGTGTGTTATTTTAATTTAAAAATTTTATAGACATTGATGAATTAAATCAATGGATTAAGTCAAAACTTAGTCCTAAGTTTTGGGAGATAGTCATTAATAACTGTTTATGAAGTACCTACTGTTTATGAAGCACTTCAGGAGATACTGTAAACATTTTAGATTAATATAATTTTTAGATTTTCAGATTGATGTAGGAGTATTTCTCCAAGAATTATCTTGAAATATCTAACCTAAGATAGTCTTTTGAAAACACTTCTAGAAGTTGACGCCTAAAGTATAACACTGAAGACCCACCATGTATTAGCCCCTTAAATTGTTTGAGGCACTCAAGGAAGAACTCTTAGAATACATAACAAGATTATATCTCTAACTGAATTTCTTAGACAGGAGCAAACACTTATAAGATGGCTAGGAGTCAGAAGTAAAATACTCTTGAGTGTCTTCCATTTTGCTCTTATTTATAAAACTTGTCTTCTGACCACTGTGTATTTTCCCACCCAAGTACATCCAGGAATCTATACCCTTCCTGCCAAGGTATAATTTGATACCCACTGAGCATTTACTTGTGACCCCTTAGGGAAGCAAACAAGTAGAAAACCTTAAGAGAGATTTTCTGCCATTCACTCTCATATTGAAGGTAGTCTTGCCCGTAGAGAGGGGTGCTTTGACTCACCGCCTCAGTAACTGACAAAGAGGCTAGAACAGAAGGACAAAGACGTGGTTGTGTCAGACAAAGGCACATCTTGTACAAGCATGTACTGAGGATGTCCCGGTGATCCAGTAGCTATGAGTGTCTTCCATTTTGCTCTTATTTATAAAACTTGTCTTCTGACCACTGTGTATTTTCCCACCCAAGTACATCCAGGAATCTATACCCTTCCTGCCAAGGTATAATTTGATACCCACTGAGCATTTACTTGTGACCCCTTAGGGAAGCAAACAAGTAGAAAACCTTAAGAGAGATTTTCTGCCATTCACTCTCATATTGAAGGTAGTCTTGCCCGTAGAGAGGGGTGCTTTGACTCACCGCCTCAGTAACTGACAAAGAGGCTAGAACAGAAGGACAAAGACGTGGTTGTGTCAGACAAAGGCACATCTTGTACAAGCATGTACTGAGGATGTCCCGGTGATCCAGTAGCTAAGACTCTGTGCTCCCTGGGCAGGGGGCCCGGTTCAAGCCCCCGTTGGGGAACTAGATATTGCAGGCTATAACTAAGTTCACACACTGCAACTAAAAGATCCTGTATGCCTCAATTGAGACCCGGCACAGCCAAATACATAAACATTAAAAAAAAAAAGCCTGCTGCACCACAGTTCCAACAAAAATGCACCTAGCAGAAACATGTTGACCCATCTCACTTTTGACATAACCCCACGCACACATGCACTCTTAGCCTTTAAAATTTGTTTCCTTGATGATTAATAATTTTGAAAATTTTTGTATTTCTACCTCTATTCCTTTTTGTGTTTTTCCCATCTTTTCTAATAAAATTATTGATGGTAATTTGAATTGTAATGATTGTTATAGCTATAAGTTCATTTGTCTTTTGAATAGTAAACTAAAACCACTACCCACTTCATTTTCCTTCAGAAATTTTCCTTTTTGAAGGAAAAGAATCTAGTCAATAGTTCTGACACTGAAGTAGCTGATAACTACACTATTCCTTAGACTCTTTTCTCCAGTGCTTCTGACCACCACTTAAAAAAAAAAAAGGAAACTGGAAGAAATAGGAGTTAGAAGAGCTGAAGTCTTCATAGTGCTTAGACTTTTTCAAGTCTATACTTAAAAATGAAGTTTTAAAAGAGAAATTTTAGTTCACAGATGAAAGGGTTAGGAAACAGATGTGCAGACAAGTTTTTATATTAATATCATACCTAAAACTTTATAGTTCTCACAATTCAAATATTGGCTGATTGCTTACAGTATTCAAGGTACCATGCTAAGTGTGGAGAGACATACAAAAATCTGCGATACATTTTCTGCCTAGCAGAAGCTTAAACGTTTCATTGGAACTAGCAATTTCTAAACGTTGTGATAAAATGAAAACAGAGGTTGGGTGGTCTGCTTTAAAATTAATACATTTCATCTCCACAGGCAGTTGCTGTTTTTGCACCAAGATATCCTTACATCACCTGTACCTGGCATATTTACCCAAATTTGGGTGGTAATGGCGGTTAGTATTTTAACATTTTATACAGTATCATTTATAATCATTTAGAACAATATTGATAAGCATTAATTTGAGTATTAATTATAGCTCAAACTGAAGACAGTTTATGAGGACTAATTACATTGTGTTGTAGGTTGATCAAAACATTAACAGACTTTAACTTTGATATACCTCATGTTTAAGATCCTTTTTTGTGACTCTGAATTCGTATTAGTTTTCTCTGTTGTTGATGTTAAAATAAAGATTAAGCAACCTAGATGTCCATCAGCAGATGAATGGATAAGAAAGCTGTGGTACATATACACAATGGGGTGTTAACTTAGCCATTCGAAAGAATACATTTGAATCAGTTCTAATTAGGTAGATGAAACTGGAGCCTATTATACAGAGTGAAGTAAGCCAGACAGAAAAACACCAGTACAGTATACTAATGCATATATATGGAATTTAGAAAGATGGTAACGATAACCCTGTATGCGAGACAGCAGAAGAGACACAGATGTATAGAACAGTCTTTTGGACTCTGTGGGAGAGGGAGAAGGTGGGATGATTTGGGAGAATGGCATTGAAACATGTATAATATATAAGAAATGAATCGCCAGTCTAGGTTCGATGCAGGATACAGGATGCTTGGGGCTGGTGCACTGGGATGACCCAGAGAGATAGTATGGGGAGGGAGGTGGGTGGGGCGTTCAGGATTGGGAACATGTGTACACCCGTGGCAGATTCATGTTGATGTATGGTAAAACCAATACAGTAATGTAAAGTAAAATAAAAAATAAAGATTATCAATGAATAAAATATGTTAATGGCATAGTTTTTAAGATAGCACAGACTTAATCCTTTTTTATATTTTATTCTTTAGAATTACATTTAATATAAAAGAAGTTCCTTGTTCCAATAGATCTCCAGTTGTGTTTAAAGAACTTGGGCCAACATTTTTTTTATTTTGGAAATTTCATTAAAATGTTTTTCTTAGTAAAATTAGAACAAGAAATATATTTTATGGTGCTGTGTATACCCCTTATTCTGAGATTTTAATTTCCCAGAAATTAATATTTATTAACAATGCTGATAGTTCAAAATCTTTAGTTTTTTTATTTTTCTCTAGGTTTTAGGTTTATATCTATTTTTTATCTTCTCATTCTTAATATGGTTTTTAAGAAAGACCAGATGTTAGTGAACAAGTAGACAGTAATGTCTCTATATTCTTTTCTACCTGAAAAACTTAGAAATGAGTATCCTAATCTTAGCAAGAGGAATAATAAGAAGAAAGTCACCATATAAAAATATGTTTTGAACTTTCTCTTGATCTTCTACTTGTGTCCATTTTCCTTATTCATGTCTAAGAAATAATTGTTTAATAAGAAAAGTATTAAATATTTATTACATGAAATTTACTGGCCTTTTCCTTTATATGGTTTCTGGATTCAGGTCATTTCCAGAAAGGCTTTCCTCACTTAGAAATGTACCCATAGATTCTGTTGGGTTTCCCAGAAAGTTCATTTGGTTTTTTCTGTAAGACGATACTTGTAGCACTTCATTGTCTTTAACTTCATTTGAAACAGTTGTTAGACTGAATTGTGACAGCTGTCATATCAGTATGCATTTTTTAAAAAATCAAAATTGATACATTTTTGTGTAGCCATTTTAATATTGAAGATGGAAGAAAAAAAGCAACACTTTAAGTAAATTATACTTTATTATATGAGAAAGATGGGCTTCCTTGGTGGCTCAGATGGTAAAGAATCTTCCTGCAGTGCAGGAGACACAGGTTCAATCCCTGGGTCGGGAAGATTCCCTGGAGAAGGAAGGCAACCCACTCCAGTGTTCTTGCCTGGAGAATCCCATGGACAGAGGAGCCTGGTGGGCCACAGTGCATGGAGTCATAAAGAGTCGGACGTGACTGAGTGACTAACACTATGCCAGAAAGGTAAAAAGCAGCTGAAACAGCAAAAAGATCTGTGCAGTGTATGGAGAAGGTGCTATGATTGACTGAACATATCAAGTGGTTTACAAAGTTTCATGCTGGAGATTTCTCGCTGAGCAATGCTCCATGGCCAGATAGATCAGTTGAAGTTGATAGTGACCAAATCGAGACATTAATTGAGAACAATCCATGTTATACTATGTGGGAGATAGCTGACATACTCAAAATATCCAAATCAAGCATTGAAAATCAGTTGCACCGGCTTAGTTATGTTAATCACTTTGGTGTTTATGTTCCACATAAGTTAAGCAAGAAAAATCTTGACGTATTTCTACGTGCAATTCTCTACTTAAACATAATGAAAAGCTTCCATTTTTAAAACAAATTGTTAGGAGTGATGAAAAATGGATACTATACAATAAGGTGGGACTGAAGAGACTGTGGAACAAATGAACCACCACCAACCACAACTAAGCCTGATCTTTATTCAAAGAAGGTGATGTTGTGTATATTGGGGGGAGGGGCAGATTGGAAGGGAGTTCTCCACTATGAGCCCCTTCCAGAAAACCAAACAATTCATTCCAACAAGCTGCTCCCAATTAGACTAACTAAAAGCAGCACTCGACAAAAAGTGTCTGAAATTAGTCAACAGAAAAGGTGTAATCTTCATCAGAATAATACAAGACCACATGTCTTTGATGTCCAGGCAAAAGCTGCTACATCTTGGCTGGGAAATTCTGATTTATCTGCCATACACACCAGAAATTGGACTTTAAGATTTCCTTTTGTTTACAAAATTCTTTTAATGGAAAAAAATGTCAATTTCCTGGAAGACTGTAAAAGGTACCTGGAATAGTTCTTTGCTCAAAAAGATAAAAAGTTTTGGGAGGATGGAATTATGAAGTTGCCTGGAAAATGACAGAAGGTAGCAGAACAAAATGATGAATACATTGTTCAATAAAGTTCTTGGTGAAAATGAAAAATGTGTCTTTTATTTTTGCTTAAAAACCAAAGGAGCTTTTTGATCAACCCAATATTTCAGGAAGAGAATGATTATCACTTCTTTCTCTGCTGCTGCTGCTGCTGCTGCTAAGTCACTTCAGTCGTGTCCAACTCTGTGCAACCCCATAGACGGCAGCCCACCAGGCTTCCCCGTCCCTGGGATTCTCCAGGCAAGAACACTGGAGTGGGTGGCCATTTCCTTTTCCAGTACATAAAAGTGAAAAGTGAAAGAGCATAGACAGTGTTAGGATGATGGTCCTCTGCTGTGTTCTGCTGTATAAATGTTTAAATTCTTTATATAGTGCATTATTTATAATATATTTAAGTCATTTTTATAAATATGGTTTTTTTAATAGATAACATTTTATAAAGCTGGAAAACTTAATGCTTATCTGGAAAAATATGGAGCTAAGGTAAGTTTTTAAAAGGATAATAATTCTAGATGTTTTATTGATTTTGTATGTTCAACTATTCAGTAAACAAAAATTGGAATATCTTTTTTATAAGTTGTTTCTATGCATGTGAAAAAACTAATATTTTCTCTCAGGACAATTTTTTGTCCACATTTAATAGAGAAAGGGGGAAGAGGCTTAATTTTGTTGGGTACTTTATTGCAGGCATTTTATGTGACATAATTTCATTTGTCATCTCTATTTTCCAAGAAGTGAATATCCCATGTTTACAGATAAACTGAAACCCAGAGAGGTAAAAAAATTGTCCACAATCATATAGCTAATAAGTAAAGGAACAAAAAAAAATATAGATTGTATTCCCCATGGTGATGAGTGTCTGGATCTTAGCAAAGAAAAAAAGAAATGAATAATTGAAGTAGAGTACCTCTCGTGTCTCAATACTCAGGCTGCTGAGACTTTGCTAGAGCTGCCATCATGTCTCTGCATGGGTGTCTGAGGCACCATATCCTTGGTTATTCTAGCAGCCTGTCCAGGGGTCACTGCTGGCCTCTGTTCCTAGATCTAGTGGAGTTTGGAATGATGAGGTTTTTGGTCATCTTCAAGATGAAATGCTTTAAGTTCTAGGAGAATGATGAGGTCTTAATACTATCCAGAGATGCTTTGCAGTTCCCTGAGAAATACTTGAATAACCTGAAAGCTGATTTTAGCCATCATATACCATCTGTGGGAAAGCAGTGTTCTCACCTGTGTTGAGCCTTCACGATTATGCTCAAATTGTCTTTATCTGGATACTTTGTACATGAGTAATAATCACAGCAAATAGTTATTGAAATCTATGATATACTGAGCACTTTGCTTGTTTCTAGAGATAAAGCTGGGGACCTGTTATAAACTTCTTGCCCTTGGGAATATTAACATAGAAAAATATTTTCCTCCTTTTTATTTATTGGGTGTAGTTCTTGGCTCTCTCACGTTTGTCTTGCTAACAAAGGCCCTGGCAGTGTTTTCATCTGAGCTGCATTTGCAAGAGTGTTTGCTCGTGTGAATATGCTATTCCATATGCAACTGACTACTCAAGGAGGGACTCCGCTGATCTCAGAGTTTTCTGTCTGTGCAGCTCTCTTCTCTGGATACTCTGCCCTCCAAACTCTAGCTACCGTGGTCTCCATGGACTCTCAGTTCTGTCCATTCAACCCAGGGAGCCTGCTGCCTCTTCCAGGATTCCCCCTCCCTGCACTGCAGCCTGAAAAGCCTCTCTAAACAATATGCTGGGGTCTCATGAGTTTCCCAACTCCTAGGGGTTTTTTTGTTGTTGTTGCTTGATGGCCTGTGTGTTGTGAAACGTTGTTTCATTTAACTTACCCAGTGTTTTAGTTATTTCAAGTGGGACAATGTGTCTGGATCCCATTGGTCGTAGGTGAATATTCTGACCTTTGAAAATTGTGTGCAAGTAGAGATACTTGTTGCACTATATCTGGTACAAACACATACAAACTGCTGGTTCCATGTGTGCTCATGTAAACAGTTAACTTTTCTGATATTGGACTAGAGTGAACAGTAATGAAACATGTTACAACATAGTTCTGGCCAGCTTCCTTTGTGCAGAGCAGAGTACAAAGTAAAGTGTAAGGTTCTAGCACTTGAGCTCCAAAGATTTAGGCTTATTGAGGCAGGATAAACTGGTAGAATTTGACCATTACAGTCATAGTGTCAACATGAATATATTTTAACACTTCTTTAACTTCAGAACCAGATAGGATTAGCTGGAGTGATGGCTGTAACTTCTACCCAGGATAGCCCAGTTTTTTGGGGAGGTGATCTAAGCCCACAGACATTTTCTCTGAGTTTCTAGGATAGTATAACAATTACTGTGGACTTGCCCATATTTTGTGCTTTAATATTTTTAGGTGGAGGCTCCACAACAAGTAATTCCTATAATTCTTCAAAACTGCCTTTCATATTCACTCACGGCTAGCTTGCTCCAGCCTGGAATAAAGCTGGCCATCTCTTGATACAAGGTGACTTTCTCTCTTTTAATCATTAGGGCTTTCTGAACCACATTACTTCTATTATGTACATCTGTTTTTAATTTCAAAATATATTGTTTTTAGGGAATATTTTTTCAAAAAAATATTTTTATTTTGTATTAGGGCATAGCTGATTAACAATGCGATAGTTCAAGGTGAACAGCAAAAACATTCAGCCGTACATATATTTTACTTGTATCCACAGGGAATGGTTTTTAAAGCATAGCCCCAACCAAACGTTCTTAAACAAGACCCCATCAACAAAAGTGTCCTCTCCTTCCTTTGCGATTATATCCAGAGGAGGTCTCCTAGTAAAAGTTTCTATGGAAAAAAGTGGTTTTATTACAGAATACTTGATGTTTAAAAAGGAATAAATATAAGTTATGGAGCACTGTAATAAAACAAACACAAATTATTAGTGTTGATGGAACCAAAAGTCTATTCTCAATTTTGTGTTGTGATCTATTTTCTAAATATTTTATACCAAGAAAAAATATTTGCAGGAAGAATTGAGTATTTCTGTCTTTTTAATATAAGAGATATTTTTGAGTGTTAAATTTTTTCTCTGAACTATCATCATATATTCATTTGTATAAAACTGCATTGTAAAGCATTTTCTGCAGCTTTGATAACTTTGCATAAGGAAGTTATATTAAGCATGATTTATGAGTTTTAATAATATGGTATATCCTATGAATTTTTTAAGGAAGAGAATTTCTTTCTCAGATGGGAAAGCAAAGTGCTGTTGGTAAGTAAAAATATAAAAGTTAATAGATAAAACACTAATAAAATAGTTGTTTAAAAAGTGTTATAGATGTTGGGTTGTTAAAATCTTGATGATTAGCTTGTATCAAAAGTTAATCAGATACTGTTATAATAACAGTTTCACTCAGGAAATCACTTCTGATTCAAAAATATATATTCTTCATGAGAAAAAAATTCACTTTTCTTAATTGAAATAAAAGCTCCATTTAAATTTCTCTAGTTAAAATTATAACTAAAAAAGTTTAATTTTGTAGGTATTTATAATATATAGTCTCTAGAACCATATTATAAGAATTCTTTAGTACTGTTATAAGTAAAAGCTTTGTTTTTTATTTTTTTTTATGAGTACATGATTCTTGTTTTTAAAAAAAGATTAAAGCTCAACATTCAGAAAACAAAGATCATGGCATCTGGTCCCATCACTTCATGGGAAATAGATGGGGAAACAGTGGAAACTGTCAGACTTTTAATTTTTTGGGCTCCAAAATCACTGCAGATGGTGATTGTAGCCATGAAATTAAAAGACGCTTACTCCTTGGAAGGAAAGTTATGACCAACCTAGATAGCATATTGAAAAGCAGAGACATTACTTTGCCAACAAAGGTCTATCTAGTCAAGGCTATGGTTTTTCCAGTGGTCATGTATGGTTGTGAGAGTTGGACTGTGAAGAAAGCTGAGCACTGAAGAATTGATGCTTTTGAAGTGTGGTGTTGGAGAAGACTCTTGAGAGTCCCTTGGACTATAAGGAGATCCAACCAGTCCATTCTGAAGGAGATCAGCCCTGGGTGTTCTTTGGAAGGAATGATGCTGAAGCTGAAACTCCAGTACTTTGGCCACCTCATGTGAAGAGTTGACCCATTGGAAAAGACTGATGCTGGGAGGGATTGGGGGCAGGAAGAGAAGGGGACGACAGAGGATGAGATGGCTGGATGGCATCACCGACTCATTTGAGTGAACTCTGGGAGTTGGTAATGGACAGGGAGGCCTGGCATACTGCAATTCATGGGGTTGCAAAGAGTCGGACACGACTGAGCGACTGAACTGAACTGAAAGAGACACAGATTGGTCTAATCTAACTTTTTGACATGCGTGGCTGTATTGCAGGTAGACACATTCCTATCAGTAGTCCAGAGATTGCAGGTAGAGGGAAATCCTGAGCCAAATAGACATTGTCAATCACGGTGGTTTTCACCAGCATTTGACCATAGCCTTAAATCTACATGTAATCACAGACTGTTCCATCTGAGTTGGCTTTCAAGCTGAAGCCTGTTTGCCCCTCTTGCTCTGGGTTTGTGTGTAAGTTGGGCAGTGGCAGTTGCTGTGCTTCAGCTCTGGATGAATGAGTTCTTTTACCTGTCCCCAAACACTATCAGAAGACTAAGCTGTCAGAGAGTAAAGAGAAGTTTAGGACAGCAACACTCCTCACTCATGTGTTAGAGAACTTTTTCTTTTAGTTTTATTGAATGTAATATTCTATAGCAAAACTTACAAGCTATAGATGTATAGCTCATTGGATTTTCACAAACTAATAATATCCTTATAACCAGTTCTCAGATCAAGAAATGAACATTACCAGTACACCAGAAGCCCCTGCATGCTTTATTTCAGGTAGCACTATCTGACTTAGATGTTGTTGTGGAGTCACTAAATCAGGTCCGATTCTTTGCGACCCTGTGAACTGCAGCATACCTGCCTTCCCTTTCCTTCACTATCTCCTGGAGTTTGCTCAGATTCATGTCCATTAGTCGATGATGCTATCTGACCATCTCATGCTCTGCAGCCCTCTTCTCCTTTTGCCTTCAATATTTTAATTACAAGAAAGCAAGATAAATGCCTTGGGGCTCTGAAAGATTTGAAATATATCTACCAGTATATTTGAGGACATTAAGTCAAAAACATGGGATGGTGCCTATTCTAATTTAAGAAGAGTCTTCATTTTTCACATATAATAAATGTCAGGCTTCTAGGAGGTGTCTGCTGAGTTTTCCTCTCCATTGTGGGATGTCTCATTTTTCTCATTGTAACTGTGCCCTACGCGTTATACCCACATATGTACTGTTCCGTGCATTTGTTTTCTTTCAGATGTCTCATCTGTAGACCATCAAATAATATAATATATTCACCATATAAGGTGACTACTTGAATTTTACCATGGGTGAAAAAAATCAATTCTTAACTGAATTTATAACTTGAATAAATTGAGTTGATTTCTTATGTTACTAAAATACTTAATTTGTTAGGTTGGAGTATAATTCCAGAAAGTTCATGGTTAATAATTTCATTTTCAGTGTTAGATATCAATGTAACATCAACTCAAGTTTGTCTAAGCATAGAAGCTCACACAATCAGACTGCCACCACCTCAGGTACTACATATTTTCATTTCTTAATATATAACTAATATATTTTTATTACTATATAATTTATTATATAATGGTAATATATTTATTATCATTATTGATATGCTGCTGCTGCTGCTGCTAAGTTGCTTCAGTCATGTCTGACTCTGTGCGACCCCAGAGATGACAGCTGATATGCTAGGAGGTTTTAATTTTTAATAAGAGTGATGATAAATTTTTTATTATCAAAATGCATATTATTAGATACTTGACAGATTGATATTGTCCTGAATCTGATTACCAAAGAAAACATCATTCTGTCAGTTTAACACAGATCTGCTTATGTTATTCCTTTGCTCAAAAATCTTTTTAGGTAGCATTCAAGACTCCACAACGCTGCCTTGCCTCAGCGCCTGCTCTTTGCCTTTTCTTTTACCTCCAAATATTAAAAGTGCAGCTCATACTAAATATATTAATGATAAACCCACATTGGCATTATTACAGTTTTCTTCATCTTTTTTTTTTTTAACACCTAACACTTTCTGTCTTCTTAGAAGGCTCTGTCTTCTATTTTGCTTATTCTCATAGCACCCCGTATAGAAACTTTCACATTAATGGTAGCTCAGTGAATGTTATTTTTCTTCTTCTGTGACAGTGGTTCTCAACAGAGAGGGGTAGAAGGTGAAATGAGTCATTTGTTCCCTGTGAGACATCTGTAACGTATGCAGAAAACTTGGCTATCACTAGGTGGGAGGGTGTGTTGCTACTGGTGGTAAGTGGATAGAGGCCAGGAGCCGCTGAATCTTCCAGAGCACACTGGAGCACCTCCACTCCCGTCCCCACCAAGAGTTTTCCAGCCCACGTGATCACAGTGGCCACACTAAGAAAGCCCAGGCACAGGACAGAAGACTCTTCTTTGTTTAGAGTGCCCCTCGATGTGCTGTACACTCGGCCTGTTCTTCAGGGACCAGCTCAAATGCTGCTCCATTCATTTCTCTATAATTTTTTGATTACTTGTTATGTTAAGGCAATAGACAAGTCAAAAATGAACAGGATCTCCATTCTGGCCCTCAAGAGTTATGTAAGCCAGTAGGAAAGCTGACCCGAATATAAGTAGTTGGAGTTGCTGCTGAGTCCATGCTCTTACTGCTTCCTGCATGGCAGGCCAGTAGATTGAAGCGCGAGGTGTTTGGGCAAAGACCTGTCAGCAGATGGAGAGCATGGTGGACTAGCGTTCCAAAGAACCATCTTCCCAAGTTTCAGCCCAGGTTGCTTTTGTACTAAAGAGGGAACGGGTGTAGCTAGTTGTTACAAACCCCTTGGTGCCCGAATCCTTTGTTCTTGCAGCTGTCCATGTTGGTCAAGTCACGATCTTCCTATAAACCTCCAACAAGACAAAGTTTCCACAACTTTCTATCTCTATATGAATGAAAAGTGTTACACCTTTCAAGGTCAGGCCTGGGAGACAGGGCTTGAGAATGGGCTATTTTTCAGGTTGGTTCTTCTCTGTCACTGAGACAGTGGCATAATGTGAATATCTTGTACTGACAAGGAACCTCCCTAAAGCTCCAAACCCACTGTGATCTTTCACCCACTAAAACCTCCACACTGTGCCTCACCACATATATTTCTAGTATCTCCATTAATCTCAGAAACGCAGTGGAAATTCAGAGCACAATTAGTCACTGAATGTGGAGGGAAAGAGTCTAGATCCAGGCCTGTAAGGTTTGTATTGGCAGAATGCAGATAGATCAGTGCGGGGGCAGTGCTTTAAGCCAGGGCCTTGTTACAATGCTGATGGCTTGTCCAGGAACTGGAAAATTGGCTGGGTCAGCTGGAGTTGATTGAGAAGCAGCAGGCAGTAGAGATAGAATGTTGTTTCCCCAAAGATGAATGAATAAGAGCGAGAGATGTGAAATGTTTTCTCTAAACACAGTGTCCTCCACCCTTTAATATTTTATTTTGCACCTTACTTGAGGTCTCTCCAACCTCTGCCTCGCTATAACAAAATGGCCCACACTACCCAGAGTGAGGAGACTGTAAGTGGCGAGTAGTTGCCAGACAGGGCACCTGAGGACACAGAAAACAGCAGATCCTGGAGAAGGGATTCAAAAGGAGAGTGCAGGTGCTGGCTCTGCCCGCTTGCCTCCAGAAGACCAGAGGAAGGCTTAACTCCCTAACACATCCTCATCCTCCACGTAAACAAATGTGTTTAAAATTTAATTAAGAAGCTATTCTGACAATGTAAATATCTTCCTTTGGACAGAGATTCGACTCCCACTTAACATAATTAAAGAAACTGAAAGCCAGTTCAAATAAGTACAAAATAGGAATTTGGCTTTGGATAATAAGAGGGAAAGTATGAAATATTTGGTAAACTGTGTAGAGGAGAAACGAGTGAGATGAAACACTGATTACCTTGTGTAAAGTGGTCATACATGATTCAATGTAACAGGCTTTGAAATGGTTTCTTAGCTGATGGTGTATGTATGATAAATCTTTTTTTGTTGTTTTTAATCTGTGTTTTTAAATGTTTCCTTTTGTTTGCCAAACTCTTTGGAGGACTTATGCATTAAATTCTTATTTCTATCAAAAGCTAAGAGAATTTGATATTTCTCAGAGTATGATAAAGAGTTTTGAAACTAACAAGAATGCTGTTATTGAGGAACAGTCCATTTTAAGCAACTGGTGCTATGTTTTGCCAAGGTGAGATTTCAGTTTGTCATATCTAGGCTGGGTTTGGGATATAGTAGTTTTCTCTTATTTTGCTTCAACATTGATATGTGCAAAGTATAAACCATTTCTGTGAATTTTGAAAACTGAATTATAACTCTAAAAAGATATTGAAACAATGTCATACTTGCAGAAGCCATCAAATTACTAAAATAATTTTATTACACATTTGTATCTTTATTAGACCTCATTTTAAAACAGTAAAATTTCTAGATATACAACTATATATAACATCAATAGAACCTTACATACATGTACATATAATTAATGATTCATTATGATTTGATATGAGCTAAGTTACAAGTTTATACTATCTTCAAGGGAAAGAACGACTTATTAACATAAATACGACTATTAGCATGCAATTTTAACCAGATTAGAACTTTAAGTAGTGGCATCTGCATCATAACTTCGTCATTGAAGCAGAGAAGAGGTAGATAGGGAACATAGATTTGCTTCCAATTCATTAACTCTTAGCAAACTTTTCCCTAAAGTCTAATATTACGAGGCATACCTCTGTGTGGCAACACTGTATTTATTAGTCATTATTTTGTGTTCGTAACCGGCATATTGTTTGCATTAGTTCAACTTTGTTTTCCTAACATTTCTTTGTTAAGAATTTAATACAATGTTAATTTAGAACTGGGAGCAAATGAGTAGCTTATTACTTATATGTTGATAGTTGCTAAAATATTTGAATGCTTTCCAAATCACATAGTTGATTTAAACCAACCCAGGGATCGAAACCAGTTCTCTTATATCTCTCGCTTTGCCAGGTGGTTTCTTTACAGGGAAGCTCCATGTCTAAGCACTGGCTCATCATATTTTGCCAACTGTATTTTTCGTAGTATGAAGATGGGACGAATAATAAGTATTCTTCACACCATACCCCCTGACTGTCCTTTTCACTCATATGAAGATTTCCAGATGCACTGGGATGGCCTGGTAAGGAATAGAAATATATATTACATTAATAGCTATTTAATTTTGCTTCTTGTAATTTAACCTTAAGTTTAGCTTTCACTCGAGAATTTCAACTTTGTTCTTAATTTTTAGTATGGCTATAAGCTTCCAGAAGACCTTGGAACTATTAAAATATACTGCTGCATCTACTTCAAAATGATAGGAGAAAGGCTCTTCACATATCCTTTACAGATGCTCTCTGCCCACCCTAGGATCCAGGCATGACTCCTTGTAGAAGGGAACAAAATAATTGTATAGGATTCTCCTTAGCCAAGGGCTCCCTCCGGTGGCATATTGGACACTATTGAAAGGGTTGGAATTGAAAGAATGTCACTTAATGAAAATTTCTTTTTTGGAGAGTAATTTCACAGGCAAAGTTTAGAGGATATAAATTGCACTTAATGCACCTCATTGATTTGAGAAAATATTTTTCTTGGTGTTATTTTTAAAAATCTACACACAGAGCACAAGTGCACAGGTGAAACTCTCCCGTCTTAATTAATACTGGTTTCACCATTTTTGTTTCTTTGCATTCTGACCAGCTGGTCTCTAAAAAGAAGAGAGAGGAGCCTAGTGTTCTCTTTCTGTATTCTATATTTTCTAACCCAAATCTTAATATAAAGTTGAAGTTAACAGCTATCAATTATTCCCCTTCTTAGATGCCAAGACATTATTCCAAGTCTTCAGAATGTTTTATATCAGAAAAAGTTAACTGCTTTGCTCAAAGAACCACTTTCAGAGCTTGAATGCAATTCGTATGTGGTGTTTCTCTGTGCTGAATTTTTACTGTTCTTGGAGATGCAGCCCATTTATTGTTTACTGTGAATATTTATGTTTATAATCTATGAAGATCATAATGTCTTTTTTATAAACCATTTTTTGGATAGCTTAGGATAAGGGTACTACTGTGAGTTTTGATTATGAAAGTTAAAATTTAAAGTAGTTAGGATTTAGCTATTTGTACCTTTTTAGCAGTTACAATTTTTCAGACCTTTTTACATCAGTTAAAAAAAAAAATGCCGTCTCCTATCTGCAAAAAAATGTCCCATTGTTCTTTAACAATGTTCAGGTACCCTCTCAGTTGCATCAGAAGTCAACCCATACAGTTCTTTCCAAGGGTAGATATGGAAGGTGTGTTGAAAAGTTTTCTTTCAGATTTAAAATCTAAACTGCCCCATATATGTGGATTTCCCATAAAGATGACAGCTAAACCGTGCTACTACACACAAGAACTAACCACCCTGCATTTGCAGGTGAGTAGTTTTTCATGTCCTACCAAGTTCTCTAAGACGTGCTCTGCACGTGTATTACTCAGATCTTTGCCGTCAGCGATGGACAGCCTAACCCGCTGTGCTAGGTCTTTTCCCTCAGTTCGCTGTTTCCCTGCTGCTGTTTGTTTCTGTTGTACTGTCATTCCTGTTATTATTGTGTTTACCTTGGTATTATGGTAGTTATTGGTCTATTTCTTCTAATTAATGTAGCGTGACTTCCTAGAAGGCAGAGAACATATCCTAAATTCCTGGTACTTAATATATGTTCATTACATGTTTCTTCAAAGAATAAATGATAAATGATAATTACAGGATAATTTGGAAACGTCTGCCTCATACAAATCCAAGTTTTCTTTGAAGTTCTGTCATTTCAAGTCCAATTGATTGAGAAAGCCTTTGAATAATTATAGAAATTGAATTAACTTGAGAATATTGTTTATTGTACGATGATATGCTAAGTGAAATCTTATTTATGAAAAAAAATAATAAGGAGTTAAGCAGTACTGATGAAGAAAATAAGATGGCCTGTCTTCACACTCAATAGGATACAAATTCTTTGTCATAAGGCAACAAAATCAAAAGAGAGGCTTTGGAAGAACAAATGGAAATTTAATTTAAATTTTTCAACAAGAATCTTTCTTTTAAATGACAGATATAATATGTTTTCATCAGAAGGAAAGACAAAGGTTTGAATAATTTGAGCAGTTTGAAATATAGTATGGATTACTGGAATATTGCTGAGTCTCCTTTCTTAACTTATTAGTGCCTTGTTTTATTGTAGCCTCCACTGCCCAAATGAGTTAGGCTTTCATGTATGTTGACTTGCTATGGCTCCCAACAGTATGCCTCATGACATTTTTTGCTCTATGTTTGCAAGCCAGATCACATCATCTGTCACTAGCCAGCATGGGGGTCTGGTGTCCTTGGGTTAAGGGTCAACACCTCATATAAATGCTATAAAAATATGACAGGCAAGATATCAGGTACTATAGGTAAGGCCATTTCGCTGGAAGGGAGTGTGGGTGGGTGAGTATCAACTGACATCTTTTTGAACTTTATGAATCTTAAAATTTTGGCCAGACATAACATTTTAAAGAGTTTAGTTGTTGGCCAAGTCTAAATCTGAGGAATTTAGAAGATATGTCATTACATCATACACTTTTATCAAATATGTTTATATATTTATTGACTACCTAATATTTCCAGCCCATGTGTGTTTTCTAAATGGTGAATGCAGACAATGTATTTGTGAAAATTCGCTTCTTAAATGTAAAATAACACTTATATGGAATTTCTGATCTTTATATTGCCTCTGACAATTGGAACATTGACAGTAAGAATTTCTCCTACTCAGTTTTATTGAGCGCCTTCTGTATGCCTTCTCATTTAATTACCAAAATAGACTCTTGGGGTAAAAAATTGTTTTCTAATTTTGCAGAAAGGGAAACTAAAGCTCACAGCATTCAAGTAATTCAACCAAAGCCACACAATTAAATATATTGAAAAATTAAAACTGAAACCTGAAGAATCAGATTCTTAGTTCTAAAATTGGAAAGTTTAGATTTCTGGTTAAGAGGTCAGGCTCTAGAGACAGGCTGCCTGGGTTTGAACCCCTTATTACTTACGTAATTTTGAAAATGAAAGTGAAAGTTGCTCGGTCATATCCAACTCTTTGAGACCCCATGACCTATACAGTCCATGGGATTCTCTAGGCCAAAATACTTGAGTGGGTAGCTTTTCCCTTCTCCAAAGGATCTTCCCAGCCCAGGGGTCGAATCCAGGTCTCCCGCATTGCAGGTGAATTCTTTACCAGCTGGGCCACAAGGGAAGCCCCTGTATAATCTTGGACAAGTTATTTGATCTCTCTCTGCCTCTGTTCCCCCAGCTGTAAAATGGGCCACCACAGCAGTGATAATGCTAGCGCTCATCACCAATTGGGCTCTCCAGTAAGCCTGCTCTGAGACAGAGTCCAGTGTGTGTGATGATTGTTGAGAACTACCCTTGGAATCAACACCTATGGAAGGCAAGGAAGGAAAATTGGGTGAAGGGAGAAGTCAAAACCAAGGCAGGTGCTAAAATTGCCAATCACAGTGGTTCTGCATTGGCCAAAATAGCAGGCCTGTATACCCCCTTCCAATCTGTTGTTAGATTTGGGCCACCTCGAGACAGGCATATTCTAGGGTGAGATGGGCATCCATAGCTGAGGCCATCTCTGCAGGAGCTGACTGCCAAAGGAGGCTTGCTGATAACACCCGGCTGCGGGGATCTCCCTTTCTGGAAGGAGCTCTATGCAGCACATCACCTTTTCCTTCCCAGAATCAGACTACACAGGGTTTTGTGGGTTTTATTTTTAGATTAGATAATCCCTCTTGGAACAGTTGCTTGTATTTAAGCCTTCAGTAAATGTTAGTTTCTGTTATTGCTACCACCTTGTCAGCTCTAAGAGTCATCAGTACTAAAAAGGAATAAATTTAAAAAATGAAAAATAAATGGATCAAACTGCTTGAAAAAACTCAACTGACTTAAAAAAGGGTTTCATAAATTAGGAGGAGTGCCTAGCCCAATTAGCTTTTAAAAAATAATTATGAGAATTCTCCAAGATACATAAAAGTAATTACTGTAGTATAATGAACTCTTGTATTCCTGCCATCTGGTTTTTCCTTGACATATTTTTGGTGTGTGGGGTAAACTGTAATATTTTAAAACAAATCCAGGATATACTATTATTTAATTTATAGAGACTTTAGCATTACTGTATGTCTTTTTCTGATAAGAGCTTTTTAAAAAAATTATTTAATAGTAATTTCCGTGTGTGTGTGTGTACTTAGTTGCTCAGTCATATCCAACTCTTTGCAGCCCCATGGACTCCTCTGTCATGGGATTCTCCAGGCAAGAATTCTGGAGTGGGTAGCCATTCCTTTCTCCAGGGGATCTTCCCCACCCAGGGATCGAAGCTGGGTCTCCTGCATTGCAGGCAGATTTATTACCATCTGAGCCTAGTCATACTCTAATTCCCTATTTATCTCAAAGATTTATTTTAAAGGTTTTGTTTAAATCAGAATCCAGGCAAGGTCCACTTAATTTGGTTGTTACATCTTTTAGACCTCTTATTATATAACATCCCAAACTCCTTTCCCTTTTATTTTTATTTAAAATTTCTTCCCACTGATTTTCTTTTTTTTATTTAAATTTATTTATTTTAATTGGAGGCTAATTACTTTACAATATTGTATTGGTTTTGCCATACATCAACATGAATCCACCACGGGTATACACGTGTTCCCCATCCTGAACCCTCCTCCCACCTCCCTCCCCGTACTATCCCTCTGGGTCATCACAGTGCACCAGCCCCTGTATCCTGCATCCAACCTGGACTGGCAGTTCGTTTCTTATATGATATTATACATGTTTCAGTGCCATTCTCCCAAATCATCCCACCCTCTCCCTCTCCCACAGAGTCCAAAAGACTGTTTATACATCTGTGTCTCTTTTGCTGTCTCGCATACAGGGTTCTCATTACCATCTTTCTAAATTCCATATATATGCGTTAGTATACTGTATTGGTATTTTTCTTTTTGGCTTACTTCACTCTGTATAATGGGCTCCAGTTTCATCCACCTATTTAGAACTGATTCAAATGTATTCTTTTTAATGTCTGAGTAATACTCCATTGTATATATGTACCACAGCTTTCTTATCCATTCATCTGCTGATGGGCATCTAGGTTGCTTCCATGTCCTGGCTATTATAAACAGTGCTGCAATGAACATTGGGGTACACGTGTCTCTTTCAATTCTGGTTTTCTCGGTATGTATGCCCAGCAGTGGGATTGCTGGGTCATAAGGTAGTTCTGTTTCCAGTTTTTAAAGGAATCTCCACACTGTTCTCCATAGTGGCTGTACTAGTTTGCATTCCCACCAACAGTGTAAGAGGGTTCCCTTTTTTCCACACCCTCTCCAGCATTTATTGCTTGTCTACTTTTGGATAGCAGCCATTCTCACTGGCGTGAAATGGTACCTCATTGTGGTTTTGATGTGCATTTCTCTGATAATGAATGATATTGAGCATCTTTTCATGTGTTTGTTAGCCATCTGTATGTCTTCTTTGGAGAAATGTCTGTTTAGTTCTTTGGCCCATTTTTTGATTGGGTCATTTATTTTTCTGACATTGAGCTGCAGGAGTTGCTTGTATATTTTTGAGATTAGTTGTTTGTCAGTTGCTTCATTTGCTGTTATTTTCTCCCATTTTGAAGACTGTCTTTTCACCTTGCTTATAGTTTCCTTTGTTGTGCAGAAGCTTTTAATTTTAATTAGATCCCATTTGTTTATTTTTGCTTTTATTTCCAGTATTCTGGGAGGTGGGTCATAGAGGATCCTGCTGTGATTTATGTTGGAGAGTGTTTTGCCTATGTTCTCCTCTAGGAGTTTTATAGTTTCTGGTCTTACCTTTAGATCTTTAATCCCTTTTGAGTTTATTTTTGTGAATGGTGTTAGAAGTGTTAAAGTTTCATTCTTTTACAAGTAGTTCTTTTCTCTTTTATTTATGCCAGTTATTTGCTGGGAAAAATGGATCATTTACCCTGGAAAATGTTCCATATTTTGCATTTGAATGATGGTTTCCTTGTTGTCATGTCTTTTAAAATTAACACTTTCTTCCAAGACCCATATTTCCTACAAACCTCTAGCTAAATCTGAGCTTAACTAAATCCTGGTTCGACTTTAAAGAAACTCTCGGGTGGTGCAAGGCACAGAACTAAATTTTAATAGATAAAGCACATTTGATCCATCATTTTGGTTAGTCTTCAAGCTTCATTTAAATATTTCCTTAATTCTAGGCCTCTATTAGATATCTGTTTAAATATAGGTTAAAGCTTTTGGTTTCCCTCTGTAATTTCACATTAATGTACAAAGTTATATAAATTGTATACAGTTCTAGAAGTTAAAAGTCATCTAAGCCACAGTGACATCTGGCAGAATAATGGTCATAATGTGGTAAAGCATATGTTTTCTCTTAGGTTATTATTTCACAAAGCTTTGGTTTGTTGACAATTTGCGTATTTTAAGTTCTGTGAATTATTTATGATTTCATCTGCTGTTTACATAAGCCCTTTTTGTAGCCTTAATATTTTTTTTGAATATAAACCTAGAGGTTTCCCCCTTTGGGCTATTTACTATATTTTAGAAATTGAAAGAATGCATAAATTGACAGGCTGGGGGGGAGTAAAAAAAAAAGAGCTCCTGGAAATTATCTCTATCAGAGGTATATTCCTGGAAAATATTCAGGTATATTTAGGTATATTCCTGAAGACAAAACTGGATGTGAATGTAAACGTTTCAGATACAGATTATAAAATGTTTGAGTTTTATATCAGAATACAAGTAACCTATTATATAAATCTGCATAGATTGAGTTTTTCTTTTTGTATCTCAAGTAGTATGTATGCTGTTTAACAGTTATTACAGTTTATAAAAACCAAGAATCTAAAAATGTTCTAGGATTTTCTGTAATTGATTTCACTTAATTCTTGAACCATATTTTCGTCAAACAGAAAATGTTCAGTCTAGGCACCTTAAGATGATTTAGTCACTTCTGACAGAGCATCTTTTTGAGATAGAATTTTATGCAAATTTAGAAATCATTCTCCCCATAGTAGCATCTGTGTACAGAGGAAAGCCTCGTAGGGTGAGGTTGGTGTTGTGTGGTGAAGTGCAGGTGGTATGTTTACCTAGTATGATCCACACCCGGAAAGTGACTGTCCTAAGCTCTGTTTCCAGACAGCTACAAAGCTGGTGAGTGGACACTTGGACTTTTGCTAACTCTGCCACCAAAATTCCAAAGTCATCCATAAGTAAACCTTTCAGCAGAAACTACAGAAGTATGACTTTACCTTGCTTCTTTCTTCCAAATATTGTATGAGTGCATCTGATGGGTTGATCTTAAATCACATCCTGAACCCTAGCTGCAGAGGAGGAAATGTTCATTTTAGATTTCTAGGCTCTAGAAAGAGTGCTAAAAGAAGGAAACGGAGTTACTGCTTAAAGCCTCCAAAGTTCCTGTTTGGCATTTTTATAAATAGTAGTGATGATTACACAGCAGAAGTACAGTGGGGGATATACTTAATGCCACTGAATTGTGTGCTTAAAAATGGTTAAAATGGTATATTTGATGTTTTTTTTTTTTAACCACAATTTGTTTAAGACTATGAACACTTGTTTCTCCTTGATATATCTGACAAGTCAGTTTGACAAATATTTCCAAAACGCTTCCAGGTACCAGGCACTCTAGGAGGCAATGAGAAGACAAAATGATTAAGACAGTCACTGGCCTATAGTCAATATCATACTTACTCTGAAAGGCCCAGTGTAAATGCCTCTTCCATTACTTTAATTTCTTTGAATAAAATGTTTTGTTAGTAACTGTGTGGAGGATTTAAGAATGTGAAGGATGTAAGAGTAAGTAACGCATGGTTTTCCTACCCTGAAAGTCTAGTATTTACTTAGGGAGAGTGAACATGCACATTAACAGACAAGAGCACTACCTGTCCTCTTTTTTGTGTGTGTGTGATAAATACTGGCTGATAAATGATCTTTGGGAAGCTGAAAGGGAAATAAACGGAGAGAAGAGAGACAGTCTGAGGGAGAAAGACGCATGAGCACGTTTGAAACACAACGGTAGTAGCTAAGTGTATAGTTTTTACACTTTAGAACACAACTTCATCTTAAAACATTATCTTGAATGGATAGTATCGAAAGTAGGATAGAAATCATAAACGTACACGTGTCCTCAATAAGGCCCATTTGTTTTTTGTTTTTATTTAGCTGCTCTATACATTGTAGTGTTACTTTCTATTCTTATCTTGATGATATTTTATAAATTATTTATTTTCCTTTAAGGGCAGTTTTACATTTTCTAATGTTTACCCTTTCAGGCAAACAAAGTCAAGCCGCCCAATCTAACCGCTGAACAGAGGTTCAGGTCCTCTCCAGCTCAAGCCCCTTCCACAAGACCCGCGCGGGCCCCGAGCTTCCCGCCGTGCTCAGTAGCTGCGGGCCACAAG
This sequence comes from Aepyceros melampus, assembly GCA_006408695.1. Lineage (NCBI taxonomy): Eukaryota > Metazoa > Chordata > Mammalia > Artiodactyla > Bovidae > Aepyceros > Aepyceros melampus. The sequence continues at coordinate 584,238 of SJXQ01003981.1, read as the reverse complement.
GGGGCGCGCTCGGTCAGCCCGCCGAAGCCCTGGGAATCCTCCGCTCTGCGCCTCCAACCAGAGTCTGTTGTGAGCAGCAAGAAACCGCCGTCTGACCAGGCCGCACAAGTACTGGAAGTACCCAAGCCCACCAGAGGAAATGCTCAAGTTCAAGACACAGACTTTAGCTCCCAACGTAATATTGCCCCTAGATTCATACCAGTTTTCAAAAGTCGACCGTCACAGATGACCAGAAGTATCTTAGCACCTGAAAACCCGAGAAGAAAACGTGTTAATACAGAATCTAAGTTTTCACTGAAATCTAGTGAGATCCAGGATGATAAACCGAATTTAGATCCAACTACTGAAAAAAGACCTAATCATAGCATTCAGATGAAGGCTAAAAATCTGAATCTCAAGACTTGTAGATCTCTGCAAGAAAAAAACACTGAATCCTATGGAAATATGACAAAAAATCCCCTTTCTAGTGGAAAATCGTTAATCACGAGTTTAAGTGAAAGTAACAGCTGTCTACTAGTTCAGTATTTCAGATGCCAACTAGCAATTTAGGTGTAATAAAAAGTGCTGCTGGCTCCCAAGTGAATGGAAAAGAGAATTTGACAAGCAAATATATAACACAAATTTTAGGGAAAAGCCATGAATCACTAAAAGTGAAAAGGCAACCACATATTTTTGAGTCAGACACAGATCCGGAAGATTCCCAACCGCTACAGCTGCAATCAATTGACCAAACTAAAGACGCTGATGTAACTGACCACCAATTAACAGTAAGCAGAACAGCCCCCAAGTCCAAAAAGAAGTTATGTCAGAACTCTCCAAAAACATCAAAGAAGCCTCACTCCAGTACTGTCCTTTGTGGACAATCCCGTGCTAGGAAACAGGTAAAAAACCAAAACGCAATTTTAATTTGGGGCCACTCATCATGTGATACACTTTTAAACCCCCTAAATAAAGATTTAAATGATTTGCCAAAGATCTCCTAGAAACACACTGAGAATCAGAGTATCTAACACACCTGCAAGTATATACAGTTAATTTATAATAAAATGTGATTCTTCAATCTGGTTACAGATACATCACTTGGACGAGTCAAAACCCAAGAAGTCTCTCATTCCTAAAGCTTAGGACATGGATGTGAAAGAAGGAAATATCCACCAGGTAACTTCGGTGATATCTTCTGAGTCGTTTTTTATGACATTACCCAAATTGGAATCATCAAGATTAGGGGTCCCCAGTCTCATTTACCAAAGGAGCTACCTTTAATTCCTTGAAGCCTTAAAATCTAGGAAATAGCAAATGGTGAGGACAGTACAGCCCTTGACGAAGGACTGCGCAGCAGCTGTGGTGTGTGGTAAGAGGGCCCTACAGAGGGGTGAGGTAGAGGGGTCCCATCGCTGGCTCTCACCCAGTGTGTTCTAGGGTCTCGGCAGACTAAGAGGAGGGCGCTGCAGCAACAGACTGCCTAAAGATGTAAGATTTCACAGCCGTTAGAGCACCTACCTTTTGGACTCTCACCCAAGATAACAACTTCAAATGATGTTTCCAAAGTTAATCATTAAGTTCAAGTTTACTCCAAAGAATTTTAGTGCTGGCTAGAGTTAAACGTGAGATTTAGCTGAACATGCTGAGTCCACAGCTCTGAAATCACAAAACCATGCATCTGGAAAAAGCATTTTATTTTGTCCTGCCATCTGGTTAATCTAAGAACAAACATATGACTAAAATATACACAAATACTTTTCTGCATAGAACTGCTGGAATATTTTCAATTCAAATTTATTGTGAACAAACTAGAAAGGATTTTCTTATTTTCTCTCCCAAATGCTATTTCTCTCCATAGTTAATAGAATTTTAGCCTAATTTGAATTAACCGAAAGATAATTAAGTCTATTTTCATTTATTTTATAATTTTATGTTTCATATAGTTTTTAATCTTTCTTTAAAGAACCAGTAGGTGATTGAGGAAAAAGTTTTATTTCCATTGTTTAAGATAATGAAATCTACTCTGGGTTTCATATTGTTTTAGAAGTATAGCACTTTGCCACTTTGGAGTTTGTTGTTTAGCCTCTAAGTCCTATCCAATTTTTGCGACTCCATGGTCTGTAGCCCTCCATGCTCTGTCCATGGAATTTCCCAGACAGGAATACTGGAGTAGGTTGCCATTTCTTTCTCAAGGGGATCTTCCCAACCCAGAGATCAAACCCACATCTCTCGAGTTTCCTGCATTGGCAGGCAGGTTCTTAATCACTAGAGTCACCTGGGAAACCCTCTTTGAATTACATAAACTGCTGCTGCTAAGTCACTTCAGTCGTGTCCGACTCTGTGACCCCATAGACGGCAGCCCACCAGGCTCCCCCGTCCCTGGGATTCTCCAGGCAAGAACACTGGAGTGGGTTGCCATTTCCTTCTCCAGTGCATGAAAGTGAAAAGTGAAAGGGAAGTCGCTCAGTCGTGTCCGACTCTTCGAGACCCCATGGACTGCAGCCTACCAGGCTCCTCCATCCATGGGATTTTCCAGGCAAAAGTACTGGAGTGGGGTGCCATCGCTTCTCCACTTTGAATTACATAAGACCTAACACAATTTTTAAGAATTAAATAATCATTCCATCAGCTAGGAAGAATAACATAATGAGAAAAATCATAGGATATTATTAGAAAACAATATCCCCCAAATATAAAATTAATATATATGCCTGTAAAATTTTGAATAATAACAAGTTCAAGAAAAGGTAAAAAATAAAAAACCACCTGCAATTCCTCTTTGCAGAGAGAACCACTCTGAACACTGGATGGACATGCACACAGTCCTGTGAACATGGAATCAGGCTCCATATGCTGCTGTGGAAGCTCTTTTTTCACTCAACAGGCTTTTTCGTCATTGGATAGGATTCCATTGCATGTGGATATACTATATTTGACTGTTCCTAATGATTGACGTTTAAGTTGTTCCCAACCTTTCACTAAAGCAACAAGCGTTACATAATTAGTCTAGTCCAGTTATACAGTAACTTTTTTATTATTGAAACCTGCTTGGATTCATTATTTTTACTGTTAAAATTTTCAACCACAGAACATACAGATAATAATGTAAAAAACCTCTGAGTACCTATCACCCTGCTTCAAGAATTGTTAATATTTTGCCATTCTATTTCATCTATTTCTCACTGATACACTTTTTTACTATACTACTTTCAGGCAAATTCAGCACATCATTTGGTTTTACCCTAAATATGTTTTCTCTTACAGATAAAGCATAGAATATTTTTAAAGAAAAAAAAAGAATGTGTTTATATACATTACATTTTGAAGGTCTACCATATCTTTGTTGAGTCACTAAATTTCATTTTAGTTTAATAGGCAACTAACAGGAAACCCTCAATAAAAATAAAATCAATTTCACAGAAGAACTAGAGCCTTCAGTCATATAATCAGGATACTGGAGGGAGATTTTATCTGTTCAATCTTGAAATGATAAGACTACAGTTGACCGTGTGGTCTAGTGTCCAGCAGTCCCATTCCATTCTGGGTTCCTGGCAAGATGCAGAAGTATAAATATATCGAAGCAAATGCAACAACGACATTTGGTCTAATATTTTAAAAGAGGGAAACTGAAATGGTGCTTCTGTTCTAACAAGCAGTATTCTGGCTTTCAAACATTTTAGATATTTAATTTACAAAATGTGATATAATTGTTGTGGTAAGATATTTAAAGAAACCAAAAATCCTTATTGATGTTCCACTGAAATAATCCTTCTTTAAGAAAGAGCCAGCAGAGAGTCAAATATAAGTTGAGCTTAGATTTTATAGTGTGACTTACTGCTTTCACTACTTCCCTAAACCATTGCAATTAAAGGCAAAAGTGAACACAGATTTTATTTCAAAACTGTAAATATAATTATTGCTCTTAAAATTATACCTTGTTAGTTTACTGTATACCTTTGCTGTAAACATTTCTAATAGAGTTATCTCTATTTTATAATTATTTTACCATTTTCATAAGGAAGTACATCTGGTTTAAACCCTATTTTGAATATGCCTTTCTCATTCTAAAACTAGTATGATGGACAACTAGTAGACTGCAGTAAAATACGATATGTCACTTTGTGAGGCTGTGGTGACAATATTTGTTTATGAAAGTGCTGTTAATAAGGATAAATATTTGATCACTTGATCCGTCGTCCACAACACACTCATTCCTGAAACCAGTGTTCTTTCTGTTCCTTGTATCTCTAGACTGCCTTCCTGTTACTGTTCTGTTATCATGCCTCAGGTAGTTAAAATTTATTTTACTATTAGACTTAGCAAAATAATTTAAAAAGATAAATCCACTTGATCAAGTAGTGTATTGTATCTTCCTGTTCATTATATAAAAAATCTTGATAGCCCCTCCTCCACTCCATTAGTGTCTAAAACTTAGAATTTATAGGAAAGTATTTCTTTAGATAAATATTAACCTACATGGCAAAAGCCTGCTTATGTTAGGATCAGTCTATTTTCTGGTGTAAAGTAGGTTTATTTTTCATCTTATAATATTTATAATATCTAAATGAAAATTTACCAAATATATATATACACATATAACATATAAATGATATACATATATGTGTGTATATATATGATTTACTGTAAAGATAAATTGACTGATAATTTACTAGTCCATATTCAGGCCACATTGTGCTCAAATTCACTGGAGAAATAAGTGAAGTTTTTTGATTCATTTTAGAGATTATAATTTTGAAAACCAGAATAATTCCAAATCTAATTAAGGAAAACAATTATTTTCTTGTTTAAATTTTTGGTAATCTATATGCATTGTGGGATACCCCTAACTCTGCCCCCAAATCATTTTTCACATTCCAATTGTATGTTAGCTTTAGTACCATTACAGTTTTAAAACCATAAATAATGATTTTGTTTGCCTAAATACAGAATCTGAAAAGATCAGCCATTGCATTTAAAAACCAAATATGCTGAAATTAATTATAAAAATCACCTTCATAGACATTAAAAAATTTTTTTCTACTTTTTATATTGTAAATTTCACAATATTGCTTACTATAACACTTTTATTTGTATTATATATTACTATATCTCATTTTATTTATATTTTATTTATTGCTTACATAGCAAGTAAGTAAGAAATATGAGTTAGTCAATGATTAGCTTTTATCTGACTAGCCAGTTGACTACCCAGTTTTTGCTCTTTTTCAAATTTCACATCATCTGCTGCTGTGCTGAAACTGACAATATATTGAGTATTTGCTAATACTTAAGAACGGTCAGTATTGATAAGTGCTTAAAGATGTCATGGTCTTTATTTATTGATGCTTAAAATACTCATGTTGTATCCTACATGGTGTCATAGTGTCTTATTTTTAATGAAAAAACTGTATTTCAAATAGATGTATCTCCCTATGTCAGAGTGACTGTAAGTAGGACTGGAAAGGCTTGGATAAATAATAAATTCTTTTACTTCTGTGGTTCCATTTCTTTGCTTGCATTTACTGCTGGACCCATGTAAACAATTTTAGGTTCTCACCCCTTAACAAAACCTTTATTCTCAAAGTTGCACATCCCTCTTTTTAATATAGTTTTTTTTATTTCAGCTGTGCTGGTCTTGGCTGGTGTGTGGGCTTTTCTCTCATTGCAGGGAGTGGGAGCTCCTCTCTAGTTGCGGTGTGCGGGCTTCTCATTGCAGTGGCTTCTCTTGGTGTGGAGCAGCAGCTCTGGGGCATGTGGGCGCAGTGTGGCAGCTCCGGGGCTCGTGAGCACAGGCTCAACAGTTGCGGCCCATGGGCTTAGTTGCTCTGTGGTATGTGGGGTCTTCCCAGATCAGGGAAGACCCTGCGTTGGCAGGTGGATTCTTTACCACTGAGCCACTAGGGAAGCCCCAAGTCTCACATTCTTTCATTCAGCGAACATTTATTTAGTATTTGCTGTGTTCCAAGAGCTATTGCAGATGCTTGGGATACACCAATGAACACTGGCAGAAAGACACAAACAGTAAACATAACAAATAAATTATGTTTCAGAAGGTGACAAATGTAGAAAAAAAGAAATATATATTCCTATGTAAAAATAGAAACCTGCAATCATATTCAAAGAGAAATCTGGCAAAATTATTGGCTTTGTGGTTTATTATATATCTACTCATCTCACCATTAAAATAGTTTGGGATAAAATATTTAAATCTCTTGAGTTAAGCAGCTTTTAAAATAAAATCTTGGGTCTGCACGTAGAGGGAAATATAATCATTTAGATGAATAATGGAATTTTAGAAACATGCTATTTAGATCATTATAAGGTTTTATTTCTAAGAGTAAGGATTTTATATAAATTGCCTTTTCCAAATCCAGTTCTAGCTCCGTCCCTTACCATTACTACCAAAAAGAAATATGAGACTTCTATGAAGAAAATGCAGCTTCACTGCCCTCATTTCCCTTTGGTTCTCAGCTTGGTGAGTGCTTGTTTTGGTCTGGATCAGAATTTGAAAACTAGCTACCTTTTTGGAGTTCCTGTTTTTGATAATGGCACACTAGGCTATTCAAGCTAACCCTCATGGAAAGCAACTGAAAATGCTGGATGAATTTTCTTAGAGTTCATAGAAACATCCAAGAACCACAGTGACATATGGATCACAGTAAAAAAACACTAAGAAAAAAGCCAGAAAGGTAAACAAAGAATTCAAAATCACTTTTGCTCCTAAGATATGTGATAATCCAGACTTGACATGGAGCTATGTTTCCATGAGCCCGCAGAGACAGAGAGCCTGAGGGAGATGCTGGCACGCCCTGCAGCACACGCGCTTTCTTGGACCCTGAAGGCTGTGCCCACAGTGAAGGGACGCCCTCGTAACTAGCTCGAGGCTCTCTTCCCCCAGGGACTTGTAAAGGGCCCCCCAGTGGATTTCTGCCCAAAGATATATCACCAAGGTGATCCAAGAAACCTCAAACCAAAAATTAGCTTAAAATAATACCAGACATATAAAACTATTAGAAATATGAAAACCTTTGGGAAGAAATGGAACTTTATTGAATTATATTAAAGAATACTATCCAAGTAAGTGGAGAACTATGTCACGTTCATAGATTGGAACTCAATGATGGAAAAATTGAAAGAGATTTCCATCCACATTTCAACATATTTGTTTTAGAACTTGATAAGCTTCTTATAAAATTGATATAGAAATGTAAAAGTCAAGAATAAACAAAGACTATTAGAGGAAAAAGATAAGAAGGAAGAACTTGCTCTCCAGATAGCAAGATTATACAAAGCTGTACTAATTGAGACAATACGGTATTGGTATGCAGATTAATAAACCACTGGAACAGAGTCCAGAAAGGGACTGATACATATAAGATTTCACACTATCCCAAACACAATCTAAATGACCGTTAGGAATTTTACAAACATAAAGAAGCAAAGTAACAAAAGAGCTTCCATTCATGAGTAGTCCAAAGAGAGGACAAATTCAACCGTGTTGTTTAAGGATGAATGCTTGCCTGTGTGCTATGTTAGTCGTGTCTGACTCTGCAACCCCACGGACTGTAGCCTGCCAGCCTTCTCTGTGCATGGGATTCTCCAGGCAAGAACACTGGAGTGGGTTACCATGCCCTCCTCCAGGGCATATTCCTGACTCAGGGATCGAACCTGAGTCCTTGCATCTCCTGAGCCACTGGGGAAGCCCTCAGGGATGAATATATAAGTACAAACATTATAAAGGAAAACAAAGGAATTGTTGTTTAAAAATCCAGTGCAGTGGTGCCTCCCAAGGGAGGGGAGGGAGGGGATGGACTGTAACCCGGGCAGGTAGACGGTAGGGAAGTCCTTTTGGAACAGTGGTCATTTCCATTTCATTTCTTGTCCTGGGTGATATTATACAAGCATTGACTTTATAATTGTCCATTAAATTATATCTATATGTTTATGCACTTTTTAATGTGTAGGTTATATTTCATGGGGTATGTGTGTGTGTTATTTTGAGAAAAATAACACCAAAAAAATAAAACCCCTCACACAGCGTAGAAGCCGGAAAGGTCTTACCTTTGGGGCTATAAGGTAGTAAAATGGGGCTGTAGTTCAGCCCCATAACAATTGCATTCTGACAGTTCTCTGAAGGATGGTGGACGCCCAGGGCTCCCAGAATGTAATAGCAGCTTGAAAGCAGGGTGAGCCGCCTTTAGGGGCATGGGGGTGAGCGGCGAGGGCAAAGGGCAGCAGCAATAGCGCCTGGGGTGTGGGATTCACGAGGCAGACCTGTGAGGCTCGTCTCTTCCTGCCCAGAGATGCACCGCTTCACGCTCCTCCACCCAGCAATGCAGTTCCTAGAGGTTCCTGACAAAGTTACTGGATAAGAAACCAACTACATGTATACACGCTTGCTAACGTTGTCAGCACTACAGACGCTAACACTTCAGACACTCATCAAAGCAGCATCGCGTCCTTCTAACGGCTCCCTACACACTAACATGGAGAAGGAAACGGCAACCCACTCCAGCACTCTTGCCTGGAAAATCCCATGGACAGAGGGCCTGGCGGGCTACAGTCAGACATGACTGAGCAACTGAGCGTGCACACGTGCACACACACACACACACACACACACACACGGCAGTTAATGATTATGACCTAGACTTTTACGGCATATCTATAAAACAAAGAACTTTTATATATTATAACTTAAGCAAGCTATGTTTCCCAGAGCAATAAATCCAACCTGCCTTTTCTCTCCTAAGAACTAGTTTTAGTATTTCATAAACTAAATAAAGCCACGCTATATATGGGGCTGCTGAGATGAAACAAAGGAAAGTATTTTTAGTCATATTTCTCTTTAACCAGATTTACCACATTTCATTACTTTGCTGCCTACTATTGCTCTGCAGTCCCTGAGGAAATAACTAGATGAAATTGAGAATAAAAACAACGTGAAGTAGGATATTCAATACCCCAGGTTGTATACACCCAATCCGGTTGCACAGTGATTAAATTTAGCTCTAGTTAACCTGATTTCAAGTGCAGTTCAAATCTGGGGGCTATGAGAACCAGAATGCTTGCTCTACATGATCAGAAAATATTTATATTGAAACATATGGTTTTGAGTTTCCCTCGCATACAGGAACATTAACACACACCAGGCGGGTTCTCCTTTGAGAGATCACTGAGTTGTATTTGTACTGCCAACGTGACAAAGATTTTATTTGGCCAAGAAGAGCATCAGCCCAGCAGTCCTTGCTGCTCCCCTTTCTACGCCTACGTCTCCCTCTGTGGCGTCTCCTCCCTGCGGTGCTCCAGGAATGGGTAGACAGCTCCCTCTGGATGTTGGGGACCGTGACATTTCCAACAGGCAGCTCTCGTTAGACTCAGACTCCAGAAGCTTTCCAACTTTGAATGCATCATCTCACTGTTTGAAAAGAGACCGCAAAGCATAGAGCCTCTGGGTAACTCAGAAGGAAGAATTTTCAGACGTTTAAAGTTGATTACATAACAAGGCTGTGTAATCTCTTCCTGGAGAAGGAGAGAGTGGAATTTCCAAGTCAAACTGAGTCACTTTTGCCTGGACTGGCTTTAATTAACTGGCAAATCTTCTGGGAAGTATGGAAATAGACCAGATGTCCCCTCAAGTTGCCTTCAAACCTGCCTGCTCTTTGCTGAAGGACAGAGCATAAGACCAGAAAGAGGTCATAGCAGAGGGGGCCACGTCCCCACAGAGTAGTGAGGGAGCTCAAGAACAGAGTAAATGCTGTTCATGCTATTATTATAATGATGAGGAAAAAATAAGTGTTGCTTTCCAGTTCCATCTTGCTCTTTAAAAAAATATTCTCATTGTGAAAGATATCATGGATTCAAAAGAGTTTATAAAGTATACATTGCAAGGTTCAGTACCTCAGAAGCTTCTCTCTTCTTTATAAAAAATTTTAATTTATTTGTTTTAATTAGAGGCTAATTACAATATTGTAGTATTTTTTGCCATGCATTGACATGGGTCAGCCATTCTTTGATATTCATTCACTTGTTTATTTGGCTGCACTGGGTCTTAGTTGCCACATGGGGAGTCTTCTGTCTTTGGTGTGGCACACAGGTCCTAGTTTTTAGTTGCAGCATGGAGGATCTCTAGCTGTGGCATGCAAACTCTGCAGCATGTGGGGTCTAGTTCCCCAAACCAGGGATTGAGCCCAGGCCCCCCACACTGGCGGTGCGGTGTCTCAGACACTAGACCACTGGGGAAGTCCCTCTCAGAGCGTCTTCAGTGTCTCCACCTGACCTCATTCCTTTCCTGTCCCCCGAGAAGCAGCACAGGGAACTCTCCTCGGTAGTCTGTAACAGCCTGTGTGGACGGGAAATCCCAAAAGGGGGGGATACGTGTGGCTTCCCTTGTGGCTCAGCTGGTAGAGAATCCACCTGCAATGCGGGAGACCTGGGCTCCATCCCTGGGTTGGGAAGATCCCCTGGAGAAGGGAAAGGCTGCCCACTCCAGTACTCTGGCCTGGAGAACTGCATGGACTAGACAGTTGCAAGGAGTCAGATACCACTGAGCAACTTTCGCTTTCGTAGCTAATTCACTTTACACCTGAAACTCACACAGCATTGTGCATCAGCCATACTCTAACACAAATTTTTAAACAATTAGACGGAGCAAGACACAGTGTTTTTTTTCTCTTGGCCAGACAGCCTTTTCCTTTTGCTTCATATATACAAAAATATCATGGAACTGACACTGTTTAGGTAATTCCCCTTGGCTTTCCTCTTTTATTCTTATCAGTTTCATCTTCTTCACGGCATCAGGCATGCTTCCCTTGGATGTGTGCCGAGTTTCTGCTTTTGCTCTTTCGAGGGTACCGGGCGACCCCCCAGGCCCCCCCAAACCCTCCTCCCAGGAAGCATGAGAGGGGCGCTGCCAGACAACATCACATACACCAGCTCTCAGCGCGGGAAGACGAGGAGACGGGAGGGCCCTGGGGCCTCAGAGGGAGTCCCAGTAACTCAGAATTGAGAAACTGCAGTTTCAAGCAGTTGAAACCACAAAAGCTGATGAGCTTTCTCAAAGGTGACTATTTAAGTAACTACTGGAGCAATGGTAAATACACGCTTCCTGGGAACCAAGTGGATCCCCAAACAGAATTCAGGGCCTTTGTTAAGCTGCAGCAGCAAGTGGGTACTGGGAAATAACCAATGTTGGCTGCAAGCTGTAACCCCAGAACCCTGACCTCATCGACCTGTAACCAAAAACTTAGTGGTCATATTTCCACTAAAAATGGGCTTTCTTTCATTCATTTGTCACATATTTAGAAAGCACCTACTATGTGCCAGGACCCTGGAGAAGGAAATGGCAATCCACTCCAGTATTGTTGCCTGGAGAATCCCATGGACAGAGGAGCCTGGCAGGCTACAGTCCATGGTGTCGCAAGAGTCAGACACAACTTAGCAACTAAAAACGCAGCACTCATGTGCCAGGAACTGTGCTGTGGGCCAGACATGTATCAGATGTGAAAGACCCAGTCAATGCTCCCCGAATCCAGCAGGGAAGAGAGGCAATCAGGCCATGCAGAGATGACAAATGCTACCAGAAAGGACGTGTTGGGTTGGCCTAAGAGTTCTTTCTGCAACAGTATACAGAAAAAACAACGAACTTTTGACCGACCCTATACAATGAGCTATTATGGAAGCTATCTAGAGCCGCAGCAAAGCTTCCAGAAAGAGACTTTTAAGGATATTTCTGTGGATGAGAATTCGTAGTGTGCCCTGGAGTAAAAGAGTGGTCTGCATGCGTGCTAAGTTGCTTCACTCATGTCTGACTCTTTGTGACCCCATGGACCATATAGCCCGCCAGGCTCCACTGTCCATGGGATTCTCCAGGCAAGAATACTGAGCTCAGTTGCCATGCCCTCCTCCAGGGGATCTTCCTGACCCAGGGATCAAACCCTCATCTCTTACGTTTCCTGCATTAGCAGATGAGTTCTTTACCTGGGAAGCCCAGAAAGAGTGCTCTAGACAGAGGAAAACCCGTGTGTGAGAAGACCAGAGAAAGGCATGGTAAATCTAAGGAAATAAAACAGGTCTGTGGGGCTAGAAGGAGGCAAGGAGGAAGGAGCAGTGAGAGATGCTGCTGGACAGAAGGGATGGGGGATTTGGGATTAGACGAAGACAAGGCTGGATACGAGGGCTTCTGTTAGGAGGCTGTGGTAGCATGATGCAGAGAGTAAACTGATTCAGAACACTGATATTAGAGTTTTCTCTTTTCCAACACAAGCATTTTTAGCATTTATAAATGTCCCTCTAGGCAATGCTTTGAGCACATCTCATAATTTTAACGTGTGCTTTCATCTCAATTCAGTTTAAGTTGAGTTTTTCTAAATTTCTCCTTAGAAGCTTGATTAATTTTCAAATATTTATGACTTTTCCAGATGTTTTTCTGTTTTTGCTTTCTAGGAAGTCTACTGTGGTCATCTATTTTAAATTGACTGAGACTTGTTTCATACAAGACTTGTTACACCCCGTGTATGGTATATATATGGGCCAACCCAAGTCCAGCTGATACTTTCCCCTTGCTATCTGGCCTTGCCATCCAGACTTTTCCTTCTTCTTTCTCTTTCTTTTTCAATGGTCTCTCCTCCAGTGCAGAGAAGTGAAGGTCAGACCTGCATAGAGTTCCTACAGTCTGGGGATTTTTCTCAACACTGCCTTTGAGGAACGATGTAGCAACTTCACAAAAATAAATAATGAAATATTGGCATGGGTGTGAGAGTTGGACCATAAAGAAATCTGAGCAGAAAGAATTGATGCTTTTGAACTGTGGTGAAAGTTCAAAGACTCTTGAGCTAGAGAAGACTCTCAAGAGTCCTTTGGACAGCAAGGAGATCCAACCAGTCAATCCTAAAGGAAATCAACCCTGAATATTCATTAGAAGGACTGGTGCTGAAGCTGAAGCTCTAATACTTTGGCCACCTGATGTGAAGAACTGACTCACTGGGAAAGACTCTGATGCTGGGAAAAATTGAAGGCAGGAGAAGGGGACGATAGGATGAGATGGTTGGATGGCATTATTGACACAATGGACATGAGATTGAGCAAACTCTGGGAAATAGTGAAGGACAGGGAAGCCTGGCGTGCTGTAGTTCATGGGGTCACAAAGAGTAGGACACGACTTAGCAACTGAACATGTGGCAGTATAATCCATATTTGGGAAAGAAAATTACTCTAAAGGATCACAACCTGCAGAAATGTGACTGGCCACAATAATTACAACCTTCATATTACTATGCAGAGGGCTTGGAGCCAGAGCCACATGGTTTCAAATATCTCCTTTCTCAGAAGAGGGTCTTTCCTCATTGCGGTGGCTTCCCAGAAGAAAAACATGTTCAGCCTCAAGGACAAATTCAAACTCTCATCTCTCATGAGGGAGGAAATCGTTGTATTTTTCTGTTCTCTCTCCATTCATCTCTCTTTACAAAGCTGGTCTCATGCACAGTCATTGTGTTTCATTGCTATTTTTCAGTAAGGAAGAGAATCATGTATTGAATTGGAAATTACAGATTCTACCTTGCTTTCCATGAGTGGTTAGAACATAAAAATAACCTCCAAACTCAGGTGGGTACCTACTGATACCTAATGCCAGCTCTTAACCCCGATACCTTCTTCCTTTTCATAATTGTAATAGTGTCTGGGAAGTTCAGCCAAGAACTTATTCCACTTAGTTCTCACGACACTGGAATTCTAGTACGTTTCAAGATACTGGTCAGCTCTTTTATTGCAGAAGACGGAGTCCCTTGAGTTGGATCATAGATACTCTTGTCGGGTTTCTGCCTTGTAAATTAACAAAGGAGCAGCTGATAAAAGTAGGGGAAGACACTGTGGCAGAGGCAGTGTGAATTATTTTAAGTCACAAATTCTGAGGAATCTAGTGATATTTAAAGGGAAGAAAACAAGGGACATGTTTTTTTTCCCCATCATTCAGAATTTTGTGCTTTGAAAGAGGAAGTGGGCTACAGAAGGAGCTGTGAAGTGGGTGATGGAGTCATGTGGCAGCCTGCATCAACTTTCAGTAGAACAGCTTGAGGGCTCTTTTAACTCTCTTTTGATGGTTGTTTCTTCTTGGGGTACGTAAAACCGTCTCTCTCCATCTCTCCGCACAGATTAACGGGAAATGGTCAGCCGCCTCCACCCCACATCTGAGGTCATACCGTGCCTCTGCTGGCACACCAAGTTCCACGCTAGCCATCACCCTCACATTTGACTTTTACTTCTCCTCCAGGCTACAGTTTGAGTTCCACAAGTCCTGACTTAACCGCAGCCTAACGAGAGGAGATGTCGTGCCTTCCTCTAGTCTCTCTAGTGAACACTGGAACCCTCCACATCCTATAGGCTGGGGAGCCAGGGCAACAACTCAGCTTCTCTCCAGATGCCTGTCTGTCACTGTCCTTAAGCTGCTGGCCCGGCAGTTACCAGCTGCTCGTGGCTTCCCTGGTGGCTCAGGCTGTAAGGAATCCGCCTGCAATGTAGGAGACCCAAGACTGATCCGTGGTTGGGGAAGATCCCCTGGAGAAGGAAAGGGCAACCCACTCTAGTATTCCTGCCTGGAGAATCCTGTGGACAGAAGAGCCTGGTGGGCTACAGTCCAGGGGTCAGAGCACAGGGCCACTCAGCCTCCACGATTTCATGATGCAATTCCCCATAATAATCTCGTATCTGTGTGTGTATGTGTGTGTTTAACAGGGAAGTACATATACCCAATGGGTTTGATTTCCCTGGAGAGTGTTGACTAATACAACAACCTTCTTCAAAAGAGTTCTGAGTTCTTCCATGAACATTTTGCATTATTTATCTCCACCCTTGGAGAAGGCAATGGCACCCCACTCCAGTACTCTTGCCTGGAAAATCCCATGGATGGAGGAGCCTGGTGGGCTGCAGTCCATGGGGTCGTGAAGAGTCGGACACAACTGAGCGACTTCACTTTCACTTTTCACTTTCATGCACTGGAGAAGGAAATGGCAACCCACTCCAGTGTTCTTACCTGGAGAATCCCAGGGACGGGGGAGCCTGGTGGGCTGCCATCTATGGGGTCACACAGAGTCAAACACGACTGAAGCAGCTTAGCAGCAGCAGCAGCATCTCCACCCTATCTTGTGATAGGAATTGTAAACGGATGAACTTTGTGAACCTATCTAACCTCTCAGGTGGGCGGAGCACCCGGACCCACAGGGAGGTGAGGCAGGACACAGGGGAGCGAGCCCCAGGCTGTGCGGTGCTCACAGCCCTCTTGGCCTCATGGTGGCTGCCTCTGCCCCCTTTTGACAGCACTTGCACCTCTCCACAGCCTGGCACCCATCGGGCTGTCCCTGCCAGGCCCCAAGTGAGGACGTTCCTAACCCAAGCTGAGAACATTGCACTTTCCTCTCTGCGTGGAGCTTAAGGTCAGAGGCTGCTGGCTCTCATGATTTCAGAAACTCACACACACATATTCCTCGATGTGAAGGACTCCTGATTGGGCCTCACGAGCACAGGGAGGACAGGGAGGGGACTGGCAGGGCCAGGCGGGTGTCAGTGCCTTCCCAACCATCAGCACCGCTCGGTGCCCATAAAGAACAGCTGTTCTGTTTCGTCTTCCCCCTTGAACTTGGGCATGGCCATCCTGCAGATGCCAAGCTAAAACAAGAGGGGAAACCAGGACCGGCTCTGCTGATGAGGGGCTCCCCTGGAGGCTCAGATGGTAAAGAATCCCCCTGCAATGCAGGAGACCCAGGTTCAATCCCTGGGTTGGGAGGATGCCCTGGAGAAGGGAAAGGCCACCCACTCCAGTGTTCTTACCTGGAGACTCCCAGGGACAGAGGAGCCTGGCAACTACAGTCCATGGGGTCACAGAGTCAGACACGACTAAGCGACTATCGCTTTCACTTTTCATATTGATGAAATGCCCATATATATTTTTTAATAGGGCTTAGTTCTTACTCAATTTGATTCACCTTGAAACTTCACCATTGTGTGTTTTCAAGCATTATTCCTCAAGCATTATTTTTTTAATTTATTATTTTATTGAAGGAAATAAAAACAAAAGTAGAAGGCGATGGCATCCCACTCCAGTACTCTTGCCTGGAAAATCCCATGGATGGAGGAGCCTGGTAGGCTACAGTCCATGGGGTCGCGAAGAGTCGGACATGACTGAGCGACTTCACTTTCAATTTTCATTTTCATGCATTGGAGAAGGAAATGGCAACTCACTCCAGTGTTCTTGCCTGGAGAATCCCAGGGACAGCGGAGCCTGGTGGGCTGTCATCTACGGGGTCTCACAGAGTCGGACACGACTGAAGCGACTTAGCAGCAGCAGCAGCAGTAAACAAGTGGGACCTGATTAAACTTAAAGGCTTTTACACAGCAAAGGAAACTCTAAGCAAGGTGAAAAGACAACCCTCAGAATGGAAGAAAATAATAGCAAATGAAACAACTGACAAAGGATTAATTTCCAAAATATACAAGCAACTCATACAATTCAATAACAGGCAAACAAACAACCCAATCAAAAAGTTGGGGAAAGACCTAAACAGACATTTCTTCAAGGAAGACAAAGAGATGGCTAGCAAACACATGAAAAGATGCTCATGTGTTAACAAGACCCGGAGACGGCAGACAGCACCGGGTTCTTCTGCGGGCGGACGGCGGGGCAGTGGGAGCTCAGCAGTACTGCCCTCCTGCTGACTGTCTGCAGCCAGCGATCTCAGCCGCTGGCCGGCCGTGGGCTTCTCACCCCTCCCTGAGGCTCTGGGCACTTGGCTTCTCCATACTGCCTCGTCTCCCACCCCTGCCTCACCGTTCAGCTTGTGCTGGGGACTGCTCGAGCACACAGCTCACATGAGCATCATGCCATTCTCCTGTGCCCGGGGCCAGCGTGAGGAACTCCGCCCGTGGCAAAGGTCATGAGGAAGGAGGCTTGGCATACGCAAAGGCATGATCAAGCCTCATGAAACCCCCTGTTCCTGAGCATCTACCCCCAAAACCAGAGTCTGTTTTATGCTCTCCCCTACACCTGTGACTTTATGGGGGGCTCTCCCCCATAACCATTTCTCTTGGAGAAGGAGTTAACTTGCAGCTCCAGTTGATAAAATTCCTGGGCGTGACAAGAGTGTTTCAGCTTACAACTCCTCTGAAGGTTATCTAGCCTGCCTGTATAGGTTCCTCCAGCCAAATGTGATTGTTTACAGCCTCCCAACAGCGAAAGACACGAGATGTTTTAGACTTACTAAAGGCAGATTCTTTTGGGAAGTTAGAATGTATTAGTATATTGTGTTGATTAGGAATTATATTGGTAAAGGGTTTTTCATTTGTTGTGCCAATAATTGCTACTAATTCCCTGCCCTTGGGCGTGACAAGGTCAAACCTCTGCTGGCAAACTAGTTTGTGTGATAGGATTATCCATACTCCTGCCACTAAAGCACATGATTCTTTACTACTTCTCAACCATAAACAGCACAGAGAGTTTGGGGTATTTTGAAGGTCTTAATTAAGATAGGGCTTTTCTCATTGTTGAGTCAATGATTGCCGCCAGGCCTCCACATCCTTAGGCACCTGGGAATATATTAATCAAGGTATTTGGAATATAGAAAAAGAAATATAGTAGTTTTTGATGTTAGCAATACTAGATTTGTTGAGTTAATGAATTTTCTTCTTTGTTATAGATCACTGTACTTTGTTATAAATTACGGTGTCCTTGCTATGTAAAAATGTAACTTTATCATTATCTTAAGACTATATAAATCTTAAGGGGAACATTGGTGAAAGGATTTCATTTGTTGGGCTGATGTTTTGCTGTTAAATCTCCATATTCCCAGCCCTTATAATGAATATAACTAGCATATAAGAAAAATAAGTATTAACCTTTAAGATTAATCAGTTAACCTTGGGTTAAATAAATTCCTTTCTTGATTGTAACTCACTACACCCTCACCCTATAGGAATGTAACTTTATTTGGAGGGTGGTGCCTGGTTTAAGAAAAAACACCCTTAGAAAAAATAAGTTTTTTGGTTATCAGAAAGAAAGGGTCATAAAGTGTCAGCAGGCCTCATGGCCAGAAGATGATGTAAAACCCCTAAGACCTTTTTTTATGTAGAGCACCCGATTTTGATAAAGGTCAGGACTGCTGACCCCCACGTGACTCTGTATTCATCCCTATGTGTAAAAAAGGTATATAACCAAACCTGAAAATAAAAAAAGGGGATAAGTTTCTGGAAAGGCTGATTTCCCCTGTGTCGTTCGTTCTTTCTCCTTCTGGCTGAATTTCCATCTGGGGAGTAGGTACTCACCAAGCCTACTAATTATGCCTGGCCTTCTAGGATCGGACTGGGGAGGCCTCAGTGCCTCCTCTCCTTCAGGGGAACGGAAAGACGTCTGTGGCCTATGTAGGTGGTGATTGATATTCCACATAAACCAAGTTATTCAGCCTTCTTTTCTCCATCTAAATTTTCCTACTATACTATTATTTCTTAATCTAATCTTATATTTCTCAATAAGTGTTTTTCTCGCCGACTCCGTCTCCACCTTCGAATCACCCTGGATCCACCGGGGCTGGACTCCGGCACTCCTGGACCAGCTGGGGCTTGCCAGGGGCATGCCAGAAAGCATGAGGGACAGAGCCCAACACCACGAGACACAGGGGAACAGACACGCTTCAGGACTGTAGCCTGCGACATGGTCTTATTTCTCAGGCTTGCAAACATTTGCCCAGCCCCAGGTCTCTGGGCGTATTCTCAAGAAACGCTGCTACTTCCGTCTCTTATAAATAAGAGCTCCAAAGGGAGAGCAGGGGCTGGGACGGAGGATTCCAGTTTATGTTTTATGGCCTCAGATTTCCCAACTTGAAATACCAGTTAATTATTCACATTACAAACGCAGGACTCAAGGTACTTACTAAGGTTCATTTAATCTCACAGGTCTCTGGCACCTGAAGAAATTAGGAGCCTGGGGAAAACAGTGATTAGCAACCATTCAAGACTGAAAGGGACTTGCAGTTGCAAAAAGCACTTTTAAATGCTTTTCAAATATGTATTTCTCAGCACCTCTCCCCTGAGAAGGTAGCTTGGCTCCAGAAAAGTTAACCTGGGTAATTTTTACAGACGAGGGAGATTAGAACTCTCCAGGTGTTCAGTCCAGGTTCGCCTCCTTGTGTAAAACATAGGGGACACTTCCTCAGCACAAAGCCGGTTACAAATCTGGAATCAAGGGGTCTCTCTCTGCAGCTCTCTACCCTGTGAGCAATAGAGGAAGGAAACCCCTCACCCAGGTAGATGTTTGAACGCAGAAAATGCAGCTTACTTGTGTTAGTTTTCTGACGTGGTCAATCCCAACCTTCTCATACTTTTTCATCTCATTCTATGACATTAAAATAATTCAGAGGGCCAGAGTCTTTGAAATGACACAAGATGTCATTGCAGGAGCTGCGACTCTCTTCGGTTGTACAGTCAAAATAGCCCTGGGTCTGAGGAGGCCCGGCAGCCACAGAAAGAGCACAGTATAAGTGGAAGTGTTTGTCAGTGTCCTTTTATACAAAGGGGGCAGTAATGCCTCACCTCAAAGTGCTGCAGTCCATGGGGTCGCAAAGAGTCGGACACGACAGGGCAGCTGGATAACAAAAGGACTGCATTGCTAACTGTGGAACTGCCTGTACCTGCAGGGGTTATGGAGGCTGGAGAGGGATCCTGTCCGTGAACGTCTCAACTCAGACAGTGGGAGCTGGACCTAGGGATGCCAACAGTTCCTGCAGACTAGACTTCTTGACTGTCCCAGAGGAGGGCGATTCTCGAATGTACGACTCTGGGCTGGGAAGCTGCATCTCCCACAAACTCCCAGGTGATGCTCCTCTGAGAACCACGGGGCTAGCATACCTTCCTCAAGTAACCTCGTGCGCTTGTAAAAGCATCTAAGCCTGCCTTCACTCTTACTCACTGTTGGGTTGACAAGCATCAGATTCGAACCATAGTGTGTGCCACAGTGCCCGCTGGCAATATTGTGCTTTATAGCAGAAATATGGGCTTCCCAGGTGGTGTGGTGGTAAAGAGCTGCAATGCAGGAGACGCAAGAAAGGCAGGTTCGATCCCTGGAAAAGTGTATTTGGCCATTCAGATGAGAAATAGTATGAGGCCATTCATCCACAGTTCCTGGCTCACAGCTCCCCAGACTCTTGGAATTCCCTGAGCAATAAAGGCAATGAGATAATATATAGCCTCTTGTCTCTAAGTTCCTGAAAATACATCAGGGAACCCCAGGCAGGGGTGGGGGCTGGTTGCCATGAGAACCATGTGATTAGAGAATGGAACCCTCAGTCCCACCCCCTGATTTCCAGGAAGGGAGGGGCTGGCTGTTGAATCAATCACCAGTCGCCAATGATGTATGCGATCATGCCTGTGTAGGGTTCATTTTAGTCACTCAGTCATGTCCAACTCTTTGCGACCCCATGGACTGCAGCACGCCAGGCCTCCCTGTCCATCACCAACTCCTGGAGTTCACTCAGACTCACGTCCATCGAGTCAGTGATGCCATCCAGCCATCTCATCCTCTGTGGTCCCCTTCTCCAGCCTTCAATCTTTCCCAGCATCAGGGTCTTTTCCAACGAGTCAGTTCTTCTCATCAGGTGGCCAAAACATTGGAGTTTCAGCTTCAGCATCAGTCCTTCCAATGAATACTCTGATTTCCTTTAGGATGATTTCCTTTAGGATGGACTGGGGTTGGATCTCCTTGCAGTTCAAGGGACTCTCTCAAGAGTCTTTTCTAACCCTACAGTTCAAAAGCATCAATTCTTTGGCGCTCAGTTTTCTTTATAGTTCAACTCTCACATCCATACATGACTACTGTAAAAACCATAGCTTTGACTAGACGGACCTTTGGCAACAAAGTAACGCCTCTGCTTTTTAAAATATGCTCTCTAAGCTGGTCATAGATTTCTTTCAAGGAGCAAGTGTCTTTAATTTCATGCCTTTGCATTGTTATTTAGCAACTAAACAACAAGTAAATTGATGATCTAGTGAGAGACCAGGTGTCCCGAGTTCTGGGAGCCATTCTAGCACATGAATGGAACCTGCAGTGGGGGTAGTGGGAGCCTCTGATTTATACCCGGTGGGTCAGAAGTGCAGGTAACAACCTGGACTTGATTGGTATCTGATGTGGAGGGTGCCTTCTGAGGCTGAGGCCTTGGCCTGTGGAATTGGAGTCTGTCTCGGGGTAGAGGGGTTCAGAGTTGAGTTGAATTCATCACTTGGAGTCTGAGAATGGTGTGTTGGTGTGAGGAAGCCTGCACATGTGTCCTGGAATTGGGTCTGGGGACCCAAAGGCCATCCTCACCCCCATTCCACCCCCATCTTTTCTGCTTACTGTATTGGAAGTGATAGAAGTCAAACAATTCAAGGGAAGAAAAAAGAAGCTTTTAAAACTAAAAAAAGAGAGAGAGAGAGACTATGCATTGCTTTGGGTTCTGCTTTTAAAGAAAATTCCTAGGCTTTGGCATGGTCACTTTGAAAATGGAAGCATGCCCATCTATTCCTGTTGAGAGTCTCAAGTTTCCCGAGCAACGTGTTCCTTTCCTGCTTCCTAATCTTAAAATTCACACTTCCGAAACAACTAACTGCTGAGCTTATCTTGTCTGTCCAGCCACCAAATTATGTAAGGGATGTTATTGTTTTAAGGAAAGAGAGAGGGATATTAAAACACCACATCTAACAGAGGAAAAAGATGCAGAAACGATGTGAAGTTCTAGCACATTTCTGTGCTTACAAAAACCCAGTTCCAGGCTGCCCGATTTGTTCCAAAACCCCCTCCTGACTCTACTCACAGCTGCATTTGGAGAATGAAAGAAACATTGCCTTGCCATTAGTGGTCTTTCTCCTCCCTTTCCTCTGCTAAGTCCTGGAGGCTTCTCAATGCAATAAAAAAATACGAAAATGAGGTAGAAGTTGATAATAAAGAAGTAATAAAGAATAAAGAAGTTGATATAAAGAAAGATGAAAACCAAAGAAGGTGCAGGGAGAGGTATGGGCCCTCTGGAGACAGAGCTGTCATCCTTCTATGGAGCAAAGTCAATGTCCAAGAGAAGCCTTGTATCAGACTGTCAATGAACACTTAGCAAGCATCCAGTTGGTGGAGGCAGCGCCACCCATGCCACACTTGAGGGCGAGAAAGGTGGCAATGAGAAGGACCAACACCAGCCTTACTTCAGCGTCCCACAGTGCACGGGGCGGGGCCAGATGAAGACCTGGCCAGAGGCACCAACCCAGTTCACAGAGACTCTGAGTGTGTCACCCTGTACACACGTGCATGTGTGTGTATGTGTGCTCAATTGTGTCTGATTCTGCAACTATATAGACTGTAGCCCTCCAGGCTCCTGTGTGCATGGGATTCTCCAGGCAAGAGTACTGGAATGGGGTGCCATTTCCTCCTCCAGGGAATCTTCCTGACCCAGGGGTCAAACCCAGGTCTCTCGTGTCTCCTGTATCGGCAAGTGGGGTCTTTACCCTGAGCCACCTGTATGTCACCTGTGTGTGTCTAAGTTGCTCAGTCGTGTCTGACTCTGTGCGACCCCATGGACTGTAGCCTGCCAGGCTCCTCTGTCCATGGGATTCTCCAGGCAAGAATACTGGAATGGTTTGCCATGCCTTTCTCCAGGGCATTTTCCTGACCCAGGGACTGAACCCAGGTCTCCCGCATTGCAAGCAGATTCTTTACTGTCTGACCCCCCAGGGGAGAGTTATGTCCCCTTATGTGCCATAAAGTGCTTTGTAGGCATGGTTAAGTTGAAGATCTTGAGTCTGGGGCATCATCCCAGGATATTCGGGTGGATCCAGTGTAATCGCAAGGGCTCTTCCAAGGGCAAGAGGGAGACAGGGGAGTCAGAGAAGGAGACGTGAGAATGGTTATGTTTCTGGTTTTGAAGATGAAAAAGGGGCCAAGGAATGAGGGGCTGGAAAGAGCAGGGCTCTGAGAGCCTCTAAAAGGAACCTGATCCTGCTGACACCTGATGTAGCCCACAGGACCCATTTCAGACTTCTCCAGAGCTGTCAGGTGGCTAATACGTGTTGTTTCACAGAATAAGTTGGTGATAATTTGCTACAGTGGCAACAAGAAACTGATCAGAGGGACAGGGAATTAGAAAACCCCAAGCAGCCCGGGTGCCCCACTCAGGCCACCTGATCAGGGCCTGGACACAGGAGTCTGTTCCCATATAAGCGAGGGGGACATGACCTGGGTTTTCATCTGTAGGGTGAGTAGCCTTGTCCAAGGGGTTTCTTCACCCCCAAAACATGTAGTTGGCTCCTTCACCTCCATTGTTGACCAAAATATTTTAGAGACTTAAAAGGCCTTATGCTAATCAGTTCAGTTCAGTTCAGTTGCTCAGTCGTGTCCGACTCGTGGTGACCCCAAGAATTGCAGCACTCCAGGCCTCCCTGTCCATCACCAACTCCCGGAGTTTATCCAAACTCATGTCCGTTGGGTCGATGATGCCATCCAACTATCTCATCCTCTGTCATCCCCTTCTCCTCCTGCCTTCAATCTTTCCCAGCATGAGGGTCTTTTCAAATGAGTCAGCTCTTCTCATCAGGTGGCTAAAGTACTGGAGTTTCAGCTTTAGCATCAGTCCTTCCAACGAACACTCAGGACTGATCTCCTTTAGAATGGACTGGTTGTATCTCCTTGCAGTCCAAGGGACTCTCAAGAGTCTTCTCCAACACCACAGTTCAAAAGCATCAATTCTTCAGCACTCAGCTTTCTTTATAGTCCAACCCTCACATCCATACATGACTACTGGAAAAATCATAGCCTTGACTAGATTGACCTTTGTTGGCAAAGTAATGTCTCTGCTTTTGAATATACTATCTAGGTTGGTCATAACTTTCCTTTCAAGGAGCAAGTGTCTTAATTTCATGGCTGCAATCACCATCTGCAGTGATTTTGGAGCCCCCCAAAATAAAGTCTGACACTGTTTCCACTGTTTCCCCATCTATTTCCCATGAAGTGATGGGACCGGATGTCATGATCTTGGTTTTCTGAATGTTGAGTTTTAGCCAACTTTTTCACTCTCCTCTTTCACTTTCATCAAGAGGCTCTTTAGTTCTTCTTCACTTTCTGCTAGAAGGGTGGTGTCATCTGCATATCTGAAGTTATTAACGTTTCTCCCAAAAATCTTAATTCCAGCTTGTGCTTCCTCCAGCCCAGCATTTCTCATGATGTACTCTGCATAGAAGTTAAATGAGCAGGGTGACAATATACAGCCTTGACGTACTCCTTTTCCTATTTGGAACCAGTCTGTTGTTCCATGTCCAGTTCTAACTGTTGTTTCCTGACCTGCACATAGATTTCTGAAGAGGCAGGTCAGGTGGTCTGGTATTCCCATCTCTTTCAGAATTTTCCACAGTTTATTGTGACCACACAGTCAAAGGCTTTGGCATAGTCAATAGAGCAGAAATAGATGTTTTTCTGGAACTCTCTTGCTTTTTCCATAATCCAGCGGATGTTGGCAATTTGATCTCTGGTTCCTCTGCCTTTTCTAAAACCAGCTTAAACATCAGGGAGTTCACGGTTCACGTATTGCTGAAGCCTGGCTTGGAAAATTTTGAGCATTACTTTACTAGCATGTGAGATGAGTGCAATTGTGCGGTAGTTTGAGCATTCTTTGGCATTGCCTTTCTTTGGGATTAGAGTGAAAACTGACCTTTTCCAGTCCTGTGGCCACTGCTGAGTTTTCCAGATTTGCTGGCATATTGAGTGCAGCACTTTCACAGCATCATCTTTCAAGATTTGAAACAGCTCAACTGGAATTCCATCACCTCCACTAGCTTTGTCCGTAGTGATGCTTCCTAAGGCCCACTCGACTTTGCATTCCAGGATGTCTGGCTCTAGGTGAGTGATCACATCATCATGATTATCTGGGTTGTGAAGATCTTTTTTGCACAGTTCTTCTGTGTATTCTTGCTACCTCTTCTTAATATATTCAGCTTCTGTTAGGTCCAGACCATTTCTGTCCTTTATCGAGCCCATCTTTGCATGAAATGTTCCCTTGGTATCTCTAATTTTCTAATTAGAAAATTATGCTAATCAGGAGGGATTAAATATTATGGAAACCCTAGTGCCGTATTTTTCAGACCATCCCCCCACCACCCTCAGAAATGGAATCTGAGAAACAGTTCCTCCAGGGAGAACCACTTAGGATTCTCCATCAGCCTAGGCAAACAGGCTGCACAGCACCCACGAGGAGGGTGCTGGCTGAGTGACAGAAAGATTTATTAACAAGGGACACTTTCCAGTAGTACTCTGAATACTACATGCAGACAAGCCCTAAATTAAGCACTCAGGACAGAAGTTGATTTAAAGCCATTCACTGAATGAACCAAAAACAATTGCCCAACAGGCTTGGGATAAAGCCAATGAAAGCAGGGAGCAAAGCCCACAGAAACACATGAAGCTCTGACATAGATTTGCTTCAAAATTGGTAGCTTACCAACCATTTGAAGTTGGTCCACCCTGTCCTGCTTCCTACTAAAAGAAAACCAAAAGGAGGGAATATATGACCCCTGCGTGCAGGTCAAGAGGAATGAGGAACTCCCAGTGGCTCGGAACATAACCTTGGTTCAGCCAGTTTCTTTAGGTGGCAAAGAGATCAGCAACACGATAGGAAGTGCGGCCACAGGGAAGAGGACCAGGTGTTACTGAGCTGAGCTCCCCAGGCATCCATGCCACCAGCTGCCCGATGCCCAGGCAGTGGGGCCACAGAGGCAGGTGGGGCTCTGTGCTCTCTAGAATCCTGCTGGCGGGGAGGGGTGGGGAGAGGCGCAGCTGGAGGTGTAAGCCATTAACTAAGATCTGAAATGTGGAAGAACGACGTGAGGCCCTACAGGGAGGGACTGGGTGAGCAACTGGTGGTCTTGCCTTGCTCTGGCCGGGCCAGAGCATGCAGGTTGACAAAACTTTGAGGCAGAGTGGGAGGAGAGAATTGTTGGCCAAGCTTAAGAGGAGATAAGAGGGAAAAAAAGAGGCGATGAGGGGTGGAAGAGAAAAAGCAGGAGTGAAACAGCTGCTACAGGAAAAAGGATCTTGGAGAAAGAATATTTTAAAGAGGATTTTTATGAATTCGTGTGATTTGCGAGGGCTTACCAGGTGGTTCAGTGGTAAAGAATCCACCTGCCAATGCAGGAGACGTGGATTTGATCCCTGGGTGGGAAGATGCCCTGGAGAAGGAAATGGCAACCCACTCCAGTATTCTTATCTGCAAAATTCCATGGACAGAGGAGCCTGGTGGGCTACATAAGTTTCCATCGAGTCAGTGATGCCATCCAACCATCTCATCCTCTGTTGCCCACTTCTCCTCTTGCCCTCAATCTTTCCTAGCATCAGAGTCTTTTCCAACGAGCTGGCTCTTTGCATCATTTGGCATCTTTGCTCCAAAGTTTTGGAGCTTTAGCATCAGTCTTTCCAATGAATATTCAGGGTTGATTTCCTTTAGGGTTGACTGGTTTGATCTCCTTGTTGTCCAATGGACTCTCAAGAGTCTTCTCCAGCAACACAGTTCAAGAGCATCAATTCTTCAGTGCTCAGTGTGTTTTTAACCCCCAACTTAACAAGGCAGAGACTGGAACCCAGTGAGATTAAGTCACTTGCCCAAGGTCACTCAGCCAGAAATCAGCAAATTCCATCTGAGAATTCTATCTGAGGTTTGTCTGAGCTCCTTGTTCCCCCTACTGCTCTCTGGAAACTTCTCAAATGTTTGCCAACAAATGAGTGTAGAGCAGGAAGAAAATGTATTCTGCACAGTCTCCATGGTCAAATGAGGTTAATGAGCAGAAGCTAAATGGAAACTGACTTTGACTCATATGAGAAATTTTTATACCAATTAAAATAACCAAATGAGCCTCCTAGGAAGGTAAAGAGCTCCAGGGCATTAACAGAGCTGGGATGTTGACTGGGTACCCTGCTGGGATGTTCCCAGACGGAATTCCAGCAGTCGGCTGAGCCGAGCTATCCTATAGTACTGGAAGGTTTTGTTTTCGGTCCTGTGCGACCCCTGGATTCTGAGACTCTGGGGCTCCAGCAAACGCTGTTTTCACATCTATTCAGAGCCGGCCATTCACTGGACTACAATGCCTCTTTGATCTAACTGATGACCCAAATCACTCTGAGCAGCTCTCAGCGGGTGGCCCGGCCTGTGTGCTGGGTATCCAGTTCAGGGAGTGGCAGACGGACTGTGGGCACAGCCCGGCGCCCCCCAGGGTCAGGATGAAGGAGCCCTGTGGTTGGTAGGGCCCCAGCCTGCCCCCACAACCTCACCAGGGAGCTGTGAGGAATCGAATGAGGAGGAGAAGAAAGAGAAGAGAAAGCGGGGTAGGGATAGGCAGGGTGTGTGTGCTGACTCGGGGGCTTGGGAAACAGCACTGATGCACAGTTAGCCCCAGTCTAATGAGGCAGGTTAGCTCCTGGCTCCGGGGTCCGTAAGGCAGGACGTGCCTGTTGTCCAGGTGGCGGAGCGTGAGCGTTACTGTCCTGCGGACTCTGGATGCCCGGGGCCGCTAGGTCCAGTGACGGCACTTCCTCTCAGCCACACACACAGCTCAGCGCCCGGGATCTGAGCCTGGATCAGGGATCACCTTTGTGGGAGCAGATAGGGTCCTCCCCCACATCCTCCCATGCCAGCTAAGCCTCCATGCAGCTCCACATAGTACCTTCACCATCAGCCTCCCAGGCCCTGGCCTCCAGCCCTCCTCTCCCTTCCAGTGTTCTTGACCTTGGCAATGAGAGAGGAAGGCGGTAGATGCTGTCGTGGCTCTTCTCTTAGGAAGCCTCCCCTTCCTGGAAGCTGCACGTGGACGGAGGCTTCCAGGATGGCTGTTTGAAAGAGGATACTGAGGTCTGAGGTCCCCCAAAAATTCACACGTTGACACTTCACCTTCAAGGTGGCGGGGTGAGGAGGTAGGGCCTTTGGGAGGTGAGAGGGTATGAGGGCTTCCCAGGTGGTGGTCGTTGTAAAGAATCCACCTGCCAATGCAAGAGATGTGGGTTTGATCCCTGGCTTGGAAGATCCCCTGGAGAAGGAAATTGCAACCCACTCCAGTGTTCTTGCCTGGAGAATCCCATGCACGGGGGAGCCTGGTGGACTACAGTCCATGGGGTCGAAAAGAGTTCGCCATGACTGAGCACACACACACAGGTCATGAGGCTGGAGCCCTCGCAGGTGAGATTAGCTCCTCATCAAAGACCCCAGAGAGCTCCGTCCCCCTACATTACGCGGACACAGTCAGAGGACGCCACCCAAGAACCAGCAGGAAG
Organism: Aepyceros melampus; assembly: GCA_006408695.1. Classification (NCBI taxonomy): domain Eukaryota; kingdom Metazoa; phylum Chordata; class Mammalia; order Artiodactyla; family Bovidae; genus Aepyceros; species Aepyceros melampus. The sequence continues at coordinate 555,953 of SJXQ01003981.1, read as the reverse complement.
GTGCTCACCAGACACTCCTGGACCGTGGACTTCTAGAACCGTATAAATGTCTGCTGTTTATAACCCTTCACACGCACCCTGCCAGTCAGTCAAAGTCTGCTACAGTAGCCTGGATGGATGAAGATGTGTAAAGTGCTGACCGATCTATCCTGAGCATTGCTCACAGGCAGGCTGAGGGCTTACTCTAGAGAACTGTCCACAACCACAAATGCTCGGAACATCGAACATTTCCTTCCACTCGTTGAGCCGATCTCTGCACTAGAATCAGCCTTCCACTGTCACCCTGGTCCAAGCGCTGGGACAGACGGGACGGAAGAACCCTGGAGGGAAGTAGACATCCCAGCTTCCAGAGATGGAGAGCCCGTCAGCCCTCTGTCTTACAGCCACAGGGGTGCAGCTGCTCTGGGATTGAGGGAGTGAGTGAGAGTCGCTCAGTCGTGTCTGACTCTTTGCGACCCCACCGACAGTAGCTGGCCAGGCTCCTCTGTCCATGGGATTCTCCAAGCAAGAACACTGGAGTGGGCAGCTGTTCCCTTCTCCAGGGGATCTTCCCTACCCAGGGATCAAACCCAGGTCTCCTGTACTGCAGGTGGGTTCTTTACCAGCTCAGCTACCAGGCAATCCCTGAGGAGCTCGAAGTCTTGACCAAAGTCACCTCTGGGCCCAGGTTTCCCATAGAAAGAGGAGAGGTCGCCCGAGATCACCGGCAGGCCCCCATGGTCAAGGTGAGGGTCCCTGTGGCCTTCGGCAGTGGCGCCTGCAGAGCCCCTGGGGCCTCGGAAGCTCCGAGGCTGCGGGGGTGGAGGCTGGTTCATCTCTCAGGAGGAGGTCAGGTCGATTCTGCAGTCAGAGGAGGTTAAGCCCCGGGATGCGGGCCTCCTGGGACCAGCTTCCAGAGATGGAGAGCCCGTCAGCCCTCTGTCTTACAGCCACAGGGGTGCAGCTGCTCTGGGATTGAGGGAGTGAGTGAGAGTCGCTCAGTCGTGTCTGACTCTTTGCGACCCCACCGACAGTAGCTGGCCAGGCTCCTCTGTCCATGGGATTCTCCAAGCAAGAACACTGGAGTGGGCAGCTGTTCCCTTCTCCAGGGGATCTTCCCTACCCAGGGATCAAACCCAGGTCTCCTGTACTGCAGGTGGGTTCTTTACCAGCTCAGCTACCAGGCAATCCCTGAGGAGCTCGAAGTCTTGACCAAAGTCACCTCTGGGCCCAGGTTTCCCATAGAAAGAGGAGAGGTCGCCCGAGATCACCGGCAGGCCCCCATGGTCAAGGTGAGGGTCCCTGTGGCCTTCGGCAGTGGCGCCTGCAGAGCCCCTGGGGCCTCGGAAGCTCCGAGGCTGCGGGGGTGGAGGCTGGTTCATCTCTCAGGAGGAGGTCAGGTCGATTCTGCAGTCAGAGGAGGTTAAGCCCCGGGATGCAGGCCTCCTGGGAACCAGGGCCCACTGAGAGCATTTCAAATGCTGCAGGGCTCAGGCCCTGGGGGCCTGCGGCGTGTGTTCCTGGCAAAATGTCTGTTCCTTTTGCTCCTTCCAAGCAGACGTGGTCTTGTGAACCACTCACAAGCCTTTCGGGTTAGATTCCCCAGTAAGCCGACCGGCGCTCCCGGCAGCGGCCAAGGGGATGGGGCCCGAGCGGCCCTGTGGCTTCGCTCCTCCCGACCCGCGACCGCGGGTCCGCTTGGCCCCGTCTCGGGCGTTGGGCCTGGACGAGGGCCGCCGCAGGCCTGGCTCCCCTGTTGGTTGCAGGGGCTCCGGCCACACGCGGGCGCGCTGCCTCTGAGCCGGGAACCTCCGTCCCCGCGGCCGTCCCAGCCTCCTCCCTGAGGACACAGACGCGAGAGGCGCCCCGAGGCCGCGCCCTGCGGCCCCGGCCGAGCTGGCGATACCCTCCCCGGCTTCTCCTCTGCGCCGCGCGCCGGCCCCGCCGCTCACCGGCCCTTCGGGAGCCTCTGCGGAGAGCACGTTCCCACACACGCGGGGCGGGGGCACGGACACCCGCGTCTAAGTCGGTTCCAGGCATTAGCAGCTCGAAGGAGTCTTTCATCCTAAAAGACTCTATTTGGTGTCCAAGACAAAAACAGTATTATTCACGTATGGCTTTAAGGAAAAGAATGTCTCTTTTAAAATACAGTTATTTGAGTTCCGTGACCTGCTATTCATAGTCTTGGGGTACTTAAACACTCCCCTCACTGAGACCTCCCCAGGAAGACTTGTGGACGGGCTCCCAGTGATTTGTAAGCTGCTGGTCTCTATTTCAACAGTCACAGCTGCACCGCACAGAAACTGCCCCCTCTCCCAATGTTTGCATGAGGGAACTCCTGCTTCACATATGGAGAAATTTTCTCAGAGCAGTGTGGCTGTAGGTTAAAAGGCCAAAATAAACCAAGTGAAAATCGAGTATTTCCTTTCAGGAACTTGATAGCTCAGGCCACAAATGATCTTCAGAGCAGGTTGAAGCAGTGATAGTGTGTGTGTGTATGTGTGAGTGTGTGTGTGTGTGTGTGTGTGTGCTTAGTCGTTCAGGAATGTTCCACTCTTTTCGACCCCATGGACTATAGCCCTCCGGGCTCCTCTGTCCGTGGGATTTTCCAGGCAAGAATACTGGAGTGGGTTGCCATTTCCTCTTCCAGGGGATCTTCTCAACCCAGGGATGGAACCCACGTCTCCTCTGTCCCCGGCATTGCAGGCGGATTCTTTCCTCACTGAGCCTCGGGGAAACCCACTGATAACCATGTGACCCAAAAGGTTCCCGGCCGTGCTAAGTGAAGCAGGCCCCTCGATCACACCCCTGCAGAAGCGAGGCCTTTGCTCTACCCTTCTCCTCCCCGCAGCCTCCCCCAGGCTGGGCCTTCTCAGACCCGCGTATGGAGTCCACTCAACTCCCGCAGAACCCCGCAGCCCCTGTCTCTGTGTGCCCCACCCAGGCCTCCTTCAGCTCTGTAATTCTCCTCATCAAACAGTGTGCCTCGCTCCCTGTGGCTGACTCTGGCTACATTTAGGGAGGCAGTGAATCTGCTCTGTGCCTGCCTTGGGGCCTTCGCTCAGGCTGGTATTGCAAAGCGCTGACCAGTGACCTCCCCGAGACGTCCACGTCCTCTTTCCTGAAACCTGCGAATGCCTCCTTAGGTGACAAAAGGCATTCACAGATGTGACCACATTAAGGACCTTTCGATGGAGAGATTATCTTGGCTTATCTGGTTGCCCTAAATGATACTAAGTGCCTGCCTAAGCGGGACACAGAAGGCTGTCAGACTCCAGAAGAGAAGGAGGCGAGTCGATGACCGCAGCGGGTCGGGGTGGGGGGTGGGGAGGTGGCGTGACCTGGAGCCCAGGAGCAGCGGCAGCCCCCAGAGCTGGAGAAAGCAGGAAAGGGCCGCCCCAGGGGCTCAGGAAAGCCGGGCCCGTTCAGACTGTGAGTCCAGCCCGGGGAAACCGGTTCTGCACTTCTGGCCTCCAGAACTATAAGAGAATCAGCTTTGGTTGCTTTAAGCCACTGGATTTGTGGAGATGTGTTACAGCAGCCGCAAGATACAAGCGCAGGTGGGTCATGTGATAGTGTCCCAGGTGGAGCCAGTGGTAAAGAACCCACCTGCCAGGCAGGCGCCTCAGGAGAGGCGGGTTCAGTCCCTGAGACAGGAAGATCCCCTTGAGAAGGGATAGGCTACCCGCTCTAGTATTCTTGGGCTTCCCTGGTGGCTCAGATGGTTAAGAACCTGTCGCAATGTGGGAGACCTGGGTTCGATCCCTGGGTTGGAAGATCCCCTGGAGAAGGGAAAGGCTACTCACTCCAGTATTCTGGCCTGGAGACTTCCATGGATAGAGGAGCCTGGTGGGTCCAGTCCATGGGGTCACAGAGAGTCAGACTGTGACTGAAGCAACTTAACACACACCATGTAATAGTTCAAGTGAAGTGAAAGTCGCTCAGTCGTGTGTCCAACACTTTGTAACCCCAGGGACTACACAGTCCATGGCATTCTCCGAGCCAGAACACTGGGGTGAGCAGCCTTTCCCTTCTCCAGGGGATCTTCCTGTCTCAGGGACTGAACCCGCCTCTCCTGAGGCTCCTGCCTGGCAGGTCTGTTCTTTACCACTAGCTCCACCTCAACCCAGGGATTGAACCCAGGTCTCCTGCATTGCTGCTGCTGCTAAGTCGCTTCAGTCTGTCCGACTCTGTGTGACCCCATAAGCGGCAGCCCACCAGGCTCTGGGATTCTCCAGGCAAGAACACTGGAATGGGTTGCCATTTCCTTTTCCAATGCATGAAAGTGAAAAGTGAAAGTGAAGTCGCTCAGTCATGTCTGACTCTTCGCGATCCCATGAACTGCAGCCTACTAGGCTCCTCCATCCATGGGACCTTCCAGGCAAGAGTACTGGAGTGGGGTGCCATTGCCTTCTCCACTCCTGCATTGCAGGTGGATTCTTTACCAGCTGAGCCACAACACAAGTCCCTAATAGGCACTTATTTTGGTGCCTCCTGGAGACTCCTTGGTCGAAGCTCTGCACACACCTCCTATTCTCTGTAGTCTCTGGGCCCATGATGACAGTAAGCTACCCAGGGTCTTCTGGTACAAAGTGTTGTCTGTTTCAGTGTCACATGCCATGCCATGCGAGCAACAACTGCTGGATACTTACTCAACCCTCTTGTAAAGGAAAGCTTCCACAGGACCTGAACCTGTGACACTCTGTACCCAGTTACCTATTTCCTCGGTTATGAAGGCAACATCCAGTAAACTTAGTGTGACAGCAAGGCCTTGATAGTTTCCTCTCCCAGAAATGCAGCTTTTGCTTCTGTAGAGGTGCGTCCTTGGAGTGGGGACTCCTCTGCTGATGGTGGAGCATTCTGCAGAATGAAGGGCAATTTTGTGAGGGGTGTCCTGACCAGGCTGACCCTGCCTCAGCTCACTGGCATAAGGCTGGCCCTCAGCCTTCACAAGGGACTGCCCGACACCACTCTGAATGACCAGCCAGTTTGTAAAGGCATTGCACTGGGTTACTTTTCTGTATCAATACTTGGCAGACCAACCTAGCTGATCATCAGAATCACACAGGGAAGCTTTTTAAAAAGGTCAGGGGAGGGTTCCGGTGTCGCCCTTATAGTGTCTGACTTAGAAGGTTTGGGATGGAGTCTGGACGTTTGCTGTTTTGGAGAGCCTTCGGCTCGGCCAGCAGGGAAAAGCACTGCTTGAGCTTGCCAATATTCCTTCTTCTGAGAGCTTTGCCTCACTGTTTATAGCTAAGTGTGTCCCTGCAGCTTCCCTGGGTCAGGTAATATTTAAGAAACCGTTTAGTCACTGCTGGACACCCTGCCCTTCTGACACTCAGGAGATGGGTGTTGAATCACACCCTCCTCCAAACACAATTGCCTCCAGAGGCAGGATTCTATGATGAGAGCCATAGCTGGTGATGGCCAGGCAGGGAAACCCTTCACGCTCAGTGAAGCTCTGTCTTCTGCAGTTTGTCTAGCTCATTCAGCCAAGATGTTTATTGAGCACTTGTTACATGCCAGGGGGCTTCCCTGGTGGCTCAGATGATAATGCAGGATAATACAATGCAGGAGACTCGGCTTCAGTCCCTGGGTTGGGAAGATCCCCTGGAGAAGGGCTTGGCTACCCACTCCAGTATTCTTGCCTGGAGAATCCCATGGACAGAGGGGCCTGGTGGGCTACAGTCCGTGGTGTCACAAAGAGTCAGACACAACTGAGAAACTAACATTTTCACTTAAGTACCAGGAACCAGGAATATAAAACTGAAGGAAATATACACAGATCCCTGCCCTTTAATCCACATCCAATCATCCCATCCTGTCATCCAGCAGACTGAAAGTTCCCCTAACCGGTGGACCATTGTATCTCACTTCTCCTTTCAAGGATGAGGAAGCCCAATCCATCTTTTTATTCTTCGACCATCAGCCCAGCCCTGACCCCAATCCACCCATCAACTTTGTGGCTCTTGCCCGCAGCCCTCCCACAAGTTCTCCTTCTTCCTTCGTGAATAAGTGAAGATTTGTTCCTCTGTCCTCCACAGAGGATTTCTAGGGCAGTGAAACTACCCCGTGTGATCCTGTAATAGTGGGTGTGTGTCTTTGTGCCTTTGTCAAAACCCATAACGTAGACGCCAATGTGAACTGTGGACTTTGGTTATGAGGATGGTGGGAGGATGTTGATAGTGGCAGAGACTGTGCTTTTGTGGGAACTCTCTGTCCTTTTGCTCAGTTTTGCTGTCAACCTAAAACTGCTCCAAGAAATTAAGGGTTTTTTTTTTTTTGGATAGCATGACTTAGTGCAGAGCTTGCATGATTCAGTTCAGCGCAGACCAGCTCCAGCAGCTCACGATAACCCATGTTACCCTAGCCAGCACTGGGACTTTTTCTAGAGGCAATACAGATTTTAAAGCAGAAAAATGATGAGATCGTTAGCGAGATTTAGGAAGATGGCTGAATGGGAATTAGTTGAGCCAGCAATGAGTCAGGGAGCCGTTGGAACCATGTGGGGAGGGCCTCTTCTGCCTCACTGCCCCCAGGCCATCCGCTCTGGAAACCTGCGGGAGCGGAAGAATTCCCCCAAGGCCCAGGGGAAACCCCAGCCTACTTCCTCTCAGCCCAGCATTTTGCCATAACAGGTGTAGGCATCCTCCGTTTGAGAGTGGAGGAAGCACCTTGGCAGTGCTGGCTTCCACCTGTGACTTAGGGATCTCCGTCATGAAGCCTTCCAGGTAGACATGCGTGCAAAGCACCCGCTTGTGCCTGGTAGAGATTTGGCTACCCTCCTTAAGATGGGGGTAGACTCCGGTCAGGCCCAGTGGGCACCCAAGAAGGGCTTTGGTCTTCATGGTCTTTCTCTAAAGCACACTCCTCTTTGCCTGCTCAGATGTCTGTCATTACCGTTTTTCACTTACTTTTTTAGTTTTTCTAAAAAAACTTCTCTTTTTTTAGGCCTCACCCAGTCTTCTCTCATTGATTCCCCTTTATTTCCTCCAAGGACTCAGAAACCTTAACATCAATTTCAATTTCCAAACCTTGGAGCTATTGAGAAAAGTGCTTCCTCTGGATCAATACTTCCTCCTGACTTGACACGGAGCGATTAACGACTGTTCGGTGTACGATTTCACTGGGAGGAAAAAAAAAAAAAAACAGAAGCCAATAGAACTGTAATCCATGGATATAAAACACACTGGTTTTATGGAGAGGCCCTAAACACTCAAAGAAGAAAGATGCTGTAGTTCACTGCTTTTCTTGGTCCACTAAGCTTGTCACCACATCCAGAAACTAGGTCCGTTTGGCAGGAGTCCCTTCAAGATTGTTCTGCCAACTGTGTGTGGACATTCCTTCCCCTCCCCATAATTTCAAATAGACTACTTTGCCGGCCACGTCAGCGATTTTGCTTAGCAATTAGAAGTTATTTACAGTCGCTAATTGACTTACTGGGGTCACTTCTTGAAAAGTGAAAGTGTTAGTCACTTAGTTATATCCAACTCTTTATGACCCCATGGACTGTAGCCCACTAGACTCCTCTGTCCGTGGCATTTTCCAGGCAAAAACACTGGAGTGGGTAGCCATGCCCTCCTCCAGGAGATCTTCCTGACCCAGGGATGGAACCCAGGTCCCCCACTTTGCAGGTGGACTCTTTACCATCTGAGCCACCAGGGAAGCCCTGGGGTCCTTTGTTGGTGAACCAGAAAGGACTCAAGTGTTTCCACTGGTGTGAAGTTCAGCTATTCCTCTGGGGGTGCCCCCAGTTATTCCTTCTGCAGCACCCGTGCCTGTCTCCCCAGAACTCCCCTCCTGGATTTCGGGGCACCCATACTGTGGAAAATTCTGAAAGATATGGGAATACCAGGCTACCTGACCTGCCTCTTGAGAAACCTATATACAGGTCAGGAAGCAACAGTTAGAACTGGACATGGAACAACAGACTGGTTCCAAATAGGAAAAGGAATACGTCAAGGCTGTATATTGTCACCCTGCTTATTTAACTTATATGCAGAGTACATCATGAGAAACGCTGGGCTGGAAGAAGCACAAGCTGGAATCAAGATTGCCAGGAGAAATATCAATAACCTCAGATATGCAGATGACACCACCCTTATGGCAGAAAGCGAAGAGGAACTAAAAAGCCTCTTGATGAAAGTGAAAGTGGAGAGTGAAGAAATTGGCTTAAAGCTCAACATTCAGAAAACGAAGATCATGGCATCTTGTCCCATCACTTCATGGGAAATAGATGGGGAAACAGTGGAAACAGTGTCAGACTTTACTTTTTTGGGCTCCAAAATCACTGCAGATGGTGACTGCAGCCATGAAATTAAAAGACGCTTACTCCTTGGAAGAAAAGTTATGATCAACCTAGATAGCATATTCAAAAGCAGAGACATTACTTTGCCGACTAAGGTCTGTCTAGTCAAGGCTATGGTTTTTCCAGTAGTCATGTATGGATGTGAGAGTTGGACTGTGAAGAAGGCTGAGCGCCGAAGAATTGATGCTTTTGAACTGTGGTGTTGGAGAAGACTCTTGAGAGTCCCTTGGACTGCAAGGAGGTCCAACCAGTCCATTCTGAAGGAGATCAACCCTGGGATTTCTTTGGAAGGAATGATGCTGAAGCTGAAACTCCAGTACTTTGGCCACCTCATGCGAAGAGTTGACTCACTGGAAAAGACTCTGATGCTGGGAGGGATTGAGGGCAGGAGGAGAAGGGGACGACAGAGGATGAGAGGGCTGGACGGCATCACTGACTGATGGACGTGAGTCTGAGTGAACTCCAGGAGTTGGTGATGGACAGGGAAGCCTGGCGTGCTGTGATTCATGGGGTTGCAAAGAGTCGGACACGACTGAGCGACTGAACTGAACTGAACTGATGCTCCCCTCCCAGGCAAAGCAAAGGGAGACGCTCACCTGCTCATCTGCCTCTCCAGGCGCCCCTTCTCCACACCACTACTTGCAACATCAAGGAAGATTCTCCTGAAGGATTTAGAACAGCTCAAGAGAATGACATGGTCAGAGTAGGAGGTTTTTAACAGCACAGGGTGGCATCCCCTCCACAGGTCCAGAGGGAAGAGAAACCAGCTGGGCTGGGAATGTCACAGGCTCCCCCCTTCTCCCCTGGCTCACAGAGCTGGTCCTCAGCCCAGAGGTACCTGTCCCCCTTCTGAGTTTGCCTTCAGAATGCGCCCTGAGGGTGTTAGATCAGGCAGGCCACCAGGGGCCCCACAGGGGCCCCTCTAGTCCCTCATCCTCCCCTCCCAGACATCAAGCTGGTGCCAGCTGGGACAGCACACACATGCACACACACACACACACGCACACACACACACACACAAAGCATGCGCGCACACAAGTTCAGCCTCAATGAAGAGCCACAGAGTCAAAACCAAGGATCAGAACAGAAGCATTTTCCTAAGGACCCCACAGTTTGCAAGGTCGTGATGCCATCGGGAGGGTGTGATTGCATCTTGTCCTCATGTGCTTCACTCACCGCCACTCCCGTCCCACACCTTTCAGAATTTGCTTCCTTGGGCCTGAGAAAGGAGCTCATTTCTTACAAGGACGGAGGGGCTGGGCCGTCCTCTCCAGCTGGGCAGGCGGGGAGTGAGGTGAAACTGAAAGAAAGTGTGATTCGTCCTGCACTTCTGCAAGGAGCAGGGTCTGCATTTCAAAAGGAAGCTTCTGAGCCGGGGAGGGTCAGGGAGGACCTCACTCCCGCTCCCTGACCTTTCCTCCTCTCAGGAACACCGAGTGCTCCGCCAGCACGTCGACCGAAGGCTCCGCCAGTGCCTTTACGAGCACTTGGCGCCTGACCCTGGGAGGTTCCCTTCCCCTGCTGACCTGTCACTTACACTTTCAGCGCCTCTGCGAATTTTATTTCCCCACAATAGTACCATTCACTTAACATTTTCAACTTCTGCATGAGCTATTGATATTTTTAAGGAATTACCATTATAAGTATGATAGATAAATAAATAGACAGATGATAGAGATGATGGATGGTTGGACATGGACCTATGGACCGACGAATAGTTAAGATAATACTTTGTCTCTCCAAACCTAACACATTCCAGCTTTTTCCTTGGAGCAGGCGCCTCAGCCTTCTGGCCACTTATTAGTTGAAAAGGGGCCTCCCATGTGAATCTTCAGACTCAGCTGAAGAGGAGCCTTCGTCAAGCTGGGGAGGAGACGGCTGCACTGACTGCTTCATCAGGGGGCTCAGGCCTCCGCCTCCCCAGGAAAATGCTCGTTAGAATTTGCTTCAAGCCCACGTGGACCCTGGGAAGTAGCAGCAGGAACAGCTGTCTTCTGAGGCCCTTGCTGGCCGGCCTGCGTCTTGAAAATTTTAAGGAAAGGCTGCACGACACCGGCGTCCTTGATCCAGTATGTTGAGGCAGCAGTCAGAAACTCGTTGCACCGCTGGCCTCTTCACCCACCACACCATGAACTTTCCAAGTCACCATGAGATGCTTCCTGTCCTCCATGAGTCCCTCCCCGAAGGGTCCCCCTGCGGGAAGGTTCCAGTCCTGAGTCACGGAGACCGATCCAGGAAAAAGCCGTGGCCAAGACGCAGATGTCTGGTGCTGTTTCCAGCAGATCCTGCTCACCAGCTAACCCTGGACCCCCGCAGATGCGCTGAGTCATCACTTCCTCGATCCAAAGAGCCTTCCAGAGATCACCGTGGTAGAGCCTCTGTGTTGGGAAGTAAATATAGTTTCTTGAGAATCTCTAAGCAGGAAAATCATCATGGAGCCAAAGCAAAATAATATATCAAAAGCCTCAAAGATTCTTTTGGTAATTACCTTCAAAGTTTTACAAACCTGCTTTCTTTGTCTGCCCTGCCTTTTTTTCCTCCCTGTGTCTTGAAAATTTAAGGAAAGGCTTCACGACACCAGTGTCCTTGATAGATCATGTCATAGCAGCAATCAGAAACTCTTCCCATCTTTGTAGAGAGAGAGGGGTTTTAAAGGCATATCATTTACTTCTACTTATATTTAGTTATGGGACTTCCCGGGTGGCTCAGTGGTAAAAAATCTGCCTGCCAATGTTGGAGACGTGGGTTCGATCCCTGGGTCGGGAAGATCACGTGGAGAAGGAAATAGCCACCCACTCCAGTATTCTTGCCTGAAGAATCCCATGGACAGAAGAGGTTGACGGGCTACAGTCCATGGGAACGCAGTGTCAGATATGACTGAGCAACTAAATAACAAATCACAACCTATTTAGGTGTGTAGTCTACTTGTCCACACAAAATAAGACAGGTTAATTACTTCAGAAAACCACAGAACAACTTTTTTAAAGGAAATATCAGAAGTAAAGTCAAATTTCATCCAGTCAAAATATTTGAGTATAAACAATGCCTTGAATTTTAAAGCATGTCAAGAATGAGCATTTCAAATGACGCAGTTTTCTCTCAAACTACAAGCCTAGCCTAGCATAGACGCTGTGTTTATGTGGGATCGTATTCATAAATACAAATGCTAAGTTTCAGAAAGCATGAAATCAAACCCCTTCATATCCACACCCCCATATTATTCAAAGACAGGGAGCTCATATTTTGAGTGTGAGAACGGAGCTGCTTTGCGTCCTAACTCACAGAACTATTCTGTGCTAGGGATAGGAGCAAAAATAACCTTGATTTTTATAGACTTGTATTTTTTTCCAAGGCCTTGGCCCATAATCTTATTAAATGTAACAGTTCAAAATAAGCTTCCTTCCCTGGGAAACTTTGAAAACTGACTCAGAAAACTTTGAAAACCTTGTTATTAATTTTTAACTATCAAAAATGATTATTACCCCAAAGTCAGAAATAATGCAGAGGATATAATTTAAGAAGTGAATGCATGCATATTAAGGTGTGTCTGAGTCTTTGTGACCCCTGTCAGGCTCCTCTGTCTATGAGATTTCCCAGGCAAGGATATTGGAGTGGGTAGCCATTTCTTTCTCCATGGGATCTTCCCGACTCAGGGATAGAACCCACATCTCCTATGTCTTCTGCTTTGGCAGGTGGATTCTTTACCATTGAGCCATCAGGGAAGCCCAAGAAGTGAATATGTATACATATATACATATGCATATATATAATGTTGGAGAAGGCGATGGCACCCCACTCCAGAACTCTTGCCTGGAAAATCCAGGGACGGAGGAGCCTGGTGGGCTGCAGTCCATGGGGTCGCTAAGAGTCGGACACGACTGAGCGACTTCACTTTCACTTTTCTCTTTCATGCATTGGAGAAGGAAATGGCAACCCACTCCAGTGTTCTTGCCTGGAGAATCCCAGGGACAGCAGAGCCTGGTAGGCTGGGGTCACACAGAGTCGAACACAACTGAAGCGACTTAGCAGCGGCAGCAGCAGCAGCATATATATAATGTATTTAGCTGCTCCAGGTCTTCAGTGCAACATGCAGGATCTTCAGCTTCAGCAGGAGCGATCTTTTTAGTTGTGGCCTGTAGGGTGTAGTTCCCTGATCAGGGATCGAACCCCAGCCCCCTGCATTGGGAGTTTGGGGGTCTTAGCCACTGGACCACCAGAGAAGTCCCAAGAAGTGAATATCTATCCTTCCTACCCTCTGTTGGAGATCACAAGAATCTGCAGTTTTGTGTGTATGTTTTCAGAACTTTAGATAGATACATTTGTATACACACACACACACATATATTCAAATATACATATATACCCACATGTACACAGAGGTGCTTTTTTCCTTTGGCAGAATTTGTTTGGTAAGAGACTAGATGTTACTTGTTGCCACCACAAGAAAGCAATGGTAAGTATGTAACACGATGGCAGTGTTAGCTAGCGCTACGGTGGCAATCATGACGCGGTTCGCACAAGCATCGATCAACAAGTGGTGCGCCTTAAACGTGCCCACTGTTCTAAGCCAGTTACATCTCAATTTTTCTTAAGTGAAAAGCAATTGGGGTGTAATACACCGGCTGTTCTGCTGCTTGCTGTTGTCATGTAAGGATCTGTCAAAGCATCTCTCCCGGTTGGTGGTTGGCAGAGAGGTGATTCATATGGGCTGTGTGCTCTGTCAGGCTGTGTGCTCTGTCCAGGGCTGTGTGCTCTGTATGGGGCTGTGTGCTCTGTCCCGGGCTGTGTGCTCTGTGTGGGGCTGTGTGCTCTGTCCCGGGCTGTGTGCTCTGTGTGGGGCTGTGTGCTCTGTCCAGGGCTGTGTGCTGTGTCTGGGGCTGTGTGCTCTGTATGGGGCTGTGTGCTCTGTATGGGCTGTGTGCTCTGTCTGGAGCTGTGTTCTCTGTTCCGGGCTGTGTGCTCTGTATGGGGCTGTGTGCTCTGTCTGGGGCTGTGTGCTCTGTGTGGGGCTGTGTGCTCTGTCTGGGGCTGTGTGCTCTGTCTGGGGCTGTGTGCTCTGTCTGGGGCTGTGTGCTCTGTCTGGGGCTGTGTGCTCTGTCTGGGGCTGTGTGCTCTGTCTGGGGCTGTGTGCTCTGTCTGGGGCTGTGTGCTCTGTCTGGGGCTGTGTGCTCTGTCTGGGGCTGTGTGCTCTGTCTGGGGCTGTGTGCTCTGTCTGGGGCTGTGTGCTCTGTCTGGGGCTGTGTGCTCTGTCTGGGGCTGTGTGCTCTGTCTGGGGCTGTGTGCTCTGTCTGGGGCTGTGTGCTCTGTCTGGGGCTGTGTGCTCTGTCTGGGGCTGTGTGCTCTGTCTGGGGCTGTGTGCTCTGTCTGGGGCTGTGTGCTCTGTCTGGGGCTGTGTGCTCTGTCTGGGGCTGTGTGCTCTGTCTGGGGCTGTGTGCTCTGTCTGGGGCTGTGTGCTCTGTCTGGGGCTGTGTGCTCTGTCTGGGGCTGTGTGCTCTGTCTGGGGCTGTGTGCTCTGTCTGGGGCTGTGTGCTCTGTCTGGGGCTGTGTGTCTGTCTGGGGCTGTGTGCTCTGTCCCGGGCTGTGTGCTCTGTCCGGGGCTGTGTGCTCTGTATGGGGCTGTGTGCTCTGTCCCGGGCTGTGTGCTGTGTCTGGGGCTGTGTGCTGTGTCTGGGGCTGTGTGCTCTGTATGGGGCTGTGTGCTCTGTGTGGGGCTATGTGCTCTGTATGGGGCTGTGTGCTCTGTCCTGGGCTATGTGCTCTGTCCGGGGCTGTGTGCTCTGTCCCGGGCTGTATGCTCTGTCCTGGGCTATGTGCTCTGTCCGGGGCCGTGTGCTCTGTCCTGGGCTGTGTGCTCTGTCCTGCAATCTGAGCTCCCAGGCTGCAGTCTTGTCATCCTGACCTGGCATCCAGATCAGGGCACCCAACTGAGTCCTGTCCTTCCTGATCTCACTCTGGACCAAGTCGTAGGTTTGGAGGCAACTGGTCCGCGCTGGTGAGAGGGGCCATGGCGGGCAGCAGCAACACGAGAACCTCAGCCTGCAAACAGCTCGGGGAGGCCCGAGAACCCAGCCCCGGCGGGAGAGGACTCGAGCCCAAGTCTCGGGCTCCGTCATTGCACCATCCGCTCCCCCTGGGTCCCTCTGGCCCCCTAACTCTGGGAGAGCAGGCCGCCCTCTGCAGGGAGTCCCCAAGCCTCACCCCTGCCTATCACACTCGGGCCTGTGATCCCTCCATTTTCCAATGAGAAGGCCGAACTCCATCGTGAACTATTGCTGCTCAGTCCGAGCGCTTGGAGCTGACCAGCCCGGGGCCCAGGCGCCACCCCCAGCGTGTGTGAGCTGTGTTGAGTCCAGACAAGCAGTCAGCCTTTCTCCGCCCTGGGCTGCAGCTCTGCGTTACATGTGCTCTGGCCCTCCCTCCCTGTAGAATCGAGAGGCTTACATGGCATAGGACCGTGAGGTGTTCACGTAACGCCCAGACTTGCAGTGAGTGCTGAAACCGTGGCAGGCACTGTCGTCCTATGACGGATCCTTCCTAAGAACCTGTGCTGCTGTGACTGAGCCAGAGAACTGGTAGACCAAATGGGACGAGAGGGGCGTGATTCGGAGAGGTCATACGTGGTCCTGCCTCCTACAGACACAGACCCCAGCCTCGTACGCACTGGGCCGTCCGCACAGGCCTGCTTCAAGGTCTTCACTCTTGGCCAGCCCCGCCCTCCTCACCCGAGCCTGCATCCTAGACCTCCTTGGAGTTTGGGTTCATCATCAGTGCTCCTAGCATCTTGCACCCCAAAGATCCCGGAGCTGCAGAGAGAGGTCCCCTTGCAGGAGAGGCCCCTGGAGAAGCATTGACTCACAGTCCAGCTCAGGAGCACCCGGAGCTCTCTGAAGTCCTGGAATCGTGGCCACCGTCAGCCACACACAGGACATGTGGGTGGATTCTGACGGAGCGTTTTTATCTCGGTCCAGTGGAACTGAAGGTCAAGAGACTCCGGTGTTCTGCCTTGGGCAGCATTCAGATCTGACTGCACATGTTTTCTCATCTCCAACAGGAGCTTGTTCCAGCCTCAGCGTTGTGATGAGAATTAAACAAACCCATGTTCACAGAGCCCTGGCCCGGTGCGGGAGCCTGCTCTGGGGTGGCTGATACGGAGGGGCCCAGCGGCTCGGCGGCCCCAGAGCCGGCTCCTGTCTCGGTGTGCAGACCGGAAACGGGTAGCGTGATGGTCGTACAGCATAAAGCCCCAAACTACACACAGGAAAACGGTCAATTACTCATGTATTATTTACCACAAGTGAAAAACGCCATGGGGTGCGCTGACTTGACCTGTCAAACGCAAGCTACACGTCCCTGCCTGCTCCGCGCCTCTCTCTGTCTCGAGTGTTGCTGCAGAAATCGGCCCCTTTGTAGGAAAACGTGCGGGTACAAGGCAAGGTCCCAGGTGCACAGAACGCCACAAAATGTGTGTGAAAGAAGCGCAATAAATCAGAACCGCTTATAAAAGCTTTGTAGTTTGCTTTCTTAGAACTGAAAGCCTTCAATGTTAACACCCTCGGAGCAGGATGCCGGCAAGAAAGAGGGAGCAGAGGCCTTCCGCTGCTCGTGGCGCCCTGATTCTCTGCTTGGGGTTGGAGTGCTGCCCCCAGGGGACCCGGCCCCCGCCGCCCGCAGAGGCCGCTCCTCACTGGGCAGTGCCCAGGCCACCCGGGCTTCTGCACGGCAGAGACATCACAGGGCCTGGGGTGCCAGCTTGCAGTTGCGTGCTCAGCCGCTCAGCCATGTCCAGCTCTTTGTTACCCACCCCACAGACTGTAACCTGCCAGGCTCCACCGTCCACGGAATTTTTCAGGCAAGAAACTGGACTGGGTGGCCACTTCCTCCTCCAAGGGACCTTCCCAACCCAGGAATCAAACCCACATTCCCTGCGTCTCCTGCATTGGTGGGTGGATTCTTTATCACTGAGCCACCTGGGAATCCTCCAGTTTGCAGAGGGTTCAGCCAAATACTTTCAGAGGAAAGAGAAAAATTAAAGATGTGGTGGGAGAAGAGGTTAAGCAGGAAGCTTTTAATAGTAATTCAGAGTGCTGACTAAAAGCACTCATTCATTTTGTAGCTTTCTCAGAGGGACACGACTCCTGGTTAGATCTCTCCAGTTTCATCTTCCTGCCTTCAAAGGCCGGTCAGACACCGGACAGGATAAAAGGAAAAGTGATTAGGGACAAGGAACGGAGTGGCAAAGAATGAAGGTTTGAAGTGCTGAGAGTCTGGGGAAAAGAGGCTTGGGGATGATACACTGCCCCCGCCTCGGGAAAGCGGTGTGATGACATGATAGGAAGCGGTGTGATGACGTGATAGGAAGCGGTGTGATGACGTGATAGGAAGCGGTGTGATGACGTGATAGGAAGCGGTGTGATGACGTGATAGGAAGCGGACGAAATGACGGAGCGTCACCTGCTCTTTCCAGGCTCCAAAACCGACCGCGGGGCCTAGAAGACGAGGTGGGAAGGAAGGTGAGGATCCCAGCCAGTCAGGTGCCCCCCAGCTAGGCAGATAGTTCTAGAACACCCACAGGGGTGCCCTGCTCCGTCTCCTCATCGCCACTGGGAAACCAGGTCAGAGGCCTGCAGTCTTCAGGAATGCGAGGGAGGAAGCAGTGCTCCTGCTGAGAAGGGGGGCAAGAGCCTCCAGGGAAGGCCTCCAGAGCTGCTGAAAATGGTCCTGCAGTTTCTTAAAAAGTGTTTTCAAATGTGACGCCTGGTAAGTGGACTCTGAATTCTGCCCCAGACCAGAGATTTCTTTCAAGCTTTGGCAGCAAAGGCGGAGCTAGAGGAGTGAGCGAGTTAGAACGTCCCGGTGGGGTCGGGGCATCTTCCTCACCAACAATCACACACCGCGTGGGTGACTGCCTGTCTTCTGTTCTTGCCCTGGGCATTCTTGCTAAGGGCATTCTCTTAGGGCTCTGGGAGGGAGCAGCAAGGAGCCGTAGGAGGGGGCAGTTCCCAGCGAAATGGGGACAGAGCGGCACTTTCTCTGCTAAGACAGGGGGCTGAAGGGTCGGGGCAGAGACATCCCTGGACCACCAGTCGGAAGTTTGATAAATGGGCTGATGACGGCTGACTCTGACATCAGGGAATAGAAGCTGGGAGGACAGAAGTCCCTCGGGTTCTACTAGGTAGAAGTGCTCCATCGGCCATTCTTATGTAAAGATGATCCTTGATGGACAAACCGACTCAACGCCCTGCAGCTCAGAGGCGCTTGCTTGAGGAAAGACCTGCTGGAGGCCTCACACCCGCCAAGGCCCCCAGGAGCCACTTGGTAAGGGCCTTCTCTACTACAGACATAGACGCTGTCCTCCAGCTCTTGGAGTGCAGTCTCAGCCCCAGAGACCCTTGATTCCACATCCGGGAACTTCCCACTTCATAGATGCTTCCAGATGTTTCCAGGACGACCCACGGAGGATCCCTGCTCCACTGTTTTCTGTCAACCAGTCTTCTTCAGAGGGAGCTGCCATGATGGCAATGCTTCCAGCGTCTCTGCCAGCTCCGAGGTTGTGACTGAGACCCCGCTTTGTGCCAGATTGGGTCCAAGTAGCACTCTTCCCTCCAGGATTGTCTGGGTCGATTCTCCATATTAGCTCAGCTCTTTGTTGTTGTTTAGTTCCTTAGTCATCTTCAAATCTTTGGGATCCCACGGACTGTGGCCTTCCAGGCTCCTCTGTCCATGGGGACTCTCCAGGCAAGAATACTGGAGTGCATTGCCGTGCCCTCCTCCAGGGGACCTGCCCGACCCAAGGACTGAACCTGTGTCTCCTGCTCTACAGGTGGATTCTTTACCTCTGAGCCACCTGGGAAGCCCTGTTAGCTACAGTACGAGTGCCTTTTGTAGAAGTTGTGATAAAGATTGAATCGTACTTGGAACCACTACACTTTTCCGCATGTCTTCTATGAGCCAGGCCTTACTCTTGACACAACAGAAAGGGTTCTTCAGTTGTAAAATGAAAAGATGAGAGAAAACCCTGACTTTGGGGAGTTTGAAAATTAGTGATAAGTAGAGATGTTTTCATGGAATATTCGTGAGCCTTTCCTAGCTCTGCTCCAGTCAGCCCCACCAAGGGACATTCCAGAGACCCTCCCCGGCCCCCATCCCCTTCTGCTGTGTCCTTGATCTTTGGGGAGCCCCCTTCAATAGCATGGGCCAGAAGGGGATTGACTTAAATGGCTAAAGTGGATTAAAACACACGTATTTTAGAGGGGAATGTTTGCATCTGTGCATTAATTCTCTGGACTACTCTAGCTCATTCGATTCCCAAGGAACATTTACATCACAGATTGCAGGTGAGAAAACTGAGGCAAAAATAACTCCTCATCTAAAGTTACACAATTAGTTAGCGTGAGAACCAGGCCCTTAGCCCCAGGCTTCTGGCTCCAAGTTCGGGAGCCTTCCAATAAGTGCATACCTACAATCATTCAAACGCCAGGCCAATCTGTATGTCCTGACACACAGCAGTAAAATAAAACTGGGACCAAAGAGAGAAAATAATTTAAGTGGTTAAGAGAAAACTCACCCTGCTTGTGAAACCCCACCCAGATGACAAGCTGCTTCGGAACAACATAAAAATGAAGAGCGGAGTGTTTCTCAAGGTGCTTTTCTCCAGAAAGTCTCTGAATGTGCTGTTTCCTTGTTCTCCAGAAATGTGCTGACCAACCACCTGGCAGTCATCAAGGAAGTTGTAATTTACAGCAAGTATATACTTTTCCTTAAATGGGGGCTTCTGTGATAGCTCAGTTGGTAAAGAATCCGCCTGCAATGCAGGAGACCCTGCTTCGACTCCTGGGTCAGAAGATCCACTAGAGAAGGGATAGGCTACCCATTCCAGTATTCTTGGGCTTCCCGTGTAGCTCAGCTGGTAAAGAATCTGTGTGCAATGCGGGAGACCTGGGTTCAGTCCGTGAGTTGGGAAGGTCCCCTGGAGAAGGGAAAGGCTACCCACTCCAGTATTCTGGCCTGGAGAAGTCCGTGGGGGTCACAAAGAGTTGGACATGACTGAGCCACTTTCACTTTTCGTAAATGACTCAGTAAATGCTTGACTTGTGTACTTTCTGTGTTAATACATTGTGAAAATTGGAACTGACCATTTGTCCTGACTCTTGCTTGGTAAGTATGGTGCATAACATTCTTCTCCTCTCTAGTCTCTGTTGGGGAAAATAAAGGACAAAGAAGTTGTGCATGCTAAGTCACTCAGTCATGTCAACTCTTGTGACCCATGGACTGCAGCCCACAATCCCTCTATCCATGGGATTCTCCAGCCAAGAATACTGGAGTGGGTTGCCATGCCCTCCCCCAGGGCATCTCCCCGACCCAGGGATCCAACATGCATCTCTTATGTCTCCTGCATTAGCAGGCAGGTTCTTTATCTCTAGTGCCACTTGGGAAGTCAGCCCAAAGATTCCAACTTAGTTTCTTTCTCAAAAAAACTTTTATTGGAGCATGGGGCTTCCCTAGTGGCTCAGTGGTAAAGAATCCACCTGCCAATGCAGGAGACACGGGTTCGATCCCTGGGTCGGGAAAATCCCCTGACAACCCACTCTAGTATTCTTGCCTGGAGAATCCCATGGACAGAGGATCCTGGCTGGCTACAGTCCACGGGGTCACAAAGAGTCGACATGACTTGGCAACTGAAAACAGTGATTTTTTAAAACTTCAGATTAATTAGTCTTCTATTTGTAAACCTTCAACTGAATCCCTTGTCCTCTCTTGGCATCTTTCTGGATTAATCTTGAAGGTGGCCTATAGTTGTTTGCTGAGCTCTCACGGTCCCCATATGTGAACTAGAACTGTGTCTCCCCAAAATGGACAGATGTCTGGCCTGGCTTCAGCTGCCCGACCAGGGAGAGACTGGGATGTGGTTCCCCCTGTTTGGTCTCTGGCAGCAGAGCACAGTGGTCAGGAGCCCACCAGAAGCAATTTTGCCCACAGATGCTGGACGTTAGGTCTGCGACCTGGTCTCCACTGGAGCGGGAGAGACGGCTGGCACTCACCACCTGGCCCTTCTGCCCCCGAGCACAGGGAGCCTGCAGGCCCTGCTCTGAGGGAGGATGGACTGAGATAATAGGTGCTCCCGATTTTACAATCCAGGAAAGCCATGCATTCCTCAAAACGAAAAGTACAATAAACTCTTCCACACGCTCAGAGTACAGACTACAGCTCCCGGACTTGAGTATTTTATTGTTTTCCATTCCAAAACAAAGGTGACTCTGCTCAGGAGGCCCGAGGCTCCAGGACCCACCAGAGACAGCGCCTTCCACGCCCGGAGGAGCACACTCCCCAGACACTCATCTGCTCACACTCACCTACTCACACACATCCACACACCTGCACAACTCTTACGGCCATGCAGGCATGCACACTCGTGCACATGCACACACACACTCCTGTACACACTGTTGCACTGGCAGTCTGCAGGCCCCGTGGACACTCCTGCTCCCGCACAGGGGAGACCCCGGCGCCAGACCCGCCCCTCATGTCACTCGAAGGGGTGATGGCCGAGGCCGGCTGGGGCCTTCCGAGCAGCGCCAGGGGTCCCACGGTGAGGGTCCCCACGCTGACGGCTCCTCGCCCCGGGGTGCGGCTCCTCACCATCGCGCAGCTCCCGCAGCGCAGCCTGGAGCAGGCTTCGCAGCCTCCCGAGCACGCGGGGCGCAC
>SJXQ01003981.1:483112-514658 GCA_006408695.1 Aepyceros melampus | reverse complement strand
GGATTAGATGCAGGCAGAGCCACGCTGGGAGTGGCTTGGCCCAGTGCAGGCTTCACTTCCAGTTGATCTGAATAGTGTTTGACTCCTTAAAAAAAAAAAAAAAACAACAACGACAATGAAATCCAAGAGCCGCTTTCCCCCACTCCCTTACCCAAACTATGAAAACTGAAGTCATAACATTAGAACAGGCTTGAGGGCAATGATCCTGCCAGTCATGCTCTGTTCACAGAGAAATGCACAAGGTGGTTTTCCTTTGTCTTGAAGGAGATGGAAGCATGGCTGTTTATAACCAGATGAGGCAAGGAGTCCTTTGAGCCGAAGAAAGGGACCGGGGTCGCGGGGCCCTGTGCCCACACTCAGGCAGCACTAAAGCAAGCTGACAGGGTGGCCCACGTAACCAGGGTGTGTCTGTTTTACCTCTGCAGTTAGACGGCACTGTATGTATTCATTTAATTTCCATTACATCAGAGGCTACTTGAGGCTAAAGACTGTGTCTCCCAGCATCTAATCGGGTACCTTAGTCATAGGAGGTGCTTAAAGAACTGCTAAAAATGAGTGGAATATGCATCCAAGCTTTTCCTCTGAAATATCAGAAAACTTTGAGCTCCCCGTGGAATTTTTCTTGAGAAAGTGCTTTTAACACAGAAGTATATCTTTCTGATTTCCCTAGGCTAAATGGAGAGATCCAGACACGTCATGGGGTTAGGAATATGTTTGAACATATCCTCTGGGTTCTGAACTCAGCTACTGACAGTTGAACTTGTCACTGAGAACAGAGTATGAATATTTTGTTTATAGGCCTTTCCCAGAAGAAAGAGTAAAATTCTATAGTTTTGGCTGTAATTGTACGAGATACATAGGTTTATTAGTGCTCAATTCTGGAAGATGGTGATGGTCAGGGAAACCTGGTGTCCATGGGGTCACAGAATCAGACACGACTAAGCAACTGAACTGAACTGAGCTGAGTGCTCAATTCTACTACATTTTAGGGGCTTCCTTTGTGGCTCAGCGGTAAAGAATCCTCCTGCAATACAGGAGACCTGGTTCGATCCCTGAGTTGGGGAGATCCACTGGAGAAGGGAAAGGCTACCCACTCCAGTATTCTGGGCTGAACTATACAGTCCATGGGGTCACAAAGAGTCAGACACAACTGAGTGACTCACTTTTCATAAATGACTCAACTGAGTGGCTTTCCCTACTACATTTTTATGAGTTCATTAAAGTAGTTTTTTTTCCCTAAGAGGACTTTGACAACAACAAACAGACCTCAGTGTGTATAATACTTGATATGTTCCCACACATTAACTCATACAGTTCTCCAAGCAACCTGGCAGTCTGTGAATGTTGTTATCTAATAGTTTACAGAAGAGAGTAATACACTTAAAAAACAAAACTATGATCTGTTAGTGGGAGTCCCAGGGTTGGAGGCCAACTTACCTGCTTCTAGGTGTGATATTCTTTTTTTAAACAATATTTATGGATTCATATTTGGCTGTTCGCTGCTGCGCGAGGCTTCCTCTAGCTGTGGCGAGCAGGGCCGCCCTGCCTTGCAGCACACGGGCTTCTCATGGGGCTGGCTTCTCTTATCGTGACCACGGGCTCTAGACGCGTGGGCTTCAGTGGTGGCAGCATGCAGGTTCAGTATTTGTAGCTCATGGGCTTAGTTGCCCCGTTGCATGTGGAATCTGCCCAGACCATGGACTGAACTCTGTTCCCTGCGTTCACAGGTAGATTCTTATCCACTGTACCACCAGGTTAGTCCCTAGGTGTGATTTTCTAATTCCTGTGTCCATGTTGGAATTGCCCACTTTGGGAGTAAGCAGGTGGAGTGTTCGAACATCTCACAATCATTTATTGACGTATCCTGCCTCAGGCCAAGAACATTTCAGATATTTATCTGCTTTACCAGCCCTTTGCAAAACTATAGGAATAAGATTTTAGCTCATGCCTAGCTTGGCCTGAAATGCAGTTCTATCATTAAAAAGACCAAACTGCAGGACAGGAAAGAATTACCACAGAAACTGTGGGGCCATTCTGGCCTTTGGAAGTGAAATGACAGCTCTTCATGAGGAAAATGCACTTTCAGGGCCCTGAGTGCGGCTCCTTGCCCTGCGGTCTGGGGCATCAGTGATGCTGGTTAAGGTCTGTGAGCTGGAGACCTTCACGCTCGCAGCACGATTTCCCGTGCGGTACTGAACAGGAGACTCTGCAGCTACTCTCTGAAGCCTTCGCTGTGCTGGTCTCCCGACGCCTTTGCTGTGTGTTGAGTTTGGCCTGAAATCTTCGCACAGAACGCATCACCATGTTCCTTGCAGGGTTCGCCTTGGTGTATAAAGCCCCTGGGGTCTCCTGACCACCCACACACTTGCACTGCATTGTTTGAGACAAGCTTGAGGAGCTCTCCAACCATTTTTGGCCTCCTGTCTTGCATTTTCATTTTGGTTGGGGACACAGCTGCTGGTGGAGATTTCCCGCCAGTACGAGAGGAGAGAGTGGGGGTGATCACAGCTCCTCCCTCTCAGCAGGCGCCCCTCCTCCAGCGAGCCCCGGGTATGGGGCAGTCATCACGGAGCTTGAAGGAAAGAGGGGATCAAGCCCATTCCGTTCCTGTGAGAGCTCCTCTCGGGGAAAGGATGCATCCTGAGATTTGGCCTTGGACTCCTACCCCAGGGCTCTTAGGGAAGGGTGATGTGCCAGAATACTTCCCTTTTGGCACATGATGAGCTGCACCGCGTGGAGCGTGCTGGGAGAGTAAACCGTGCCTGGAGTCATCTGCAGCTCCAGCTGCTCAGCCAGCATGGAGCTGCGTCCTGTTGGTGGGTCTCGGTCACCAGCAGGTGAAAGGAGAAGGCCGTTGGCTCTGGGGGACCCGGGTCCCTGAAGTCAGGAGAGCCCGAAACCTTAGCTGCTGCTGCTATGCCAAATACACGTCCTGAAAATACCGATGGTTCTGGAATCAGGGTCTTCTCAGCAGGTTATTGGGTGTCAGCCTATGAGAAACCGTGGTGTCGTCCATCACCCCGTTCCCCTCCCGCACGGTGAACCTTGGATCTCAAGAGCTGATGACAGACAAGGGTGGCCTCGTGAGAGAAAAGACCGTGTGACTGCATCCAGGCGGATGTACACCCTAAGCCCACGGCCCAGACAGCGTCTCCTAGCCTTAACCCCCTCAGACAGCTTTCAGCTCCTTGGGGCAGCCGGCTGGATGCCAGGGAATTCAGGAGGAGGAGACACTGCTCTTCCCAGTCAGAGAGGAGCAGGTCTCTGAGACGCATGTACTCGGGCGCTCAGACACTGGCAGGTGGAGCCAGGGCCGGGGCATCGGGTGAGACCCCAAGGGGGCTGTCCTGGCGGGGAGTCTAGACGCCTGGGCAGGCGCCACCTGCAGTGAGGGGGTCTCTGGGCTCCAGGGGGAGGACTTGGAGGTGCAGACGGGGGAGCAGGGGCTCTGTGTCAGAGGGCACAGGGCGGCCCAGCACGGAGCCATCTGGGGGCCCAGGACCCAGAGCTCGGCAGTCGGCTTCCTTGCCCAACAAGACAGCTCTCAGCTCCGTGCAGTGGGGCTGGATGCAGCTGTAGGGGACGACGGCTGTCATCCTGGAAGCCTGGCTGAGAGGCCTACAGGGCCCGCTGAGGCCTGAGTGACCGGATACTGGAAGCGAGGTGCCCTCCCCCAGCTAAGGGGGTGTGAAGATAACCCTCGGCCCAAGTTAACTGCATGGAAGCCTAAGAGATTCAGCTTTCCCAGTGATGAGTATTCCCCTGCTTCTCATGAACTAGCCAAAAGAAAATTAAATCACATTCGACAAATATCTTGAGTTTTCGTGCCATTCAAGTATGTGCTCACAAACCTCACTAAAAAATAATTCACTCAGCATCACATGTCCTCAGGGGACTGCAAGCTAAAACGACAGCAAGATATCACTGCACACCTATGAGAAGGGCCCACATCCGAAACAGACAAAGCCCAGTGCCGGGGAGGATGCAGGCAATGGGAGGGACGCAAAGTGGCTCCCTCCACTCGCGTGGCAGTTTGGCAGTTTCTTACAAGAGTAAACATATTCTGAGCATATGATAGCAGTTGCGCTTCTTGGTATCTACCCAAAGGATTTGTTTCCACACAGAAATCTGCACGTGGATGTGTACGGCAGCTTTATTCTTGGTGGCCAACACTTAGAAGCAACCAGTACGTGAAAGGATAAATAAACTGAAACGTACATAATTCCCAATTGGAAACAAAATTTGGTGTGGTAAAATATATGTAACATTAAAATTTACCATCTTAATGGTTTAAAGGTTTTTGAGTGTTTAGTTCACTGGCATTAATGACATTCATTTTCTTGCGCAAATAATACCACTATCCATCTCCAGAACTTTTTATTTTCCTAAACTGAAACTCTGTCCTCATTAAACAATAAAATACCATCCCTCCCTGTCCCCAGCCTCCGGCAACCACTGTTCTACATTCTGTCTCTAAGAGTTTGACTCCTCCAGGTGCCCTATAGATGGACTGCTGCGGCATCTTTCCCTTGGTGCCTGGTGAATTTCACTGAGTGTAATGTCTTCAGGGATCATCCGTGTTGCAGCAGGTGTCGCAACTGAGTCATGTTCTATTGGATGGCTAGACCACATTTTGCTTGTCCATTCTTCTCTCCACAGACACCTGGACTGATTCCACGAATCAGTGGCTGTCGCGAATAATACTGCTGTGAACATGGGTGGACTAACGTCTGTGTGAGCGCCCACTAAAATGCGTGATTGTTAATAACGGAAAACATCAAATGACAATGGAAGTGAGCCTACTGATGACGCACAGTGGCTTCTGTGAAATCAGAAAACAGATTCTCTCCAAAGCACAGTTTAGGGCTGTTCTGATTGCAGCTAATAGATACCAGCAATGTGTTTTCTTAAGTTACAAAAACTATGTTTCACATGCTTGCCAAGGTACAGGATTACTCAGAAAGAAAATGTCATACAACAAATGCCAGTTGATGCAAATAGTCGAGTAACTCTAGCCAGAGCGGGAAGGAAAGCTGTCTTTCATCACCAGACCAGTTAACTCACCTTGTTCTCAGCAGCGGCTTCTGCAGCATCCTGTAAGGTCGTCTCGCTCTCTCACGTCATTTTCTTCCCTTATTCGCTCGCTCCTTCCACCAAGGGCATTACCCTTTTGCTTTTACAGGTCTCGGTTTTAATGGGGAAGATCTAGGCTCTGAGACTCACCCGCCCCCCACATCACAGTGGTCTCAGATTGTAAATTCCAAGAAGGAAGGGGAGGCACTGGTCTTATTTACTGTGAGCTGGGAAGTTGCAGCATTTCCTGTCTCTCTCTTGGCCAGCGGTCGGTGGATGTAGTGAAGGCGTCCAGGGTGGGGCGGTCTCAAGTCCTGGCCCCATGCTTTCGTTGCTTCCGCATCTCCTCACCATCTCCTCACCATAATGACTGGGCTTGTCCCGGTCAGAGCCATCAGCAAGCTGATTTCCTGGTCTTTTTTCCCCCATAACATGCAGTGTTTTCAATGCTTCTGGCTCCTGACGGTTGTCTGGCAGTTCTCACAGCTTAGTTTCGGTGCTGAAACAATAACCTGTTTTCTAAGTAGTAAAGAGTCTTTCATCCTGTTCTACATGGCAGTCCACAGGTCATCCACAGATGCCCTCCTTTCTTGGCTCAGGTCAGCCTTGGTCCAGAACACCTGCGCTGAGAAGGGGATGCAGTCTCTTTACTGTATGTTTCTCAGCCTCCCTCCCCCATAACTTGCAAATAACGATGATTTGCTTTCTTCCCTTCCAGTCTTGTCTTCTATTTTTTGATCTTCCTGTCGATGTTGTTTAGAAGTAGTAGTAAATAAGCATCCGTGTCTTGGGTTCACTCCATCGTGTCCGATTCTTTGTCACCCACCGACTGCAGACCACCAGGCTCCTCTGTCCATGGGATTCTGTAGGCAACAATTCTGGAGTTAGTTGCCATTTCCTATTCCAATCTGTGTCTGACTCCTACATTATTTTTTTCCCTGTGAATAAACCAAATTTGTATAACTGAAGAAAGTGGATAACTGGTATTGGGCACTTTAAGGAATTCTGCTCTAATGAGGACTTTGAAAACACTTATCATTGAAAGTAATGGGAATAATCATCAGTGCAAGTTCCAGCTGATCTTAGCTTCTGTTTGATTTTTAAACCAACATACAGTGGAACTGACTTTTGCGTGGGTGTGTGTACCAGTCTGGGAATTTTCACACGTGTGTGGAGTCATGTAACTGTGTATGTGGAATAGTTCCACCACCCAACAACCCCCTCATGCTGCACACCCCCTCCCACCTCCCCTGGGAATTGCTGAACTTTATCCTTTCGCTCCAAAATCACTGCAGATAGGGATTGCAGCCATGAAATTAAAAGACCCTTGCTCCTTGGAAGGAAAGTTATGACCAACCTAGACAGTATATTAAAAAGCAGAGACATTACTTTGCCAACAAAGTTCTGTCTAGTCAAGACTCTGGTTTTTCCAGTGGTCATGTATGGATGTGAGAGTTGGACTATAAAGAAAGCTGAGCACTGAAGAATTGATGCTTTTGAACTGTGGTGTTGGAGAAGACTCTTGAGAGTCCCTTGGACTGCAAGGAGATCCAACCAGTCCATCCTAAAGGAGATCAGTCCTGGGTGTTCATTGGAGGGACTGATGTTGAAGCTGAAATTCCAATCCTTTGGCCACCTGATGCGAAGAGCTGACTTATTTCAAAAGACTCTGATGCTGGGAAAGATTGAGGGCAGGAAGAGAAGGGGATGACAGAGGAGGGGATGGTTGGATGGCATCACTGACTTGATGGACATGGGTTTGGGTGAACTCCGGGAGTTGGTGATGGACAGGGAGGCTCGGTGTGCTGCAGTTCATGGGGTTGCAAAGAATCAGACACAACTGAGCGACTGAACTGAACTGAACTGATCCTTTTGAGACAGTCATAGAAGTGGAACCGTGGATTTTTGAGACTAGCTTCTCCCATGCAACATAATGCTTTTGAGGTTCATACAAGTAGTTGCTTGTATCAGTAATTTATTCTTTCTGTTGTTGTTGTTCAATCTCATGGGGACTGAATGGATGAGCCATCTTGGCTCATATTTCATGCTGGCATTTATTTTATATTAAATTTTTATTATTTATTTATTTTTTGGCTGTGCTGGGTCTTCATTGCTGCGTGGGCTCTTCTCTCGTTTCGGGGATTGGGGGCTATGTCTAGTGGCTGTGTGTGGACTTCTCAGTGGCGGTGAGAAGCGATGGCTTCTCTGGCTGTGGAGCACGGGCTCCAGCGTGCTCAGACTTGGGCTCAGCAGTTGCAGTTCCTGGGAATCCCAGGCGAATTCCTCACCACTGAGTCACCAGGAAGCCCAGTAACTTACTCCTGTATATTATTGAGTCATATTCCACTGTGTGGATGTATCAGTGCTTATCTGTCCACCTGTGGAAGAAGATCTGAGTTGTTTCCCAGTTTGGGGTGAATATGAATAGACCTGCTGTGAATAGTCATGTCCAGGATTTTGTGTGAATGTGCATTTTATTTCTCTAGGAAAGTCATACCTAGGATTGGGATTGCTTAACTATAAAGTGAAGTGAAAGTCACTCAGTTGTGTCCGACTCTTTGTGACTCCATGGACTATACGGTCCATGGAATTCTCCAGGCCAGAGAGTGGGTAGCCTTTTCCTTCTCCAGTAACTTTATAAGAAACTGTCCGAATCGTCTCCCGGAGTGGCTGCACCATTTCCCATCTACGCCAGCACTGCTGAGAGTTCCAGGGGCTCTGTATCCCCGCTCAGACCTGCTATGGTAAGGATTCCCGTATTCCAGCCATTGTAGAGGGAATAAGTCCCCTGTGCCCTGGGAGTTTACAGTCTGAGATGACCTTGCTGGGAAGAGGCCTGCAAGGCTTGTAGACAACGCACAAGGCCTTGGTTTGCATGTCCCTGATACCTCGCGATGTCAAGCATGTTTTTATGTGCTTATTTGCTGTCTGTAGATCCTCTTTAGGGACGTGTCTGCTCAGAGTCTTTTCCTAATTTTTAGTGTTTTCTGACTATTGAAGCTGTGGGTTCCTTATGTATTCTGGATAAAAGTTCTTTAACAGATATGTGGCAGGTATTTTCCCACAGTGAGGAGCTAGTCTCTCATTCTCCAACAGCCGATTTCAGTCTTACAGTTAATTTTTTAATAAAGTCTTGGGATAAGGTCCCTTTTCTGCATGTAGATGTCCGATTGTTCTAACACTGGTTTTTGGAAAAGACTATCTTTGTTCCACTGAACTGCAGTTTTGCCATTGTCAGAAATTAACGTGGCTGTATTTATGTGGGTCTAATTCTAGACTCTGTTCTCTTCCATTGATTTATGTGCTTATCCCTATGCTGATATACACTGATGTGATTTATTACTGTTGTCTTTACAGTAAGTCATAAAGTTGAGAAATGTGATTCCTCCAATTTTCTTCTTTTTCAAAACTGACTTTTCTAATTCTTTTGTCTGTCTATATAAATTTTAAAATTAGATTGTCTATATCCGCAAAATAATCCTTCTGGGGTCTTACTTGGAATTACATTAAATATGAAGACTGTTTTGGGAAGATTTGACCCCTATACTATTTTCAGTCTTCCAATCCATGTACATAATACATTTCATTGTTTATTTGGTATTCTATGATTTCTTTCATCACATTTTTAGTTTGCAGCCTACAGATTCTGTATTTTCAGCACACACATCCTGTTGTTTCCGACTTTGTTGTTTCTGCCTTTAAAAGGAATAATTGCATTAGTTTCCCATTTATAATGACTTATGTTCTAAGGGTTTTTTTTTAATTATTTTTTGTCTGTGGTGGGTGTTTGTTGCAGCATGGGGCGGCTTCTCCAGTTGCTGCGAGTGCGGGCTTCTCTCTGCAGCAGCTCCTCTTGCTGTGGATCACAGGCTCTAGGCTCATGGG
Organism: Aepyceros melampus; assembly: GCA_006408695.1. Classification (NCBI taxonomy): domain Eukaryota; kingdom Metazoa; phylum Chordata; class Mammalia; order Artiodactyla; family Bovidae; genus Aepyceros; species Aepyceros melampus. Next base: position 505,700 of record SJXQ01003981.1, on the reverse strand, counting down.
CTCAGGAATTGTGAGGCACCGGTTTAGTTGCTACACAGCACGTGGGATCTTCCTGGACCACGGATCGAACAGGTGTCCCTTGCATTGCAAGACAGATTCTTAACCACTGACTGGACCACCATGGAAGCCCCTGTTGTATGTTTTTATACATATTCTTTATCAAGTTAAGATGCCTTTTTATCATGAATGGATGTTGAATTTTATCATGCTCTTTTTCTGCATCTGTTGTATGATCATATATGGTTTTATATATATGTACATATAGCTATATATATGTATATATAACCACTTACGATCATTTGATCTCAGTGTAATAAATCAAATGTATAGATATGAAAATATTAAAGAGCCTTTGAATTCATTTGACTCTAACTTGATCATAGCATGTTATCTTTTTTCCTGTGCAGTTAGATTCAGTTAATATTTTATTAGAACTCATCCATATTAATGAGTAAAATAAGGCTCTAATTTCTCTTTTGCATGCTGTTTTTATCTGGTGTTGGTATCAAAATTATGCTGGCCTCCTAGAATGATTTGGAGAACATTTCTTCTGGGAGAGCTTCTATAAGATTGGAATGATCTGTTTCTTGAAAATTTGGCAGAATTTTTTGGATCTGCCAAAAATTTTTCTGTATTCTCTTGGGGAAATTTTTTAATTACTCCTACTTTTCTCTAATGGCTTTAGGATTATTTGAGCTTTCTATTTTTGTTTTGCCACCTGTAGTAAATTTTTATAGTTTCTAATAGCTCCTCAGTTCAGTCTTGTCCTCTTCTTCATTTACAATATATTTATTCACTATTACTCTCCTTTTTCTTTAAGGAATCTACCAGAAGTTTTAAATGACCAATGTTTGGCTTGATCAGCCTTCTTATAGCTTATGGTGATATATGGCTTTTCTTTTTTTCTCTTCCTTTTTAGATTTTTTGGAGTTCTCTTGTTCTTTTCTTGATGTCTATTTTTTTTTCAGTTGATCTATGAATAATTTTTCCTAATATCTTAAGTCTGAAACTTAGTTCATTGATTTTCTACTTTCTTCTTTTTAAAAGATGCAAGTATACAGGCAATAAATATTTGTATAAATTCATATTATAATATACATGTAAAGGCTCTGAACTATCTTGTTCATTCTACCCACAACCTTGCTTGGATAAATCCCAGTCATGTTATGTAATTCTGTTTACATATTGCTAGATTTAGCTGGCTAGCATTTCAAGGGTTCTTGTGTTAATATGCCTTATGGTATCATAAGTATATTGGTCTATAGTTTCCTTTTCTTGTGATCTTTGGTTTTCGTGTCAAGTTAATACTCGCTTATGATACTGGAAGTACTTCCTCTTCTGTTTTTTTGCAAGAGCTATGAAGTGTTGATATTCATTTGTCTTTTAATACATGGTTGAAATCACCAGTGAAACCAACTTGAGCTTGTCTTTGTGGGAAGTTTTAAAATAACTAATTCAATCTCTTTACTTTTTATCAGCATATTCAGATCTTCTGTTTCTTCTAGGGTCATTTTCAGCGGCTTCTGCCTACCTAGGAGTTTATCCATTTAATTTAGGTTGTCTGATCTGTTTGCAAATGGTTGTTCATAGCATCCCCTGCGGTCCTTTTTATTTCTGTAGAGTTGGCAGTGGTGTCCCCTCTTTTATTCCCAACGTTGATAGTCTACATCATCTCTTTTTATCTTGGTCAGTCTAACTAAAGGCTGTTGATTCTACTCGTCTTTCCAAAGAACCAGCTTTTGGTTTCATTGATTTTCTCTGTTGTTATTCTATTCTTTAGTCCATTTATTATACTCTAACCTCTAATTGCTTTCTTTCTTCTGCTTGATTTGGATTTTGTTTGCTTTTCTTATTCTTATTTCTTAATGTATAAGATTAGGTTATTCATTAGAGATTTTTTCTTTTTTAATATAGACATTTGCATCTATACATTTCACTCCTTCCATTGCTTTATTTCAGTGCTTAAGTTGCAGCCTGTAAGTTTTGGCGTGTTGTGGTTTTGTTCTAATTCATCTCAGAGTGCTTTATAACTCTCTTATGACTCCTTCTTTGATTAATAAGAAGTGTGTGGTTTAACTTCCACATATTTGTGACTTCCCCAAATTGTCTTCGCTTATTGATTTCTCATTTCACCCCATTGTGGAAGAAAGGTGAGAACTGTGGCCCAGGTTGTGCACTGCACGACTCCTTGGGGTGGCTTTCACACATACATGGCGGCCATGGGAGGAAGAGGGCTCCCTGGGTGAGGGCGGGTGTCCTCTGACATTGGGGCCATCTCCCGGGGCTGGTCTCTGACCCACGATTTCCTCCGTTGTCTGAGACTCCATCTGGCACTCACACTCCATCCTTTGCCCTCACGTGGAAGCTCTTCCTTCTCTCCTGCCCGAGGAGAAGCATGTCTACCTGGCCTGGTCCCTGGCCTGCTCCCCGCCAGTGCTCAGAACACATCCACACTCACACCCTCCATCCCCTGCCCTGTGCCCCCACCTGCTCCAAATCCTCCTGGATCCACAGCTCCCAAGGAAGAAGAGCCTTCCCTAGGGATCACGGCCATGGGAGGAAGAGGGCTCCCTGGGTGAGGGCGGGTGTCCTCTGACATTGGGGCCATCTCCCGGGGCTGGTCTCACCCACGATTTCCTCCGTTGTCTGAGACTCCATCTGGCACTCACACTCCATCCTTTGCCCTCACGTGGAAGCTCTTCCTTCTCTCCTGCCCGAGGAGAAGCATGTCTACCTGGCCTGGTCCCTGGCCTGCTCCCCGCCAGTGCTCAGAACACATCCACACTCACACCCTCCATCCCCTGCCCTGTGCCCCCACCTGCTCCAAATCCTCCTGGATCCACAGCTCCCAAGGAAGAAGAGCCTTCGCTAGGGATCTCAGCAAGGAGGAGGAGGATGAGATCATCCCTGCTACCTCCCCGCTTCACCCTCCCCAAGAGGACAGAACACCCACTCCCTCCCAACAGCCTCTCCTGATGACACAGCCACACCAGGTAAACTAGCCTGGATCCTATCAGTGGCCCTCAAGCTGGGAGCCTGGGGGCTTTGGGAGTCTTGGGGCTCCCATCCCAGCCCCTACCTGCTGTGTGAGGACCACCCTCCTGGGAGCCCGGGAGACAGCTGTGTTTTCTAAGGTTTCCCTGGGATGTTCCATAGGCTGAGATAGTTCTTAAGGGTAATCACGAGGCCAAGCTAAAGGCAGTAGTGGAACTGTGGGTATATGTGGTTTCTTCCTTTTTATTTTCTGTAAAATTAAGTAGAGTGAGAAGGTGAATGAGTTTTTTATAAACAGACAGGACAACTTGAGTCAGGGGGAGCTGGCAGATGCCTCCGGAATGAAGCCTGCATGTCGTCCAAGTGGGGATTTGAGGCAGCAGCTGGGATCCAGGCTGGGGGCCCGAACATATTGGCTGGTGGGTCTGGGCAGCTCTGTTGTCAGTCCTTCGCCCAGCCTGGACCCAAGTTTGTCTTAGAACTTAGGGGATCTCTTTAGGAAAAGGAACACAAAACTGTGAATAAAAACTTAGCACACAGTGGATACTTATTTATTTAGCAGGGGCCTGTGGGAGAGGAACCCTAGGCTTTGCATGTCGTTAACTCAAAGGGGATTATCTTCTCTGGTTTGGCCTGGACGTCCCATCATGGCTCTGCTGGTGGCAGCCAGCCAGGCATGGGCACGGGGTCCAGCCCCGGCTGCCTCCTCACGGTGATACCCTGCAGGGTGGCCTTAGCCCTCTGGGGAGGGACTGAGGTGTTCCGTGTTCACTGGGTTCTAGAAAGCAGGCGGCGAGAGGCTTATCTTCCAGGAGCTCCTGGGGCTGCTCCCAGCACATGTGGGGGGATGTGAGGAGGAGCTGAGGGCCCTGCTGGACAGATGCCCCCATCTGAGTCAAAGCTCTGCCCTGGGCATCGTTCATCCTGCGCGTCTGGGCTCCAGCGGTGCACCAGGCCCAGGGGGTGGGCAGGCGTCCCGCCTGGACACCGAGGCCACTGCGAGCCCTGCTCTGTGCTCTTCTGCCTCCATGCCTCCTCTCCACTAGACAGTCCCTTTCCCCCTGCTTTCCTTCCGCTTTCTATTTCTCTTCTTCCTTCTGGAGGTGCCAGTGGGGGTCAGAGACTGCTCGAGACCTGGACTGTCTGGGTGTCTGTGGGCTGACTCGGTGCATGGAGGCCTGGTGGGGTGGTGTTGGGGGTCTACAGGTCACGGGAGCAGCGGCGGCTTCCTGGAGAAGGGGACCTGCCAGTGGGGGTGTCCAGCCTGCATGCAGCCGGTGATGACAAAATGCATGCTTACTGGCTGGAGTCTTGTCCCCCCAAACTCATGTCCATCTGGACCCTCTAAGCAGGGCCTTCCTTGGGAACATGGCTTTTGCAGGTATAATTAATGAAGATGAGATCTTAACTTGTAGGGGAGGCCCTAAATCAGTGACTGGGGTCCGGATGAGGAGAGAAGAGGCCGTGGAGGGGGGTGGGCAGAGGCAGACCCTGGAGGCTGTGGCTCCAAGCTTGGGCTCGCAGGGGCCATCATAGCGGGAAGGGCAGGAGAGGTCTGACCCATGGCCTTCAAAGAGATCATGTCCCTGCCGAGGCCTTGATGCCTTGGTCCTTGACTTCTCGCCTCCAGAACTGGGAAACGACCCATTTCTGCTGTTTGTTAAGCGCCCCATTTGCTGCAGCAGCTCCAGAACCTAACAGGCACATATGTATAAGTCACTTTGAGAAACAGTCTCGGGGCGGCCGAGTACTCGTGCAGCAGTGTGAGAGGAAAAGCCCCACCTGTGTCGGTGCCTGAAGCTCAGTGACACAGTGTGTGTCACCGTCAGAGGTGAGACCCGAGGCCCGTGAGCCCAGGAGAGGCGCACATGACTCACTCCAGCTAAAACCCTGTTCCGCCCAAGCAGCCATCTGACATCTGCCTGCCGGCACCGGAGAAGGCAAATGTCTGAATGTGAGCAGAAATGTGAGTCGTCATGTAGCTGGACATTTCTCTGTACATTTGGTTATTTTGCTTTTCCCAAGGAAGAAACTGAGAATTTCAGTCTTCGTTTGCAGAGTTTGTGCAGTAGATACAGAGAACTATTTAGCAGGCTTCCCCTCTCCCCCATCGTCTATTCTTCCAGCTTTGGACAAATTACAACTGTCGAAAACACGCAAAATTCTTGGTATTTGCTAGAACATTAGATCAGAGTTCTCGATATTTACTGGAATGTTCAATTTCCCTTTGCTTATCTAGGGGCTTTAAAACTGCTTATATTCTGAAACAGGATAGGTTTTGTTGCTTTGGTTCCCCTCTCACTTAAAAAATAAGCTGGGAAAATAGCCTCAAACTGCCAATGAACTGTAAACAAATCATGAATTTTTACAAATCCCCAAGTACATGTTTTGCTTCTCAAATAAGAAACTGAAAGGTAAATGGAGAATCAGTCTAACAAAACAAAAAAAAAAAAGGAAAATGGAAACTCTTATCACCTCACTGCACTTAGAAACAGGTGAAAATGTAACAGATCACGGATCACAAGATAGAACATGTATTTAGAGAACTGTTTCAGCAGAAATCTACTGTGAATTATTGATAAATGGGTATACTTTCTGGTGAGCAAACATGTTTCTATCATGCTTAATACTCTTTATTTTAAATCTGAAGTTACAACAAGTGTTGTATGCTTTTAATTAGACTCAGCATCTGGATCCTTCGTAGGTAATCAGTGCAAGATGGGGCGTGCTGGAGCAGGCTTAAGCATTAAAAAGTTTTTTCTTGATTAATTAATAAGTGTAATCCTTAAATATTTGGGTACTTGAAAACTATGATTCAGAAGTTCATACTAGTCTTCTTTCAGCCAAGAGAGATGATATAAACCCAGAAGACTCATCACCAGTTCACAGGTGAGTCCTGACAATTTGTCATCATATCAATGATGACAAATCTCAATTAGCATTATTAGTGGCAAATCTCCGAAGTCAGTCTGAAATTGCTGCAGTGGTGAGGAAATGACACACCTGGAGTGGGATACATGCAAAAGAATAAAATGAAAAATAGATCGCTTTTATTGAGGTTAGTGTCATAATAAAGGTAGAGGAGTAAATAGAGCCCAGGCAGGTAAACTTGATGAGCAGTCCTCCCCATTCCTTTTCCAGACCTTTACACCCTGACCTGCTGTGGCCCAGAGACCCCGAGTCTCTAAGCTCATCCCTGTGCTGGCGGGTGGGGCTGGAGGGTGGGGCTGGCAGATGCTGCCTATGTGTACATGTCAGTCGCTCAGTCGTGCCTGACTCTTTGTAACCATGGACTATATCCCACCAGGCTCCTCTGTCCATGGAACACTTCAGGCAAGAATGCTGGAGTGGGTTACCATCCCCTTTTCCAGGGGATCTTCCTGACCCAGGGACGGAACTGGGTCTCTTGCAGGCAGATTGTTTACCAGTTGCACCACCAGGGAGGCCTGGTGCTGCTTAGGGTTCCCCTTTTGGACCTCCAAGTGTTTTCAGAATTTCCCTCCATGTGATAGACCACAATGACTTCAATTGGCTTTTTTATTCTCCAGAGATCTACTTACAAATGCTGGGCCATTGTTCCTCTCTACTGGATAAGAAGTTAGTGTTTTTCTCTGAAGTATAAAAAAGTGAACAACTTTGTGAAGTTTGTACTTAAAAAGTGCCAAATGGAAACTGGAATGCTTTTTGAATTGTTTCCACGTCTTGGCTGTTGGGATTAATGCCACAGCAAACATGTGAGTACAAATATCTTTCCAAGATCCTGATTTCAGTTCTTTTGAATAAAATACCCAGAAGTGAGCTTGCTGGATCATATGGTAACTCTACTTTTAATTTTTTGAAACAAGCTAAATGTTCAGTGACAGATGAACACATAAAGAAAATGTGGTGTGTATATATATATATATATATATATATGAATATTATAGAGTCACTAAGTCATGTCTGACTCTTTGCAACTGCATGGACTGTAGCCCACCAGGCTCCTCTGTCCATGGAATTCTCCAGGCAAGAATACTGAGTGGGTTGCCATGCCCTCTTCCAGGAGATTTTCCCAACTGAGGGATCGGACTCACATCTCCTGCATTAGCAGGCAGGTTCTTTACCACTGAGCCACTAGAGAAACCCATAAGGGAATATTATTCAGCCATTAAAAAGGAAGGAATCTTTTTTATATATGCAACAAAGGATGAACCTTGAGGACATTATGCTAAGTGAAAGAAGCCAGATGCAGGACAAATGCTACGTGATTCCACTTACCTGCGGCATCTAAAATAGTCAGACCCATAGAGAGCAGGTGGGTGTCAGGCAGGGGCTGGGGAGGGGGAAGTATGGTGCTATAATTCAGGGGGTGTGAGATTTCAATTGTGCAAGATTAATCAGCCCTAGACATCAACATGGTACCTATTTGTGTTCTTACAAATCTGTCCAGAGATTAGACTTCATATTAAATGTTCTTACAAGTAAAAAAGGAACTTTTTGGAGATTCTGGCAGTTAACTTTTTTGTATATTAAGAGTCATACTTAAAAAAAAACAAAGGTGAAGTCCTGGATTCCATTGTCTTTCAGGGTTTTGATAAGAATCAGGTGATACTATCATTACTGTAGACAGAGAAATCCCTTCTCTTTGTCAAGCTAACCAGCCCCCTGCTCCCACCAGCATAGTCATTATAAAGGTTGAATGAAAATAAGCAGAAATGTAGCAGGACATAGAGGGAAAAAAAACCACCTCCATGTCTGCTCTGAGGAGCAGACATCCAATCAAGAATGGAACTGTGCTTTGTGAGCGTATAAGTATTACATGCTTTGGAAATAGCGCTTCTAAATGAATGTTTATGTACTTTTCCTAGATTTAATTAATGCAAGACCTGAAGGGATATTACTACCACTGAGGTTTAGACTAAACCTGGAGATTTCATTCAAGGATTCCTGATAATGTAAAACCATTTGGAGACTCTTTAAATAGATGTCACATACCAAGCTGGTAACAATTCATAGCATCTGAAAATCTGTAAAAGAATTGAGGAGGAGGCTTTTTCCCCTCTGTCCAAGGACCATGTGTATGGCAGAAATTTTGGTTTGTGTTGAAATTTTGTTGGAGGGTGAAGCGGGGGTGGAGGGAGTCATAATTTTTAAGTTCTTTTACTTTGGATGCAGTTTCCAAGGCATTCGATTGCCTGTGGACATTTGTAACTTTTAAAAGTAGGATTTTATACATTTACTCAGAGGCCTAGCCTCAGATGATGAGTAAGACTGAGTATTCAGTGCTTTGCATGTATAATTTAGAGTATGTATAATTTTGCTGCTGATGCAGGGTATCTGGGGGGAGGGACAGCATTGTGACTTTCCTTCCAGGTCACTTCACCTGTAAGATACACCTGTTCAAGAGGACCATCCGAGGCAGGGGATGACAGAACCAAAGGAAGAATAGCTTTACCTGCCCACCCCTCTGTCCACTCACTCTCCTTGCTTAGTGAGCACCTGCTGCATGCCAGGCACTAGACTAATTCAGGACTTGCGGCCCACGTTCAGTGTTCTCAGTTACAGCTTTGTGTGCTTATGACACAACTGTGATTTTCAGAACACTCCTTCCAAAAGTGTTACAACATGAAGATCTGTGTGGCAATTGAGATCATCAACAAAACCATCTCTCTGAAAAGGCAAGCATTAGAAAAGAAAATTCAAGGCTTCCCTGGTGGCTCAGTGGTAAAGAATCCGCCTGCCAATGCAGGAGACACAGGTTTGATCCCTGATCTGGAAAGATCCCACATGCCACGGAGCAACTAAGCCCGAGCAACTACTGAGCCTGTGCTCTGAAGCCTGCGAGCTGGAACTTCGGAAGCCCGAGAGCCCCAGAGCCTGTGCTCTGCAGCAAGAGAAGCCACCGTGATCAGGAGCCTGCGTGTCTCCACTCGAGAGCAACCCGCACTCGCCGCAGCTGGAGGAGAGGCCACGCAGCAAAGAAGACCCAGCACAGCCAGAAAGTAAGTTAGATCATTTAAAAGAGAACAGAAAATTCAGCCCTAAACTGACACACCAACAGCCGAACTTGGTCTCCAATGAGACCACGTGGCTCAGAAAACCTTCCAAAAGCAGAGGAGACTGCCCTGAATATCTGTACATGACAGCACGAGGCAGGAGCCAGAACCACGGCGTTTAAACGTAAACATGGCACACGCGCATGCATGCCAGTTCCCCACAGTGATTTTATTGTAGAAAGCTCATAAATACTAGTGGGAACAGCAGAGCCTTACATCTTGAAGCTCTTTCAAGCTTTTTGACCTAGAAAATCTTTGGCATAGTCATGTAGATTTCATTGGGTTAGAAGAGCAAGTGGCAGAGGTTTTTATGAATTCATTAAAATGACATTCTTAAATATACTTGTAGTCAAGGTGTCATATTGTCGCAGGCCAGAGAGCCGGAAATGCTGATTTAAAAGTGAAGACCAGGCTTAGCCACTGCTGCTGCTGTTCTAGTTGTTTATTTTGGCCTGGAGTCACCAGAGTAATTGGAATTTCCTTCAAAGCAGTGACTTAAAGGCTCTCGTTTCCACCTCTGCTCACACCTCTCTACCCAGGTTGGCACTCTAGATTCTTGGATGAAAGTGCCTTCCTGAATACCATTAAGTCAGGAAGTTGGTGCTAAGTCAGGGGGAGCTTTTTTCTTGAAGAGAAGGGCAGTTCTGTGTCTTCAGATGCAAAGATGGCAGCCTGACCTGACCCCACATGGGATGGAAACTGCTGCCACTTCTGGCGGCATCACCAGAGAGCTGGAGCAAACTGCCCCAGAGTTCCACCGGCTGAAAGGTTCTCCTATTCCATGCCTGTGTGCTGGGAGCAGGAAGGGCCGGTGGGGCCCGTGGGCATGCCCCGTCCACGGTCTGGGGCAGACTGCGTCCATCTCAGGCCCCTGCAGCACAGAGCGCCCCGCTGAGCTGTGACATCACCCCCTTGGCCAGGCTGGGGTTGCACCCAGTGGGTGCACGACCCGGAAGCAGCCATTAGCACACGGCCGCTGGCCTGGAGAAAACCTGGCCGGGCCCTCTTCCTGGCAGAAGAATTGACTCCTCGTGGTGGCTTGCTAAACAATCAAATGCTGTCTTTTGAGAAATTTTAACTTGAGACAAAGGAAGTGAATTCTCAGAGTCCAAGTAGAAAGTGGAAACAGACTCACCCAGAGCAGGAACCAAAGGCGCAAGTGCTGTGGTTCTCAGGTAACTGCTGGGCCATCAGAGTGGATACCAGCGTCCAGGGGCCGTGGCTGTGCGTGGCACCCAGCCGTCTGTGGGTGGCCCCCTCTACAAAGCCCCTTCCATCTTAGCATCTGCTTGTTCTCCCTCCTCCTCGAGCTAAAGGCCTAACCCAGGGCTCAGAAGACACACTAGGCATGGCCCTTACCCTGGAGTGACGTGTCACTGGGGGGTCAACAGAAAATCGCGGTGATTGGAAGCAGGATCTAATGTTTTATCAATGGATCTGTAATCGACAGTAACTTTCATAATGCTTGTACTCCCTAAGTTCTCAGAAGTCACATCATTTCTCTTCATGAAGTATCCCTCCACATACCTCATTCTTTGTCTTCTCTTAGTGTCCCTGTTCCCCAAAAGAATCCAGCAGAGAAGAGAAGCCTGCTTACTTAGCTCCTTAAAGGAAGATCAGAGTTGTCCGAATCAAGCAGGCTGCAAAGCATCTTTTACCAAGGGCGGGATTGCAGCGCCACCTGCTGGAGATTCCCAGCTGTGCTCCCTTAGATTTAAATACTAGCCCATCGCAGAGTAAATCAGCCGTCTTCAGACTGAGACCCCTACCGGCACAAAAAGACTTTGAGAGTTCAGAAAGATTTAAGGGCACTGATTCCCAGCTGCCCCAATTCCACGTGTTGTCTCTCCTAGAGCAGGTAAACCTGGGACCCCGCCGGCAGTGGAGCCCTCTGCTGGCCTGCCTGCATGTATTCCTGCTCTCCTTTACAAGACACTCAGAGGGACCCAGACCGAAGGTTTGTGTGCCCCCCAGATTCATGAGTTGAGACCTAACACCCCAAGGTATGGTATTTGGAGGTATTTGGGCCTTTTGTAAAGTGATGAGGTCATCATGAATGGGTTTAGTGTCTTAATAAAAGACCCCAGTGAGCTTTCTGCCATGTGAGGTTATATTGAAAAGATGGCATCTGTGAACTGGGATAGGCTTCCCAGGTGGCGCAAGTGGTAAAGAACCTGCCTGCCAATGTGGGAGACATAAGAGACGCAGTCAGAAAGATCCCCTGGAGGAGGCCATGGCAACCCACTCCAGTATTCTTGCCTGGAGAAGCCATGGACAGAGGACCCTGGCGGGCTCCCCTGGGGGTGCAAAGAATCGGACACGACTGAAGGTACTTAGCATGCACGTGAGCCAGGAAGTGGCCTGTCACCAGACACAGAACCTGGTGACACCTAGAGCTGGGACTTCCTGCCTCCAGAACTATGCGAAATAAATTCCTCCTGTTTATAAGCCACCCAGCCTGTGGCATTCTGTTACAGCAGCCAGAACTGACCCAGACACTCAACACCAGGCACTGTTCTAAGTGCTAAATTGCTCCAAACAAAGGGACAGTTTGAAATGCAGTTTGAAAGTATGTTATTGGTGAATGCCTCCTCACTCAAGACCACCTGTCTGTTGCATATTTTGCTTTATTTCCAGGGGCAAGAGGTACAAAGTTCCACCACTGACAATTAACATTGTATTTCCCAGTAAAAGAATTCAATATCAAGAGTAAAATTTGCATTTTCTTAACTTTTATTCAGATTTTCAGGATAAACATTTTCATTAACTCTTGCCAAATGATTATTGCTGCTGCTGCTGCTGCTGCTAAGTCACTTCAGTCATGTCCAACTCTGTGCCACCCCATAGACAGCAACCCACCAGGCTCCCCCGTCCCTGGGATTCTCCAGGCAAGAACACTGGAGTGGGTTGCCATTTCCTTCTCCAATGCATGAAAGTGAAAAGTGAAAAGTGAAACTGAAGTCGCTCAGTCGTGTCCGACTCTTAGCGACCCCATGGACTACAGCCCATCAGGCTCCTCCATCCATGGGATTTTCTAGGCAAGAGTACTGGAGTGGGGTGCCTGTAAATACATATGCATTTTTTACTTCCTCTTGACCTTATTAATTTTCACCACATGCCCATAAAATTTTAGTAAACAGGTAATGTGTTATGGATTCTACTCTAAATCACCTTTTTGCTGTACCTAGTCCTGTCTCATTCTAGCAATGGTCTCATTTATAGATACCTGAATTAATTTAAAAAAACTCAATAGATATGAGTAAAGGATTCATTTCCAATAAATTAAGTTGCTAAAATTTCTTTACCAAAGCATATACATAGGAGTTTTATCAATTGTGTATTACTAATAATTGTAATGAGAATTTGTTGTTGTTGTTCAGTCGCTAAGTCACGTCTGACTCTTTGCAAGCCCGTGGACTACAGCACACCAGCAGGCTTCCCTGTGCTTCACTGTCTCCTGGAGTTTGCTTAGATTCATATCCACTGAAGTCGGTGATGCCAACCAGCCATGTCATCCTCTGCTGCCCTCTTCTCCTGCCTTCAGTCTTTCCCGGCATCAGGTCTTTTTCAGTAAGTCAGCTCTTCGCATCAGGTGGCCACAGTATTGGAGCTTCAGCTTCAGCATCAGTCCTTCCAGTGAATATTCAGGGTTTATTTCCTTTAGGATTGACTGTTTTGATCTCTTTGCAGAGCAAGGGACTCTTAAGAATCTTCTCCAGTACCTCAATTCAAAGGCATCAGTTCTTTGGAGCTCAGCCTTCTTTATGGTCCAACTCTCACATCCATACATAACCAGTGGAAAAACCATAGCTTTGACTAGACAGATCTTTGTTGACAAAGCATTGTCTTTGCTTTTAAACACACTGCCAAGATTGGTCATAGATTTCCTTCCAAGGAGCAACCATCTTTTAATTTCATGGCTGTAGTCACTGTCTGGAGTGATTTAACCCAGAAGAAAAAGTTTAACAGTTAGAACTTTCTAGTTATAGGGAAGTAAATACTAATTTAAATTTTATACATATTCTGTTGCAAAGTATGATAGGATTATCAATAAAAGACTCTCAAGTAGAAACATGTTACAACTTGACAAAATTCTGTGAGAGATATGGATGGAACAGGATTTTGAAGGAAAAACAAATCATGTTAAAATTTAGGTAAAATTTCTAATAAAATTTTATAACATATTTACAGGATGTGGGAAACTACATCTCTTGCAACTACTAAACTTATTACAACAACAATACAGAATGTAGGGGCGGTAAGTTTTGCCAAATATGAGGCGGGTAACTCTAACAGAAGCAAAAGCTGTCAGAGGATAAGATGGTTGAATGGCATCACCGATGCAATGGACATGAACTTGGGCAAAGTCTGGGAGGTCGTGAAGGACAGAGAGGCCTGGCGTGCTCAGTCCATGGGGCCGCAAAGAGTTGGACATGACTGGGCGACTGAACACCACCACCACTCTAACAGATAATCGTACTCCCAAGGATCCTTGGAAGGGTTAAAAAGATGATAGCAGACGCTCAATAAGTAAAAGTGGCTCTACTTCCTTCATTGAAGTGAAGTCGCTCAATCGTGTCCAACTCTTTGTGACCCCATGGACTGTAGCCTATTACCCTCCTCCGTCCATGGGATTTTCCAGGCAAGAGTACTGGAATGGGTTGCCATTTCCTTCTCCAGAAAACCTTTTTGACCCAGGGATCGAACCCAGGTCTCCCGCACTGTAGGCAGATGCTTTACCGTCTGAGCCACCAGGGAAGTCACTCCCTGTGATTACTGAATTTAAATACTAAAATATTTTTTCTCTCAGTCATGGTGCTGGTGAAGGACTGGTGAACCAAGTGGCACACCCCGCACGCCCCGTAGGAGTTGGGCCGCGGGGAGGAGACTGTCGGCGGGAGGTCTGGGTTTTTTCTTCCTCCCCTAAAGTCTGAGGGTTCGGGTGTGTGTGGGCGCCCCAACTTCAGACCCCCCCCCCTGCACCAAAGACCACATCTCAAACCTCATAGAGAGGGAGGTAGAGGGACGTCACCACCTGGGCAGGTGCTCTGGAGCCCCGCCTCCCCGGCTTCAGCCCCGCCCCATCCCTGCCCCGCCTCGCCGGTTTCAGCCCCGCCTCCCCGGCTTCAGCCCCGCNGCGGTAAGTTTTGCCAAATATGAGGTGGGTAACTCTAACAGAAGCAAAAGCTGTCAGAGGATAAGATGGTTGAATGGCATCACCGATGCAATGGACATGAACTTGGGCAAAGTCTGGGAGGTCGTGAAGGACAGAGAGGCCTGGCGTGCTCAGTCCATGGGGCCGCAAAGAGTTGGACATGACTGGGCGACTGAACACCACCACCACTCTAACAGATAATCGTACTCCCAAGGATCCTTGGAAGGGTTAAAAAGATGATAGCAGACGCTCAATAAGTAAAAGTGGCTCTACTTCCTTCATTGAAGTGAAGTCGCTCAATCGTGTCCAACTCTTTGTGACCCCATGGACTGTAGCCTATTACCCTCCTCCGTCCATGGGATTTTCCAGGCAAGAGTGCTGGAATGGGTTGCCATTTCCTTCTCCAGAAAACCTTTTTGACCCAGGGATCGAACCCAGGTCTCCCGCACTGTAGGCAGATGCTTTACCGTCTGAGCCACCAGGGAAGTCACTCCCTGTGATTACTGAATTTAAATACTAAAATATTTTTTCTCTCAGTCATGGTGCTGGTGAAGGACTGGTGAACCAAGTGGCACACCCCGCACGCCCCGTAGGAGTTGGGCCGCGGGGAGGAGACTGTCGGCGGGAGGTCTGGGTTTTTTCTTCCTCCCCTAAAGTCTGAGGGTTCGGGTGTGTGTGGGCGCCCCAACTTCAGACCCCCCCCCCTGCACCAAAGACCACATCTCAAACCTCATAGAGAGGGAGGTAGAGGGACGTCACCACCTGGGCAGGTGCTCTGGAGCCCCGCCTCCCCGGCTTCAGCCCCGCCCCATCCCTGCCCCGCCTCCCCGGCTTCAGCCCCGCCTCCCCGGTTTCAGCCCCGCCCCGCCGCACCCACGTACCGAGTGGTGAAGAGCGGGGAGACGGTGGGGAGGGGCGACGCCAGCCCCAGAAAGGCCCGGGATTGGTGGGCGGCACGGCGGCGGGGGCGGGGCGACACCGGCTCTTCCGGAAGGGATCCGCGATTGGTGGGCGTGGCGTGGCGGGGGCGGGCCCGTCCCGGGGGCGTGGCCGGGACATGTGGTGCGGAACCGGCGCTGCAGCTGCGGGCTGGTGAGCGGCCTTCCCCGGGTGGAGAGGTCCCCGAGGACGGCGGGAGCGGGAGGCGAGGCCAGGAATGTGGGGCCGCGGGCCGCCTCCGGAGGAACAAGGGAGGCCCGGCGCGGTTGAGGAGCCGCTGATGCCGGCCCGGCCCGTGGCCGTCCCAGGTGGCAGGAGAGAGTGTTGGGTCAAAATACAGCCCGTTCCACTCGGAGGTCGGGGCTCTGGGTTTGCGGGGGGCGCGCCGGCCTGTCGACCCTCCCGCGGCGAGGCCCGCAGAGAACGAAAGCCTGGCTCTTCCTGCGGAGCCCTTGGCGGAGGCCGAAGGTTGGTGCTGCGCCCGCGGGGCAGAGGCCCGGGTCGGGGGTCTGTAGCCCCCCGCCCGCACTTGAGGCGGGAGGTTGCTCTGAGGCAGCGTCCGCCTTCCCACCCGTCAGGTGCAGTGATGCTTGGTCCCCGGTCGGCCTGCCTGAGTCCTTGAGACCCCGGGCCTCGCGGGCAGGGCCTTCGACCCGCCCCAGCCGCACGCACGGGATCCTGGCGCTGACTCAGCGGTCTGGTGGAGGCTTCTTCATGCCTTTGTCGTCCCTGGTGTTGGCAGGGAGGAGTGGCCGAGAGTCGTTTTGTAGACCTGTATGTTTGCGATTGGACAAACTAGAGGGTTCCGCCCCTGTTTCAGTGGTTTTTACGTTACGCAGGCATGAAGCCACGATTCTGGTGTGCGTTTAGTTCTTCCTGTGTCTTGAGTTAATGCGGGACGGGATGGGGCACTCGTATGTAACTGGAGGAATCTTTTGTAGGTGTCACTGGATGGCCCCAGGTGCTACCCTGTCACTCCTTCCTCTCACACTGGTTCACTGCCGAGGCTGTTACTCCCCAGAACCTTAGATTTCAAGAATGCAGTGTGCCTAGCTCACTCTTCGATTTGGTAATACTTGCTTTTATTCCCTCCAGCTCAGCACTTTTACCCTCGTCAGTGGGGTTCACCGGGGCATATAAAAGTGGTCCCATTTAATGGATTTGGTGCTGGCAGTAGTGAAACAGGAAAAACCCGAACTGTGAGTGGGAGGGAGAAATGGACCCGGCCCCACCTCTCTGGGTGAGCAGTTCAGAACAGCAGTAGCTTTTCACTGGCCCTGGTGAGTTGGCAGGCCGTACTGAACAATCTGGTCTCTGTTTACTCTCCTTTGGTTTAAAAAAAAAAAAAAAAAATGCAGCTTTGATAGTTCCATCTTTGACTTTAGCTGGAAGGCCATTGCTTAATCGGGCCACAAAGAACATGGTATTAATGAGAATTTATCACAATGAGCGTGGGATCTGTACTATTTAATGACCAGAAACTCAAATGGAAAGTAACTGACTTAGCGTATTTTCCTGCTAAATAGAATTTCTTTTGTGATTGAAAACTTTGAGTTACGTGCAATGCCTCTGCATTTACGACCCTGTCATTAAGATAAAGGAGAAGGCGATGACACCCCACTCTAGTACTCTTGCCTGGAAAATCCCATGGATGGAGGAACCTGGTAGGCTGCAGTCCATGGGGTCGCTAGGAGTAGGACACGACTGAGCGACTTCACTTTCACGTTTCACTTTCATGTATTGGAGAAGGAAATGGCAACCAACTCCAGTATTCTTGCCTGGAGAATCTCAGGGACCCTGGAGCCTGGTGAGCTGCCGTCATGGGATCACACAGAGTCAGACACAACTGAAGCAACTTAGCAGCAGCGGCATTAAGACAAGACCCTCAGCTGAACAGCCTGAATTGGCTGGGAGGTCTGTGCGCTCTATCACTGATGTTGGAAGAGGATTTTCCTTACTGAACTCTCACTGCACATCCACGGTCTGCTACCAGGCTTCATGACTCTGAATTAAGTCCCTCGTCTGTTTAGAGCTCCTCGTGGCTCTGAAGGTAAAGAATCTGCCTATAGTGCAGTAGACCAGGGTTCAATTTCTGGGCCAGGAAGATCCCCTAGAGAAGGGCCACCTACTCCAGTATTCTTGCCTGGAGAATCCCATGGACAGAGGAGCCTGGTGGGCAACGGTCCATGGAGTCGCAAAGAATCAGACAGGACTGAGTAGCTAATACTTTCACTTCTTTCTGTTTAGATGTGACTTCAAAGTCCTAAACTGAGAAAAAGATACTCTTTAACTGCAGTGTGTCCATACATGGGTGCTTATCTGGTGTCTCGCTCCAGAGATCGGTTAGCAGGGTCTTGTGACTCTGAGTCGCAGTTCTAAAATACTTCCTTTTGCTGCGGTGCTGAGTTTGCTCCTGGTCCCTGAGCTCTTCTCAGTCACTGCTGAGGCTTGAATCTTGCCACGTGATGGAAGCTGAGTTGTCACTTGGAAGAAGTGGGGGGAACCCCTTCTGAAAGTCCCAGTTCTGGATTTTCTTTATCTCGTGTGAGTTCCAGTTTTTAAAGATGCCGACTCAAATGGCACCTTCTCCCCTGTGTCGGTAAGGTGGAGCAGGATGTGTTTGGTCTCCAGCAGGAGAAGCTGGACGTTGGAAAATGCACCTGGGGAGGTGGACCCTTGTGTTCCGTCATCAGGGAACAGGTTTGTGTGTCCTCATCCCAGTGGACTTTCACACGCTGTCCTGGCTGTTTCTGGACCTGGGTTGTCAGTTTCCTTAACCTAAACCCACGTTCCTCTCCTTGGATCTTGGGTGCTGTGCTGTTGGTTTGTGGTGTAGGGACACATGTGACATTTTTGCTGAGAGCCTTGGAGTGATTATTTTCTCTGTGGTGATAGTAAGTGGGAAGTTCTCTGTGTTTGAGAGTAAAATTAAAGTTTTTTAAAAGTGTTAAGAACAGTGGTACATCAGTACTCCTGGAAAGTACCTGCTTTTAATTATATCAGATTGTCTTCAACTCAGGCCCTTGCTTCAGTTACCTGCCATTCTGTTACACCATTCCTGGGTATGTTTCTTTCTTAAAAAAAAAAAAGAAAGAAAGAAAGAAAGAAAGAAAGAAAGGTGATCAGCCTGAGCCTCTGATTGCTTTCCCAAGCCGATGTCTCCACTGAGGTCACTTCCTGGAGCCTTCGTGACGGTTGTGTCCTGTGCAGTCAGGGGCGGGGTGCAACTTATGATCCTGAACAAGTGCCTCCCGGGCCTGGGGATCAGTCAGTCCCTGTCTCGAGGCAGCACTGACAGGTTCTTCTTCTTTCCAAGAGTCTCTAAGGTCTGTGGTCTGGTTGAAAGATGTCAGCCCTCACCGCCCTGTTTAAGTACGTGGATGAAAATCAGGATCGGTATGTTAAGGTAAGGGAACGTTTCGTGACTGTTCACATTCAGTTTAATCCCGTAGGACCCAGAGAAACTTCCAAGGAGCTAATATGATTGATGCTGTTCTAATCAAGTATTAAAAATGCTATCTAGGCAAAGAAAGACAGATGCTAGTGTGATCTCACTTATATGTGGAATCTGAAAAAGGTGAACTCAGAGAGGCCGAGAGTCGAACCCTGGTTGCCAGGGACCGAGGGGTGGGGAGACGGGGGTTTGGCCTAAAGGTACCAACTTATTACGAGATGAATAAGTTCTGGGGATCCAGCGCACTGTGTGGTGAATATAGTTACCAGTACTCTGTTGTGTGTTTGAATAGATGTTAAGTCTTGCCCTCCCCCAAGCAAAAAAAAAGGTAACTTAAATTGTGTATTGTCCAGAGGTCTTTTCCTTTGCTTTCTCATTACAGTGTGTAAGTTACTCTTTCGGCTTAGAGAGTCGAACCCTGGTTGCCAGGGACCGAGGGGTGGGGAGACGGGGGTTTGGCCTAAAGGTACCAACTTATTACGAGATGAATAAGTTCTGGGGATCCAGCGCACTGTGTGGTGAATATAGTTACCAGTACTCTGTTGTGTGTTTGAATAGATGTTAAGTCTTGCCCTCCCCCAAGCAAAAAAAAAGGTAACTTAAATTGTGTATTGTCCAGAGGTCTTTTCCTTTGCTTTCTCATTACAGTATGTAAGTTACTCTTTCGGCTTTTGATAGAAACTCTTAATACATGTTCTAGAAACAGCAAAGCTAATTCAAGATTTTTGTCTGTTCTTGTGGTAGATATAAAGAACTATCTTACATTGAATGTTTCAAATGATTCAGTAATCTTATATGTTAATCTGTTTCTTGATGTTAACCTAAAGAGACATGCTTTAAAATCACCTTTGGTAGACATATTTCAGGTGAAATCTTTCCAGTTCTCATTTGAAAAATTCTATTTTAGAGAACATGGCCATTCTCAGGATAATAAATAAGGCAACTTGGACTGTGAAGATATTGGGTATTTTCTGTATCCTTCAGTTTCAGTTTTGTCAGAATCAGATATAAACGTATTTATGAAACTTACACATTTCATAAAAAAAATTACACATCTTGCAACCACATCATGCTTGGTGGTTAATGAGTCTCCTGTCATTCTGTATAGTTCTTGGTATGGGGTCAGTGCAAACCGTCCTTATATCTTAAACAGAAAGCAGATGTCACAGATCTCTTCCCCCATGTCTGGGCAGCGGGATCCAGATGGAGCGGACAGCTCTATGGGCCTGAAAATGGCCCACCCATGAGCACCTTCGTCTCTCCTGGAGCAGTTTTTCCAAATCCCTTTTGCTTGTTCTCCACCTACAGAAGCTTGCGGAATGGGTGGCCATCCAGAGTGTGTCAGCGTGGCCTGAGAAGAGAGGCGAGATCCGCAGGATGATGGAGGTGGCGGCCGCCGACATCAAGCAGCTGGGCGGCTCTGTGGAGCTGGTGGACATCGGGACCCAGAAGGTGGGCGGGATGGGGGCTTTCCTGCGAGGCTCCGTGGAGCTTGTGGGCATCAGGACCTAGAAGGTGGGCTGTGGGGCCGGACGGGAGCTTTATTGAGGGGTTGGCAGGTCCTCACAAGTTCTGAAGGCTTTGCTGCAGATAAATCACTGGTCTTTATTGTGTCTTGATAACTTATGTATTTATTTTTGATTGCGCTGGGCCTTGCTTGCTGCTTAGGCTCTTCCTCGTTGTTGCACAGGCTTCTTACCATGGTGGCTTCTCTGGCTGCAGAGCACGGGCTTTAGGGCACACAGGTTTCAGTGATTTCGGCTCCCAGACTCTGGACACAGGCTTGGTAGTTAATGGCACACGGGCTTGGTTGCTCCACGGCACGTGGGATCTTGCAGGACCAGGGATTGAACTCGTGTCTGCCGCATTAGCAGGCAGGTTCTTTTACCACTGAGCCACCAGGGAAGCCCAACTCGCTGGTCTTTCAGACAAGCACAGGTGGCCTGATTTTGATGCTACACTGGGTGGCTTCTTGAGTCTGAGTGCCCCAAGATTCCCAATACCATCGTGTTCCTCCAGGGAGGGGAACTGTTGAGGGTTAGCCAAGAGGAAGCAAACAGAATAGCCCTTCCTACATGAGCTGAGGTTCCTCCTCCGAAACCAGGCGGCCTTCAGGCCAAGGTACACTCTGCCCGTTAGATGCAAAGCTAATGAAGACGCCCACTCACACCCACTGTGTCCCCAGTGTCACGACTGATAAAACAGCACTTTTTCATGACTCAGTCCTGGGAAAGAGCGACTTTACGTGTGGGGCACAGGGCTCAGTTGCATTCTAATGCAGGAATCTGACAGATTCCAACTTGAATGAGTGGTCTCTCTGTGCGGTACCTTATTCTGCTGTTTTCGTTTCAGATGATGTCAGCCTCGTGTTAATTACATGTTTCGTGCCATGCATTGTCAGCATTTGTAATACTCCTTTGTGTTGCAGGGCTGACTCGGTTTGGTTTATCTTGGTTCTCTTGTCTGATGATTTACATGGCGGTTGAAATCACAGTCCTGGAATTTTAGGAGTAGGCGTTCAGCCTGGTCTGCTCTTCTCATAAATGGAAGGACCTGGAGGCTCGAACAGGCTCTGTCTCCCTGGGAAGCAGTAGTAGGTCCATGGCAACGGAGTTTACAGTCTGGGCCTTCCGATTCCAGTGCAGTTTGCATGTGAGACTTCTGCTGACCACAGACTGAAGAGTTAATTTAAAGTTATTAAGATATGTTGCAAATTCCTGGCACTTTCCCCACTCCTCAATGTGAGAGGACAGACCAGTATTCCTGGAGTTGTTTTCTGTTAGGAGTATACTCGTCTTGCTTCCTCTCCCTTTTTCCTAATACGCTAAAAAAAAAAAAAATCTA
Source organism: Aepyceros melampus (assembly GCA_006408695.1). Classification (NCBI taxonomy): domain Eukaryota; kingdom Metazoa; phylum Chordata; class Mammalia; order Artiodactyla; family Bovidae; genus Aepyceros; species Aepyceros melampus. The sequence continues at coordinate 484,279 of SJXQ01003981.1, read as the reverse complement.
GGTGGCAAATAATTTTTAAGAGTTGTTACTTTAAAATAAGTGAAACTATTCCAACTGAGCACTCACACCTTAGCAATGTATTTTTCCTGGAGAAGGAAATGGCAGCCTACTCCAGTGTCCTTGCCTGGAGAATCCCATGGACAGAGGAACCTGGTGGGCTATGGTCCATGGGGTTGCAAAGAGTCGGACACAACTGAGCATTTTTAAAGATCATCATTTAAAAATTGAGCAAGCTGCCTGCAGTTATAAACATGATTGTCTCTGTGCTCTGGATTATGGGAACATATATTCTTGTTAATTATTGACTCAGTGGAACGATCTGATACTGAGCTTTGCAATAGAGGGTGATTGATGAGAACAGATACACTTGCCCGGGGCATGCTGATAGCACCTGCTGTAAACACCACTCTCTTCTTTTTTTTTTTTTTATTGGTGTAGAGTTGCTTTCCAATGTTGTGTTGGTTTCTCCTGTACAGCAAAGTGAATCAGCTGTACCTACACATATACCCCTTCCGGTCACCACAGAGCACTGAGTTCCCTGCACTCTACAGTGGGTTCTCATGCGTTTCCTTGTCTGTGTATGGGAGACTGGGGTTAGCACCGCACTCCTTGGCCAAGGACCATCCTCCATGGCCTCCCCTCCTCCCCCAGCTCCCTGATGGCTCCGAGATCCCACTTCCGCCCATTTTGCTTGGCAAGCTGGGCTCTGACCCGCAGAAGAAGACGGTGTGCATCTACGGCCACCTGGATGTGCAGCCGGCGGCCCTGGAGGACGGCTGGGACAGCGAGCCCTTCACCCTGGTGGAGCGAGATGGTAGGCCGCTCCCTGGGCGGGGGGGACCTGTACCACGCTGGCTTTGGGAAGTGCAGCCCAGCTCTCAGTTGCCATCTTTCCAGAACCAGCTGTTTTCACAGAACCTAGAAATCGGGTTCTGGAAGCTTCACATCTGTGCTCCGTCCTTGAAACCCCGGGAAGTCTTCCTTTCCCAGCAGAGCCTGGTCTCCACGGCCTTGGGCACGCTGGGCTTCCTGCGCCTGCTGCCGCTTTCCCAGGAAGCCTGGCCTGAGCCAGTGTGGCCCCCAACCTGGGACCTGAATCCAGCTGGACTCTAGGGGAAGCGTCAGCATTTCCCCGCCCCCCGCTCCCCCCCCCTCCCCTCTTCCCTC
>SJXQ01003981.1:447474-460637 GCA_006408695.1 Aepyceros melampus | reverse complement strand
GGCGAGGGGGAGATGGGCAGGTGAAGGGGGCGCATGAAAGCCCCTCATCTGTGCTGTTCACGTCCTTCACGGGCTTTGCGTTTCTCCCAAGGGCCCTCTCCCTTAAGCGCAAATGCCTCCTTAAAGGACCCGACCTCTCAGAATCAAGGTTTACTGCTGCCCCTCGGGGGCAGGTCCCTGGAGGAGGGCATGGCGACCTGCTCCTGTGTCCTTGTCTGGAGAATCCCATGTACAGGGGAGCCTGGAGGGCTACAGTCCGTGAGGTCACAAAGAGTCGGACACGACTGACACAGAGACACACACACACACTCACACACACTCTCACACACACATACTGTCACACACACACATGCACTCTCTCACACTCACACACTTCTCACACACACTGTCTCACACTCACACACTCTCTCACACACACATACTCTCACACACACTCTCAGACACACACACACTCTCAGACACACAATCACACAATCACACACACACAATCACACACACACACACACACACACACACACGGGGGGGCATATGGACCTTTACTCAAACTTCCGAATGTCCGCTGCTTCAGCGCTGACATGTGTGCAGACTAGTCTGCAGGACTGGGTCCGCCTACTTGGAGCTGGTGGAGTCTGAGTTCAGACTGAAGAGTGTGCTCAGTCCCTCAGTCATGTCCAACTCTTTGTGACTGCGTGGACTGTAGCCTGCCGGGCTCCTCTGTCCATGGGATTCTCCAGGCATGAATACTGAAATGGGTTGCCATTTCCTCCTCTGGGGGATCTTCCCAACCCAGGGTCACCCCTGTATCTCCTGCACCTGCAAAATTGCAGGCTGATTCTTTTACAGCCAAGCCACTGGGAAAGCTCTCATATGGAAGAACATGCCCAATTGAGTTTACTCTTTGTCAGTGTGTATCTGAGGAAGGACTTGACTTCTCATGATGTTTTCATCAGAAGTGTCTTGCGGTATCCCCTTAAGAGTCAGATGACGATGGTGTGGCTCTCCAAGGACCAGGGGATAGAAACAGACTCCTAGTGCCATGTCTGAATTTTCTGGAAGAACTAAATAGTTATGTTTTTTAAACATTATCCCTTTTCCTTCTGCAGCTGCCTGATGGTCAGACCCTCCCCATACCTCCCATCCTCCTGGCTGAACTGGGCCGTGACCCCAAGAAGCCCACCGTGTGCTTCTACGGCCACTTGGATGTGCAGCCTGCCAGACAGGAGGACGGCTGGCTCACGGACCCATACACGCTGACGGAGGTGGATGGTCAGTGGCAAAGGATCGCTCCCAGAGCTTAAGGGCTTGAGATGCAGCCCTGCCTCAGGCTCCAGCTTTTGCTTGTGGTTGTGAGGACTGGACAGAATGCAGCACTCGTGGTTCACCAGTTGGTTCAAGGAAGCTGATTTTCTTTCATCTATGAAAGAAACTATGAGCTTTTGTGCCTCTGGGTGAATTAAGTCCCCAGGATGGGAGTTCTTGGGTTTCACATACTTTCTTTTTTAAAAACATCAAATGTAATTATACTTCATAAAGACAAGAAGAAGAAAGATAAATGGAGACACCTGTGCACCCTTTTTCTTTCCCCTGCTAACTGTAAAATCTCAGAGTGAAACCCTGTGTTACCTGATATTTTGCAACAAATCCTTGAGTCTTTTTCAATGAATTTGGATAAAAATAGCTAACTACTATTAAGGCCAAAGGGCTCTGTATATTTTCAATTAGCTTCCATTTGTTGACTAGCATACTATTTGTATATAAGAAATAATACTTTGTGAGTTCAAAGTAAGACTGCTGCCTAGAAAAAGAGAGAACCTATTCAAACAATTATCTGCAAATTTACTTTTGTTTTGATTCACTCAACCTGGCAGAGGCATCCGTACTTTTTTGAAAATTCTTCCCCTGCTTTTAAAGGAAAACTTTATGGCCGAGGAACGACAGACAACAAAGGACCTGTTTTAGCATGGATCAATGCAGTGAGCGCATTCAAGGCCCTGGACGAGGTAGGTGCTGGCTGCACTTGGGAGTGAGGATGGTGACGACAGTGATGGTGATGGTGGTGATGGTGATGGAGACAATGGTGATGTTGATGACGACAGTAATGATGGGTGATGGAGATGATGGTGATGGTGATGGAGATGATGGTGATGGTGAGGATGGTGATGGTGATGGAGATGATGGTAATGATGACGACAGTAATGATGGAAATGATGGTGATGGTGGTGGAAATGATGGTAATGTTGATGGAGATGATAGCGATGGTGGTGATGATGGAGATGATGGTGATGGTGAGGATGGTGATGTGATGGAGATGATGGTAATGCTGATGACAGTAATGATGGTGGTGATGGTGATGGAGATGATGGTGATGGTGGTGGAGATGATGGTAATGCTGATGACGACAGTAATGATGATGGTGATGGTGATGGAGATGATGGTGATGGTGGTGATGGTGGTGGAGATGATGGTAATGTTGATGACGACAGTAATGATGGGTGATGGTGGTGATGGTGATGGAGATGATGGTGATGGTGATGGTGGTGATGGTGATGGAGATGATGGTGATGGTGGTGATGGTGATGGAGATGATGGTGATGTTGATGACGACAGTAATGATGGGTGATGGAGGTGATGGTGATGGTGAGGATGGTGATGGTGATGGAGATGATGGTGATGATGATGACAGTAATGATGATGGTAATGGTGATGGAGATGATGGTGATGGTGCTGATGAGGATGGAGATGATGGTGATGGTGATGACAATGGCTATGGTGATGGTGGGCTGTCCTATCTTGGGGGTAGGTACTGGGGTGGGGGTCCATCTCTGGGCACTGTGTCACAGGAGAAACACAAGGCAAGTACAGCCCAGCCATGCCCAAGGCTGAGATCCTTGATGCTGCTTCTCCCAAATCCTGTCCATTGAGCAGGCCCTGGCTTTGCTTCTGTTTTTTACTGGAAGTGATTTCATCAGATGCCAGAGACTCTCATGAGAAGAAGCAGAAGAGAAGGTTTAAGTGCTCTCCACTTGACTGCTTTATCTCACTGAGGAAGACAAGCTTAATGAATCAGGACATTTTTCTGGCCGGGCCCTGTTGACCTGTTGTTCATTCGCTCCTCTAAATAAGCCCTTGGTTTCTTTCTTTCTCTTCAATTCTCTACTTTCTTAGTCTCTTTATCTTTCCTTCCTTCCTCACCAGTTTTCTCCTCTCTTTTTCTGTGCTTATTTAAGACGAGGAAAACAATATTTTAAGTTTCTATGCATGTGTGCTAAGTTACTTCAGTTGTGTCTGACTCTTGGGACTGTAGCCCTCCAGGCTCCTCTGTCCACGGGATTCTCCAGGCAAGAATACTGAAGTGGGTTGCCATGCCCTCCTCCAGGGGATCTTCCTGACCCAGGAATTTAACCCAAGTCTTTTATGTCTCCTGCATTAACAGGAGTGTTCTTTATCACTAGTGCCACCTGGGAAGCACTGCATACTTAATATATAGTTCTCCATTCACCCTGGCTCTATGAAGGTAAAAAGCTACTTTGGTTTTTAAATTTCAGTTCTGAAACTTACATAATCACAAACAAAACATACGAAGTCCTCATGGCCCTTAGACAGATCAGTTCATCTCTCCAAGCTTCACTTTCCTCATCTGTGATCTAAGATTGATCATTTCTACCTCCAGGCTTGCTGATCAAGTGAAGTTACATGTATAAAGTTTCTCTGGTACCAGGCCCTTTTTGAGCACTGGCTTCTTGCTTCCTGGTTCCCTCCCATCCCCGTCCTGTCTCGTTCAGCACACTTCCATGTACATAACCTCTCTGGCTCATCTTACCAAGAGGCAGGGCGAGTATTAATACCCACCTCACATAGGAAGCGGCTGTCACTCGAGAGGTGACATGGCTGGTCCCCGGTCCCGTGGGTGTCGAAGGACAGAGCAGAGAGCCCTGGCTGCTGCTCTCACATCCTTCTCTGACACTTAATAGCTACTGGCTAGTATTTTATTAATCACATTTTGCCAGAAAATTCCAAGGCTTTTCAACTGCTCCTTAGCAATTGTTTTCTAGTTAAACGTTAATAAAGAGCTTTCAAATATTAAAATTTCAGAGCTTTAGCTTGACTTCCTAAGACACCTAGAAATATATTCAGGGAATGCACTGAGCGAATCTTTATCCCCAAATCCCCTTAACCAACTGAGTGACCCAAGGTCGCTTACTTTCTCATACATAATCCCCCACTCATCCTGCCTTTGTTCGTCTGGAGCGAGTCAGTCTCACTCATTAGAACTAATTAGTATGTTTGTGCTGCCTCATGTGCACTGAATCACTTTTCAACCCCTACCGCCCCCATTTCGCCCTGTGTTCCAGGAAAAGTCATTGACCTCTCCTCTCCACGTGCCTCTCAAAGATATGAAGTTATACATTATAAAGATACAGAAAGATCAAAACCAAATGGGGGAAAGGCACATTGTAAAAATTTTAAAGGTGCCCTAATATTAACTAGAGAAAACCTCAAGTTCCATTTTGCTGCGAGATCAAAGCCTTTGAATAAGTTAAAAGGCAGATTGAGCTCACAGCTGAAAAATAACAGGTACTCGAAATAAAAATTATCCCGAGGCTTAAACATTAGACAGCCTTTCAAAGGAAAGAGCTCTCATTTATCATGCTCAGAATTATGAGGACAGAAAAGAGACTTGGAATGGAGTAACCTTCCTGGAAAAAGTCCTCTTGGGGAGAGGAAGGGTAGGGCTCCTTTGCAGGGCTGAGCAGAACTCTGTGCTGTGGACACGGCCTTTTCTTTAGGAACGCCCTTCCCAGATCCGTGGTCGCCAACATGAGTTTCCTGCCTCGTTGGCCATTACCTTGGCTCGCTCACAACCTGAGTTAAAACTGCTTATTGTAAACAGGCTTGTGGGAATGTGTGTAACAGTGCAGTGTACTTATGTTACACCCAGACACATCCTGGGTTTTCAAAAGGTGAAGGGCAAGGGGTCCATGCTTTCCTGCGGCATGATTTGCCCCATGGTTTGTGCAGGATCTGCCGGTGAACATCAAATTCCTCATTGAAGGGATGGAGGAGGCCGGGTCTCTAGCCCTGGAGGAACTTGTCCGGAAAGAAAAGTCTGGGTTCTTCTCGAGTGTGGACTGCATTGTGATTTCGGACAACCTGTGGATTAGCCGGAGGAAGCCGGCACTCATCTACGGGACGCGGGGGAACAGCTACTTCACCGTGGAGGTACCTGCCGACCGTGGCCATGAGGGAGGTGGGGGTGCCCACGCTGGGATCCTGGTGGGAGGAAGGAGCAGATGCTGACCTGGGTGCTTGACCCAGTGTGGGGGGATCATGGGGTCTTGGAATTGGGGTCCATGAAGCCCCCCAATAGTGAATGCATGTGCTTTGTGCATGTTTCTGGAGTGAAGAGGCAGAGGGGTTTGTGGCCAGGGGGATGCAGGAGAGATGCTGGGGCCAGAAGGAGGGATAAGAGCTTGGGGTCCCAGAGGAGCACTACCAACCCAAATGCTTTGTTAGCGTTGCTGCCTGAGGAGGCGGAGGGCTTAAGTGAGTAAGTGAAGGATTCATCTGACAGTGCCGTGAGATGGCAGGGCAGGGCCAGCCAGGCAGGAAGGCTGAGAGGGAAGGAGCTGAAAATGGTTTAAAAAACAAAAAAACCAAAAACCCAAACTCATTAGAAATTGGGAGCTGGTTGGACACTGTGAGCACAGAAGAAGGCCCAGGTCATGTGAAGGGGATGGAGTCACAGGTCCGCAGCCCTCCTGGAAACGGCAGCTATGGGAAGTATCTGTAGAAGATATTCCCTTCCAGACCTCCTCCAGTTCAGCAGCTGGGAGCACGCCGAAGTGTTGGGTACCAAAGAGACAGAAGCCTTAGGTCTTGTGGGTGGGTCCAAGGTCAGACCCGAGGGATGAGCGCTGAGCCCGTGAAGGAGCCGTTTGGGTCTCACTCCACGTGCAGAGGAAGGAGGCTCCAGGCTCACATCGGGGTGAGCAGACGGAAAAGCATTTATTAGAAGAGACAAGGAGACCTGTCCTGCGGGCAAGAGAGAACAAGCAGAAGGAAGTTTCTTGGAGAATTTCTCTGGAAGGAGGGCTGAGTAAGAGACGCGGTGAAACAAGAGGGACACACCTCCATGAACTTCGCCGTGGGCCAGGGGGGCTGGTGGCCTGTGACTCAGCACCGCTGGAGGTGAGGCTGGGGGCCGACCAGTTTCAGGGGAGCCAGTGGGGCATGAAGCCCCCCGTCATGTGCGAGAAACATGGCGGGGGTGTCAGCTGACCCACCTGAGTCCTGAGGGCCGCCTGGGCGGGTCTGGCGCCAGGGAAGGGCTGTCGCTGAGCGGCCACGGCGGGAGCAGGTGCTTTCCCTTTACTTGTCTTGCAGGTGAAATGCCGGGATCAAGATTTCCACTCGGGGACCTTTGGTGGGATCCTCAACGAACCCATGGCAGATCTGGTCGCTCTTCTTGGTAATGTCCTCTTTCACTTTTTAAGCCTCAAGGAATCTGCTAATGTGGTTCTGTTGGACTCAGCCCTCTCCTGCTCGCTTTCAGACCAGCCCTGTATAAGGGTGGAGCAGAGGAAAACCTGTAACCTCCCTGATGGCTCAGCTGATAAAGAATCTGCCTGCAATGCAGGAGACCCCAGTTTGATTCCTGGGTTAGGAAGGTCCGCTGGAGAAGGGATAGGCTACCCACTCCAGTATTCTTAGGCTTCTCTTGAGGTCAGCTGGTAAAGAATCCTCCTGCAATGCAGAAGACCTGGGTTCGATCCCTGGGTTGGGAAGGTCCCCTGGAGAAGGGAAAGGCTACCCACTCCAGTATTCTGGCCTGGAGATTTCAATGGACTGTATAGTCCATGGGGTAGCAAAGAGTTGGACATGACTGATCAACTTTCACTTTCAGAGGAAAACCTAAAACTCCTGGGCTTATTAAGTCCATGTTATTTATTTCCATGGATTGAAACCCTCTCTCAATCTACCCCCTTTTCATTTACTGGGTGTCACAACACAACTGGCCGTCCTCGGGGACAGTGGTGGACAGATCCTTCTGGAAAAGCATCCAGAGCCGGTACCCAGTCTACCCACACCTCTTGGCTTCTGTCCTGCGGGTCCCCAGGGACACCAGTGAGTCTGTTGCAGCACTGGGGAGCCCTTCCAGGGCCCAAGAGTGGCCCTTGGCTAACACTTGGAAATGAATTGTCTGAGGAGACACACGTGCTGACAAAGCAAGAGACCTCACTGGGAAGGGGCCCCGGGTGGACAGCGGCCGGGGAAGGGGCCCAGGAGGACTGTTCTGCCACATGGCTCACCGTCCTGGGTTTTATGGTGATGGGATTCGTTTCTGGGTGCTCTCTGGCCAATCACTCTGACTCAGGGTCCTTCCTGGTGGCACAGGCATCACTCAGCCAAGGTGGATGCCAGCGAGGAGGATCCTGGGGGGTTGGTAGGATGAGTGGCACCTCCCTTTGACCTTTCCTGTAATTCTTCTGGTTGGTCATTGCTTGCTAATTCTGCATTCCTTACCAGCACCTCCTGTCATAAAACAACCCATGCAGATGGTTACTATGGTGCCTGGCCAGGGTGGGCGGTTTCACTCAGTGTTTCCCCTAACAAGTTTGCTTGCTGCACCCTACCCCTCATCCCTAACTTCTCCGGTGGTGGGCCTGGTGGATGCAGATGAATGTAATTGTGTGTGTGTGTGTGTGTGTGTGTGTGTGTCTGTGTGTGTGTGTGTCTGTGTGTCTGTGTCCAGGGAGCCAGCTCACCCACCTGACTCACCTGTAGCTCTCACCTACACCTGGACAGCCCAGCAGTCAGGTGGATCGTGGAGCTGAAGGAAGCTACGTCTGCAGGGTGGCTTGCACAGTCCTGGTAGGAACTCTGCACATGCTGTAATAACTTGTTGTTGTTCAGTCGCTCAGTCATGTCCAGCTGTTTGTGACCCCTGGGCTGCAGCACGCCAGGCTTCCCGTCCTTCATTATCTCCCAGAGTTTGCGCAAACTCATGTCCCTTGAGTCAGTAATGCCATCCAACCATCTCATCCTCTGTTGTGTCCTTCTACCTTGACCTTCAATCTTTCCCAGCATCAGGGTCTTTTCAAATGAGTCAGTTCTTCGCATCAGGTAGCAAAAGTATTGGAGCTTCAACTTCAGCATCAGTCCTTCCAGCAAATATTCAGAGTTGATTTCCTTTAGGATTGACTAGTTTGATCTCGGAGAAGGCAATGGCACCCCACTCCAGTACTCTTGCCTGGAAAATCCCATGGACGGAGGAGCCTGGTGGGCTGCAGTCCATGGGGTCACTACTAGTTGAACACGACTGAGCTACTTCACTTTCACTTTTCACTTTCATGCTTTGGAGAAGGAAATGGCAACCCACTCCAGTGTTCTTGCCTGGAGAATCCCAGGGATGGGGGAGCCTGGTGGGCTGCCGTCTGTGGGGTCGCACAGAGTTGGACACGACTGAAGCAACTTAGCAGCAGCAGCAGTTTGATCTCCTTTCAGTCCAAGGGACTCTCAAGAGTCTTCTCCAACATCACAGTTCAAAAGCATCAATTCAAGTCATAATTTGCTTCTTTTTTAAAAGAGAGGTTCTCAGGTTAGACAAGCTTCAGACCCCATAACATCTGGATCCTTCCCACTTGGATAAAGATTGTGCAAATTTCACAACAAACCCCTTTGGGTAAATTGCCAGAAAGCATTCCAGGATTCTTGCCTGGAGAGTCCCATGGACAGAGGAGCCTGGAGGGCTACAGCCCCTCGTGTCACAAAGAGTTGGACAGGACTGAAGCCACCTAGCATGCATGTACCCTGGGGATCAATCAGCAAAGACCCTTTTCGCGCCTTGACACAGCGCTACAGCGCTATCTCAGCCCTGCACGCTCACATCCCTCCCCCAGGGAACCACCAGCCCTCCGGTGGTCGCGCCTCCCCCCGCCCCCCGTCTTTAGTCAGTTTATTCTCCTGCTCCTGCCCCTTCATTACCCAGTGAAATAGTGAGATCTGTCTATTGTCTGTGCTCTCTCTTCTGCCTGCCTATTCATCTATCATGTATTTTTTAAAGCCTTCTAGTTTTCCTGCAATATAACTCTTGGCCAGTATTTTCCATGCTTGATGGCTTCAGACAGAAAATAGTGAGCCATTTTTCTTTAAAGTGTTTAAATTGTTTCCAGAAGAATTCAGATAGCATACAACTTAATATTTTTGTTCTGCAGGGCAGGGGGAGATAAAATAATCTCTGTTTTACCAGACTCATCCTCTGCTGCCTCCCTGCACAGAATGTGTGGCATCCCTAACATCTTTGGGACTGCATTTAGAAGTCCCCCCCGACCCGCTGCAGGCACAATTGCCTCACCGCATCCTGGTAGACTGTGGTTTCACCCAGACATGGAATTCCATTCAGCCCTGCCAGGGCATAGTCTCTGCTAGGAAAAGTCCCACCAGGGTCATGAACAGGATGAAAAGCACATGTTTTCATTTCGTTTTTGAAACAAATCAGATACTCACTCCCCCCAGCTGGCATGGGGAAGACCACTTCCATCCTGAGAAAACAGAGATTTACAGGACTGGGCCCCAGGGCATTTCTGCTGGAGGAAGTGGTGAGCTGCTCAGATCACAGCCTCGGGTCTCGGATGTCTGTCTGAATCACCCCTGCCCCACTCAGGGGTGAGGTCTGGCCACACCAGCTAAATGGGCACCGTGACCCGGACCCTGGGCATCCTGGCCTCTGCTGCCCTTGGTGTTTCAGATACACGTGTCCGTTCTCACCGCTGACTGTGCTGCCCGCCTCGGCTGGCCCCAAGGGCCGGGTGGTCCCACTGCTGGTTCCCTACCTGTGTCTTTCCAGCTGGGTTGCCAGCGGCTCTGTCTGCTATTCACCTCTATCCTCGAAGATGAGCCGGGCAGCAGAAGTTTAGGTTCAGTGATGCTAAAGACTCAGTGACTGTGTCACTGGTGGGGCTTTTAAGTTTTGTGTTGTTTTCAGTGGGGGACAGAAATTCAGTTCAGTTCAGTCGCTCAGTTGGTGTCTGACTCATGGATTGCAGCACGCCAGGCCTCCCTGTCCCTCACCAGCTCCCGGAGCTTACTCAAACTCATGTCCATTGAGTGGGTGATGTCATCCAACCATCTCATCCTCTGCCGTCCCCTTCTCCTCCCACCTTCAATCTTTGCCAGCATCAGGGTCTTTTCCAGTAAGTCAGTTCTTCTCATCAGGTGGCCAAAGTATTGGAGTTTCAGCTTCAGCATCAGTCCTTCCAATGAATATTCAGGACTGATCTCCTTTAGGATGGACTGGTTGGATCTCCTTGCAGTCCAAGGGGCTCTCAAGAGTCTTCTCCAACATCACAGCTCAAAAGCATCAATTCTTCAGTTCTCAGGTTCTTTATTGTCTAACTGTCACATCCATACATGACCACTGGAAAAACCATAGCTTCTGACTAGATGGACCTTTGTGGGCAAAGTGATGTCTCTGCTTTTTAATATGCTGCCTAGGTTGGTCACAGCTTTTCTTCCAGGGAGCAAGGGGTGACAGAGGCGGATTGTAAATCAGTTACAGCCAGTCCCAGTCTGTTGGTGCCCAATTATTTCTGACTTGAATTTTACTAATGAGTTTGCATCATTTATTTGATATATGATACTCCTTATCGGGCTAAATGAGGGGAATTCATAACTCAGGACCCTAGGGGGGTGGATAAGCACACAGCATCTACAAGTACATCCCTGAAGAGCAGTTATGGTTGTATTTGTTTATAATGAATGTATATTATAAAATATGGTCTTTAATTTCTTCTTTATAATGAATATCTGTTCTTTAGTGGTACCTGCGTTACAGTTCTTACCTTGAGCCCCATGAGCTATGGGCTTTGGTGAAGCAGATTAACAGGCTGGAAACAATCATGTCCATCCTAAGGCTCCTCTCCAGGGCTAGGACCCCGCACATCTGCAACTGCCCCCTGCCTCCGCCCCTGTGTGCCTCCCATAGGCAGCCTGGTGGATGCGTCTGGCCGTATCTGGTCCCTGGGATCTATGAGCACGTGGCTCCTGTTACAGAAGAGGAGAAGAGGGTGTATGAGGACATCGACCTGGACATGGAGGAGTACCGGAACAGCAGCCAGGTTAAGAGGTTCCTGTTTGACACCAAGGTCGGTCACGCCTTGACGGGTAATCTGAAAGAGGAATGCTGAGAACCTGTGCTTTCCCGGTGCCTGGTTTGCCATGTGCTGCTGTTCTGCACATCTCAGAGCTGGGAGCACATGCTCATGAGGGCAGGTTTCCCTTTCAGGGTCCAGTCCCAGGGTCAAGATCAGCCAGCCCTTTTCCTGGGGTCCATCTGGCATGGGCCTTAGGTGGCCTGACTCATGGCCATGTGTTTCCAGTTGGTTTATGAGACTCAACCCCATGCCAGCCTCAGCCAGTGAGTTGAGCTTCCTGTCTATTTAGAGGTTGAGGTAGGCTGAGATTATTTCAGTTCCAAGATCCCTAAATGTTCTTTTTAAAAATTTATTTTAAAAAAGACAAAACTAGAGCTTTAGGGTTTAATCCATAAACTCTCCATCACTGCCTCAGTGTAGTAAATAAGCCCAGAGCCAAAAGCATTGGCTACTGGCAAATCTGGGCTTCCCAGATGGCACTGGTGGTAAAGAACATGCCTGCCACTGCAGGAGAGCTAAGAGACATAGATTCTATCTCTGGATTGGGAAGATCCCCTGGAGGAGGGCATGGCAACCCACTCCAGTATTCTTGCCTGGAGAATCCCACAGACAGAGTAGCTGTAGGGTCACAAAGAGTCGGACACGATTGAAGTGACTAAGCAGGCACACACTGGCCAATTTAGATTTCTTTGCTTTTCCTCCTGCTTTTCCTCCTCCTTTTAAGACACAAAAACCGCTCGCCCCTCCAGTGATGGGTCACTCTGGCTGGTTCCTGAGGAGGAGCCTCCAGGGGAGGGAGGGAACCTGAACAGAAGTGAGGAGTTTATTATCACGAAGTATATCTGTTCGCTCAGACTGGCTCTCTGGGGGCCACAGGCTCAATGTCTGCAGATTTCTTTGACGGCTTCTGTCAAAGAAAACAAAATGCATTTAGTACACAAGTTATCACTGGAATGGCTGGGGACAGAAATTTATAATTGAACCCCAGTTTTAACTGCAAACTTCAAAGCTGGCGTGATGAGGGGCTGTGGTCGGTGGAAGCGGCTCGGGCAGGTCTTGGGTCCTTGGGGAAGTCCACCGGTACCATCGTCGTCCAGACCTGTCTCAGTAAGGAGGTGATAATTAGCTTGTCGTGAGCGGTGTCACAGATGTACAGAAACTGGTGACACAAGCGATACCACTCAGCTGGGTTTTAATGAAACATTCTTTTCTGTAATAATTTTATCTCATAGGAGGAACTTCTAATGCACCTATGGAGGTACCCATCTCTTTCTATCCATGGGATTGAGGGTGCTTTTCATGAGCCTGGAGCCAAAACAGTCATTCCTGGCCAAGTCATAGGAAAATTCTCCATCCGTCTAGTCCCTCACATGGATATGTCTGTGGTGGAGACCCAGGTAACCGCGTGCCTGGTTTTGCAATGAGTCCGAGTGCTGCACATCACAGTGTAGGGGGCAGTTCAGTTATTAGCACTGAAGTATCATTCTTTTTCCCAATAGCAAAGGGACTGGAACAAATGTCAAGAAACTGATAGAAATTTTTGTTTGGTGAAAATCTCTCTGCTCAATTATATGCAATTACAGTAGTCAGATAAGTGACCGTTTGGAGTTGGAGTGATGGGAAATTTTAAGATTAAATGGTAGACATGAAGGCAAGATTGGTTTTCCATCCAGATGGAGCAGCTAACTGCCTGCGGCTGGATTGAGCCAGAAAAATCCGCAGCCGCAGTCATCAGTTTGTCCGTGTTGTCTGAAATCCACTCTCTGAACACAGCCATTTTAATGACAACGCTATCTGGCGGGAGTTCAGTGTCTAAATTATCCACCAAGTGTCAGTTCACTCAAGTTTAATGGAAAGTAGACTCTGAATAAACGCGCTCAGGAAACACCTCATCCCATCCCTTTCTGTCCCCGTGTTGTCTCCCTTTTATTGTTGATTGCATCCACACACTCCCTCCTCCTCCTCCCTCCCCTTCCTCCATCTTCCTCCCTCCCTCCTCCCTCCCCCTCC